>OX375872.1:135668075-135815371 GCA_947359465.1 Metellina segmentata | reverse complement strand
GATATGAATTCGTAAATACCCTTTATTTTCCCTGAAACTCTTAGGTAAACATACTTAAAATGTGAAACTAGAAATAAAAAATCTAAAATTTTGCATTAGAAAAATACTTTTATACAATAATAAGTCTCAGCCAAATAATTTTTTTTTCAAAAGAAACATTATTTCAGCCTAGTATTCTTTAAAGTGATATTAAAAGCCGGGGCTTTGATAAAAGCAATACGGTAAAAAAAGCCCCATTCTTTCTCTATAGAAAACAACAAACATACCTTCGCCAATAGCCCGTTGTGTTGCTCCATTGCGATGCAAATTTAAAACATTTAAATAAACCAACCTACCCAGCACCCTTCAAAAATAAAAAATTTATACATAAAAAAAATTTTATTACCTGCAAAATGCATTCATACAATGATAGATCTCAACAAGAATTTTTTTTATTCTAGTGTCCTTTAAAGTGCTAATAAAGCCGAACGGTAAAAACTAAAACACTAAAAAAGAAACATATTCTTCCTCAAAAAAAAATTTATTCCAAAGATTCTTTAAAGTTTAACTCTTCCGAGGAGTGGGTATTCAAAAAAGAAAAACATTTTTTCACAGAACTGTCTCCATACTCAATTTCGTAGATGTGGCTCACAATGGCGGAAATAACCCCCAATACCTTCTTCAGTGAAAGGTGGTATCGATCAACGCAGGAGTCCTCAGGGACAAGATTGATGCAGCTGGAAGTGAAGGCAGAATCAATCGTCATCTCTCCAATTTAAACTCTATGGTTGATTGATGTTCCACAGCTCTTTTGGGAGTATTTGTTACGTTTAAAATATGCACTAGTTTTAAGAAACGAAACAATAAATTAGAGTAACGAGAAATGGTGTATGAGCATAGAATGTTGAAGAATCAAGCGATAATAAGTAAGGGTTGCGGTTGCTCAGTTGGAAGACCAACCGGAGGTTTGCGAGATAGAAACAAGGTTCAGCAAAAGACCGTCGTGTACACGAGGATTGGTGCACGTTTCATCTGTCGTGGCCTCAAATGTCCTCACATTGCATAGTGCGGCAGTTTTGAGAGTGGTGTGCAAGCTCAGGTGTAGTTCTCGTCATTTCACCGTGGTTCAAAGTTATGAAGCGTTGTCACTGTATCTATAACTTCGTGATTGACGCCGTACCATCATCAATAGCCCGTTTTGCTGCTCCAGGGTTACGTTAATTAACTACCTGCCTACCGATCTCTTCAATTTAAACTTTATGGTCACTTGAGGGCTCCACAGCCCTTTTGAAAGCATTTGTTACAGTTAAAATAGACACTAGTTTTAAGTAACGAAATTAAAAACGCGAGTAACTAGAAATGTGTACGAACAAAGAATTTTGAAGGATCAAGCGATAATAAGTAAGGGTTACGGGGTAGCTCAGAGCCGGAGGGTTTTGAGTTCGTAACTAAGTAGTAGCTGACCAGAACGTGAAGGGACTTGATTTCTCGTCTTTAACAAAATTCACCAGATCTAGAGGAACGAGATATTTCGTAGAAACCTTTTGGAGAGTTAACTGATTAGAAAATGGTTACATATTATAGAAAAGTAATCAAAAGAAAATTGTTTCGCACATTTGATGCCGTTCATGTTAGAATGTGTTGATATTTATTGCCCCGCCGTAGAAATGGGTTTTTCCCAGAAACCTACTTACTTTTTATAACAAATATACTCTATAACAAAAAAATCGACCCACCAAGAAGGAGTTGTCCAGAAGTAGTGCCGCACTCGATCAATTTGGAACGACGCTGATTGGGGGCGTATAGTCTTTAGTGACACATACCGTTACCAACTGTGTCCTGACGACAACCGCAGACGCGTCTAGAGACGTTCAGGGCACCGTGGGATTCCTGTATTTAATATCGTACGCCACATATGCCCACAACAGAGCATTAAGGTCTTTGGTGCCATATCCTTTAATAGCCCTTTGTTAATCATTTCTGCCACACTTACACCACAGAGGTACTTAGACGACATTCTACTACCGGTGATGTTACCGTTACTTTTGCGACACCCCGGACTACTTTTCAAGAGATAATGCCCGGCCGCACATGTTGCCATGAATTGTCTTCACGCTTTCGCAACACTTCCTTGGCCAGCTAGGTCTCCTGATCTCTATCCCATAGTGCACATTTGGGACGTTATGGGAAGGCGATTGCAACCATCCGGAATTTATAACCATTTTGTCTGACAATTGAAGACAATTTGGCAAGAAATTCCGCAGGACACCATCCGGGAACTTTTTCAGTCTATGCCACGCCTGGTGACAGCTTGCGTCCAGGCCAGAGGTGGACCAACGCTTTATTGACTTCCTCCCCTTGTAACGGTCGAACTCTGAAATGAATAATTCAATTGTTCTGAAATTTCGCGTTTGTTTCTACGTATGTTCTTCACATCCACCAATTTTTATCGCAATCGGACAACTCCTTGGTGCGTCGATATTTGTGTTATAGAGGGTATGATTTAAAAATGCGTCAATACCAGAATAGATTGGCGAAAGCTCAGTCAACAAATTTGCAATTTCATCATCTGTTAGAGGCTTATTAGATTGCATTTTCTTTTGGGGGCGTGAAGGCCCTGCAAAACTATAGTCTCTACAACTCATATTATAATATTTTCTTAATAACTAATAAAGCTATAAATTCGAAACCACTTACCTTTACAACTAGCTTTTAGCTGTTACAGCACGCCAATACCACGCCAACACTTAACATATTATACCAATTGAAGCGGAGAATAAATATTGAGGCGCAGCTCTTCCCGCGCTAAAGCGTGACTGGCTACTGAGACATCACTTCACTCCACGTGCTGCCACGTGATTGGCTCTTATCGTTGACGCCATATCACGCGCTGGAGCGATATTGGCAGCGAACCTGTTAACAGACGATTGGCAATAAAATTATACAAAATGTCACCACAAATTATTCATATTTACCAACGCATACTTATCATCGTTAACAAAATAATTGGTAATAAAAGTAGAAAATATACTAAGAAAAACTTTATTTCTTGTGTGGAAGATATGCCATACAAGACATTTTAGAATAAGAATAATTGACTCAATATAGTAATGAAAGGGGCGCTTTTAATCGATATTTTTGTTTCGCTTTATCAATAACTATAATTCATTTAAAGTTAGAATCTTTTTTCTCGTCTGTAATCTTCCAGTATACAAATCAGTTTCACTTGTTAAAATGTCATTAAGAGTCGACGTGTTGATAAAATTTAAAAAAATTTCGAAAAACAGTGACTCTTGGCAAATCGATACTATGAAAGACAGAATCAGTGTTCGTCTTCGTACTCTTATCAGTAAACTTTTGAATTTTTTTACTGCAGTGGGGGTGGCATACAAATCAGCGATGAAATGACAGGTGAAGTTGAATAAATGATCCTTTTAAGTAGCTGCATTCGTTTATCGAAGAAGCGCGTGAAGCATTGAAATACAAGGGTAAATTTTTCTTTCTTTTTATGGGCTCCCTTATTGTGACTTTCCATTTGGTGTATGGCGGGGCTATTCAAATTCAACGAAACAAAATACCCGTAAGGATTCGTTAGTTAACAATTATTTCCTTTGCAAATAAGACCAGTACTTCGTATTTATTGATTAACGTCACACTAATCTATACTGAATATCCGGAAGAAAACTGGCTACACGTGTACACGGACGGGTCATACTCCGTAAGCTATATGTCTGCTGGCTCCGGAGTCTTTTCGAGACTCTTATCTCGCTTTGTTTCCGAGTGTAAGTACAGAACAGCCTTTGTTGGAGAGGTGGAGGCCATCCGTACTGCATTAGAACAACTCCTGGACTTTCGACAGGAATTTGAAAAGGTTTTTCTACTCTCGGACTCGCAGCTATACAGGCCATTGGTTCCGCTGCGGCACCAGCTTCTGTTGAGGTCCTGCAGTGCCGGGAGTTAATACGTCTTTTTAGACGTGAAGACAAACGAATAAAGTTACAATGGATCCCTGGTCATTGCGGTATTCATGGGAACGATCAGGCAGACCTTCTTGCACGAATGGGTGCCGCTTTACAGCAATCAAGGGACTCTGGACTGTATTTTCACTCAAAAAAAAACTCTTCTGGAAACAAGCTTTGAAGTTAAAATTGGAAACACAAATGCAGGCTAGGATTAAATCCAAGACCTGGAGTAGCGAAGATCTTGCTAATATACCTGATTACCCACGACGTGAGGCTGTGGCATTGTTCCGGTTGGTGACAGGACATGACTGCTTGAGTGAACATCTTCATAGAATTGGCATTTTCGACTCCCCTCTTTGTTCATTATGCGATCTGAAGGAAACCTTGAACAGAGCTCATCTGCGTCGATGTGGGGCACTTTGAGGTTCTGGTGACTCCGAGACCACCCTGTACTGGAGAGCTAGAGAACGCCTAAGGCTACAATGACTTCGGTCAACTCTGTTTTTGTGGTATCGTATTGTCTTTGCAATTGTACCCTGCCTTGCCATTAGAAATTAAAAAAAAAATTTTAAACGTCACACTAGAGCAACACAGTGCGCTATTTGGAGTCATTCCGGGATCGACCTCGAAGGGAAAGTTGCGAGGACAACTAGACGTAATTTTGAACCACGGTCAGATGACGAGGCCACACCTGAGCTGGCACCCCACTCTCCAAACTTCCTCACCAAACCGACGTGATGAAAATAAGACTGATAGAACCACTTATGAGCAAACATCAATAAACATAACGGAATAAAAGCACTACCTTTTTCTTCTTCTCTCGTATCCTTCCAAATCACAAACTGGGCAGTGGCAACCCAGTTGGAAGAGTATTGGATTAGAAACAGTAGTGATGCGAGTTTAAATCCAATCAAAGACCTTCGTGTACAAAAGGGCTGGAGCACGCTAAATCTGTCAAGGTCTCAAATGTCCTCACTTCGGCTTGGTGTGGAAATTTGGAGAGTGGGTTGCCAGCTCAGGTGTGACCGTCATCTGACTGTTGAAAAATTACATGGTGTTGTCCTCGGTCTTCCCCTTCGTCATTGACACCACAGTCTGTTACCCATACCCATTGTGTTGCTCCAGTGAGATGTTAACTCAACTACGTACCTGCCTGTTGTTACTTCTTTTACTTTCTTATGTAAGGCGCAACTTGGGCGGCGCCCAAGCGGTATAGTGGATAAAGCACTCTGCTCCCACGCTTTGGGTTCGTGGTTCGATTCCCGACTAGGGCTACTGCCCTAGGGCTGGTTGTATGTGATGTCCGAGGAAGAAGTCAGACTCCCACCCAAGTGGTTCCTCACCGAAAAGTGGATAACTGCACCCCCTATGTCTTTACCAGTGATCAATTTGTGTGTTTGTAAAATAAAACCTGTATTCTTCTTCTGTGTCTGTCCTACTTCAGATCACTGGGCCTGATCTTATGTTTCACAGTTCAGGAGACACACGTCAACAACAACAACAAACACTCGCAGATTAACCAAATATTGCCCTAGTGCTATAAAACCCAATAAACTGAAATAAAAGAATAGAATTACTTCATACGAAAAACACTAGAGCCCTCTATACTTCGGGTTAGATCCTGGACCGTCGTCAATAGCCCGTTGTTTTGCTCTAGTGCGACGTTAATTAAATACCTACTTATCATAGAATAGAATCCTTTTAAAGATTCAATCTCTCCTTTCATTTAAGGGTGACCCAAACCCCAAATTTCAAAAAGTGTTTTTTGGTTTATTGGATAAAACGATGCATCAGATTCAAGAACAAATGGACAAAATTTCAGAGTCGAAGTAAATTACTAACAGCTGCTTTTTAACTTTCATTCGATCTTCCAACTACATAATAGACTGCCAACCATTTTATCAACTGCAACTTCCATTGGTTTTGGTTTCCATGAAGACCTCCATTTATGCAACACTATATCATAGTGTATGTATCGATGATTATCCCAAAAAATTTTAAATGCCCTTAAGATATAGACTCCTGGTTTATCTACCAATCGGCGAAAGCTAAAGGGCAAAATCCAGATCCACATGTAAAACATGTGGTGACACCATTAAAGAAAACACATTGAAAAAAATAACGTTACATTTTGTCGCATGCGTATCATTATAAAGAAGGCTCGTTTACAGAAATAATAGCTGTAGAAAAAAGGTATTACATATAGTGCTGGTTTAATTTAAAGTTGAACTGATCCAATAAAATATTTGATTTCAGTTTATTAAACAAGAAATGTATAATTTTTCAATGAATTATCACAAATCACCCAGTTGCCATCAGAGATTAAACTGGCTTTAAAAAATATATACTAGTTTACTGTAAAAACTCTTGTTTGGATAAGAGTCTATATAATAGAAATTACTAAAAAATGCATTAGCAAAAGGTAAGTTGTTTTATTAACTTCTGTTATACATGTGTACCTTAAAAAAATGCGATTATCTCAAAATCAGTTTTTTACAATTTTGCAAAAAAATATTTAAATAAAAATAATAAAAATTTAACAAAATACTAAGGTTAGTTGATAGATGCACTTGGAGTTAGACTGTTTATATTTTTTAAATCTTGAATAACTGTTTAACAGACACAGGGAGAGTCTTTTTTGCATAAATAGTTCAGAAAAATCTATAAAAAATTAATAAACATAAAAAATTGGAAATTTTTCTAGAAATTTAATATATAATGAGTAAAATATTTTTTTTTATGAAAACTCGTAAATACATTTTAAAAAATCTTTCCCTAGGTCTTTTGCATATACTAAAACAATACTGTAGAAATTTATTTTGTATAAAAATATCGAAAATTGACAGAGGAGTAGGGTTGATAAAAAGTGTGTATATCGGCTTAAAAAACATATTAAAATCGTAATATGAAATATATTTGCGAATAAAAACTAATTTATTTATTTATTATTGATTAAAAATCTGTGTTTAATTATCACTAAAAATATAGGTTAAGTAAAATGAATAATACGAATTTTGGGTTTTTCCTAACGGGTCACCCTTAAGTAAAATCCCCTAGAAAGGTTCGATAGCTCCTTTTCTTACAGTTTATCATTTTTTAGAAAGATTCTATTCCTTATTTCCTTAGAAAGGAATCCCTTGGAAAGATTATATTACTCCTTTCCTTACAATAGAATATTTTGGAGTAGTATTCTATTTCTCCGCTTCTTATTTAATTCTTTGAAAAGTTTATATTGCTTAAATAAGTCAAAACGTTAGAAGTCATGCAGGGAGTGATGCGGGTCACAAAGTGTAATTACGCTTGTTAGTCTCTCTAAACTAGAAAAGTACCGACAATTCGATGCCTGCTGTAATTATGGCACTTTTACTTAACGAATGAACATTAAAAAAATTACGCAATAGAAACTAATGATTTGAAAAATCTACAAGCAGATAGATGCACAATACACACAGATAGATTTTTTTTACTTAGTTTTTCAAAGAAAGAGAGAGAGATAACAAAGAGTGTCCATTGGCACAAAAATATTTTTAACATCCTTATACATCCCTTAGTGAAAACTATCTTTTCCTTACCTAACAAAATATAAATTTGATTTAATTTTTTCCCTTAACTTAATCATCAGTTTGCTTGACGAAAACATTTTAAGACACACTCGATTACCTGAAAAAAATCTATCCAAAATTTTTGTAATTTAAACAATATCCTTTCCTTGAGTGCGTTTGATAGCAAATACCTACACCTTTTTTAGTTTTCAGCATGCAGCGAAATTGTCAGGCTTATCTATACAAGCAAAAAGAGCTACCCCCGAACCTTTTTAATAAAACTAATTACAATTTTGATGGGCCTGGTTAAAAATGATACTGAAAGAATGGGAACAAAATAAAAAATACTTTAAAAACAGTAAATTAATTAACTAATTAACCGAACTATTTTAATCTGGAAAAATTCAATTAAAAAAACTGCATTAAAATTTAATGAAGTGAATAATTTCCTTCAAAAGTATAAGAGGAACTGATTGGTAAGTGGGGAAAGGTGATTTGTGTTTTTACTTATTTTGAGTTTAGTAAAGGTGCAGGGAAATAGATAATTGTAATTTCTTTTTTATCTAAACAATTTCCACAAACTGTTTGACGTGGAAATTGTCACGATATTTTTATTTAAAGAACTCATTTCATTTGCAAGGAAACTCATTTTAAGTATAAAGTGTAACACGCTTTTGCAAGAATGAAGTCTTTTCTTATGTTATGCTACTTATTTCCAGTGAGGTTGTAACCTGCTTTTGCTGAAGAGTATTACTTCTCTTTGTGAGGTTAATTATTTTCAGTATAAAATGTGACAGCTTTTTCAAGAGAGAATTATTTTCCTATGTGAGGAAACTTATTTTCGATATTAAGTGCAACATGCTTTTGTAAAAGAGGATTGTTTTCCTATGTGATGTTACATATTTTCAGTATAAAGGTGTAACGGTGCTTTTGCAGGAGATAATTGGTTTCCTATTTGAGGCTCCTTATTTTCAGTATAATGTAACATTATTTTGCAAGAGAGGATTGATTTCCTATACGAGGCTCCTTAACTTCGTATAAAGTTGTAACATGCTTTTGCAAGAGAGAATTGTTTTACTAGCTGGTGTTACTTATTTTCAATAGAAAATGTAACATACTCGTGCAAGAGAGGAGTGTTCCTGTGTGAAGCTACTTATTTTCAGTATAAAATTGTACACGCTCTTGCAAGAGAGGATTGTTTCCCCATTTGTGATGCTATTTATTTTCAGTAAAAGTGTAGTACGCTTTTGCAAGAGAGGATTACATTCCTTTGAAAATGTTATTCAACATTATTAGATGTTTAACATTGCGGCATTTTGGAACAAAAAATAATTTCTTAACTTAAGAAAAATTGCAGCGAAATTTCAAACTGTCAGCAGGAGTTTCGAAAGAAAAGTTCCCGTGGTAGGAAGAGTAATTGTAGTAATCCACGGTTATTTGCCCCAGCTCGAAAAACTGTCATGAATTTCAGCCATGGTGCAAGAGAAATTCCAGGATACGCCTAATAATGTCTAGATCAAAATTGCTCGTTAGAATTCAGATAACTGCAGTATTTAGGTGAAAATTTTCATTTTGCTTCCACGGGCTCAAATGACTGCTATTTATTAACGCCTTCCGGTACCGCGACACTTAACTGGAGCCAGATTTATGGGCATATGACCTCCTTTAGTGTTATAAGTCACTAAATTTATCACTGGATTCCGCTATTTACAGAGCTATTTTTAGCTCCTCCGATTTCGTTGGCGTGGGATCGATTTTTAAGTTAACGCCCAGGGTTGTAACCTGCATTGTTGCGCGTTGTTTAAGTGAGTGATTAAAGGGGGACCGTGGTAATTTTTCAAGCCTTTTAAATGGATGTTGCATTATTCGCGACTAATTTTGAAGAAGCGTGTTTTAAGTTCCAAATACATCAGTGTTAATGGATTCATTAAAACAATTGGCAAACATTGCAGTTTTGTTTCTAAATGTTAAATTTTTGTCCGTAACACGTTAATCGCTTCTCGAATTCTGTTCCGTTAATTGCGATAACATTTCAAGGACAAATACCCTTACTAAGAGGAGAGCAGTTATTGCAACCATGTTCAATTGCTAGGATGTTTAGGAGTGATTGAGATCAATAGATTTTGAGTAGTCATGGTTTCTTACAACGAGTCATATCCTATCATAAATGATGGCGTGGAAGTTAGGAGAGTGGTGTGCCAGCTCAGGTGTATACTAGGGATGCGACATCGATAGCAAAACATCGATGTTTTGAAACATCGATGTTCAAAATTAAAACATCGATGTTGATAATACATCGACCCAAAAACATCGATGTTTTTAAAATTCAGTGTATTTAAACTTTTCCCCAATTTCTTAAAACTGGTTTAGCAACTTGTGGTGCGACATCGAGAACAAAACATCGATGTTCAAAATTAAAACATCGATGTTGATAATACATCGCCCCCAAACCATCGCTGTTTTTAAAATTCAGTGTATTTAAACTTGTGTCCCCATTTCTTAAAACTGGTTGAGCAACTAGTGATGCGACATTGGCTCCAGTACATCGATGGTTTTTTTCTAAAACATCAATGTTTAAAAAACATCGGCATCGATGTCGCATCCCTACTTTTCAGACCCTTCATCCTTGGTCACTTTGGTCTAAAAGTATGTTCAATTTGCTGATTATGAAAATTATGCTACTTGGTTATTTTTTAAATTTTTACAACGGTACTTTTTTCATTTCAAAATAAAACATCGACAACGTAAAAACATCGACAGGTATAAACATCGATGTTACAAAAACATCAACACCAATACATCGATGTTAAATACATCGATGTTTTTAAAAAAACATTGATGTTTTGAAAACATCGACATCGATGTCGCATCCCTAGTGTATACCTCGTGATATGGCCGTGATTCAAAATTATGTGGTACTGTCCTGGAATCTTTCCCTTCGGGTTTATTCCCAAACCATCGCGAATAGCCCATCGTGTTGCTTCAGTGTATTCAAGCTGTATTTTGAAGTTTAGTTTCACACACGGCCAGTATTTCAGGAATTTAAAGTAAATACATTCCTACAGTAATCATGAGGTAGCCCAGTTGAAAAAGTAACACCCTTAACAAAGACGTAACGTACATCGCAGGACAAACAAAGTCTTTACAGAACAATTTTTCCTTAATTTTATCAAAATGTTGGCCGAATTTTTTTTCAATCATAAGTTACGATGTTCTGCAGTGCAAAGCGCGCTCCTTGACATACCTTTTTTTCCTTTTCTAGCTACGGAACAACCTCCCTACACCGCCCAAATTACCACAAACACTTTATAAATAACACATCTTCTAAGTCAATGACAAAATATTTAACTTCAAAAGTTATCGACAATTATTATAAAAGTAATTGCAAATTCGGAAAGTATGCCTTGGTTTTAAATAAATAAAGTTAAATAATATTGATGTTTTATAATATTATAAATATGTAATACATATTCAGCCGATACTTGTGTTTTACCTCTGTTTTTGATTTTACTGCAGTTTTCAAAATTTGGACAAAATGCCTGCAGAACAATTACAATTGCTCGGAGTTGTATTGCAGGACACTGAATATAATTCTGCATCTGGGGAGTAACAGATTATCAATCGGAGGGTTGCGAGATCGAATTCAACTAAAGACCGTCGTGTACAATACAAAGAGTGCTGGTACAAATTAAACCTCTGTACTGCCTAACTAGGCTGCATTTTCAGAAGAAACGTAACAAAGGCACAAGAAAAATTCTATCTCAAGTTACGACCGATTACCAACTTTCTGTATCCAATTTCAAATCAGAGAGTAAGATTTAAGCGACTCGTTTTTCAACGTTATGACTTAGATGTGGTGTCCTCAAAACTCTGCCTTCGGGATGATCGCAGACCATTTCAGTTATGCTGATACAGTGCAACGTTAATTAACTACTTAACTACCAATAATATGAACTTAATTTGACTGTTTTAGTAGTAACGACATGTCTTGCGTATCAAAATGACATGAAAATTAACATTCGATTGGTAACAGCATTCGAAAAAAGCAAAACTAGGACAATAATTTATCACCAAAAGGGATGTGCAGTTACTAAGTATGTTGTTGTTGTTGTTTCTCATGCCTACACTGGCAGACCAGAGGAGTGCCAGGCACGTCGAAGACGGCAGGAGGCGAGGGGGTGCGCCTTCCATGTTATTGAGCCCCATTGGGAGAAAGTCCGACTTTGCTCGACATACATGACGCATCCGTTTTACAGGAAGGCCCCTTTTATACATCCATTCACTTACACATATCGTAATTTAGATCCCAATCAGAGACCGATACCCCCCTGATCAGGTACCCTCAGTGGTATTGATTTGGTATGGGAACATAGGGGACTTTGTGACCACGACCTATTTAACGTGCCCCCAGTCACCACTAGTGAACACAACGGTCTTTAACCAGGTCGAAGCGCGAATCTCGCAATCATCAGAATTGCAGGCTCCGCCGAGGACAGAACCCACAACCCTTCTGATGCGAGCCCGACGCTCTACTGACTGAGCTACCGCGGCTCACTTAGTATGTTATCCTGTTAATTAAAGACCGACCAATCTGTCTGGTGGTTAAGGTGTTAACCTCTAGATCGCAAGTTTCCTGGTTTGAATCTGGGTCAGTGTAGATATTTGTAAACGCATGTTGTAGAGGCGGTTGGTGCACCTTAAATCTGTCTAGGCTCAAAGTCCTCACGTTGGTGTGGTAGTTTGGAGAGTGGAGTGCCAGCTCATATGTTGCCTCGTGATCTGATCGTGGTTCAAAATTACGTGCTGTTGCCTCGGATCTTTCCCTTAAGGAATTCATCCCGGACTGTCGTCAATAGCCCTTTGTGTTGCTCTAGTTCGACGTTAATTAAAATTACCATTACCAATTTCAAATCAGTCAGTTTGATTTAAGTGACTCGTTTTACAACGTTATGACTTAGGTGGTGGTGTCCTCGAAACTTTCCATTCGGTATGGATCGCAGATGATCACCGCCGACCAACCGGCATAGTGGTTAAGGTGTTAGTCTCTAGATCGGAAGGTTCCTGGTTCGAATCCGGTCCGGGCATGGATGTTTGTAAGCGTATAGTGTAGAGGCGGCTGGTGCATCTTACATCTGTCGTGGCCGTAAGTCCTCACGTTGGGTTGGTGTGGAAGTTTGGAGAGTGGGGTGCCAGCTCAGGTGTTGCTTCGTAATCTGACCGTGGTTCAAAATTACGAAGTGTTGTCCTCGGATCTTTCCCTTAAGGGATTAATCCCGGACGGTCTTTAATAGCTCGTTATGTTGCTCTAGTACGACGTTAACTACAAATTACCAAATTACCAAAAAGGTAAGCCTGCGGCAAACTCAAGACAATAAAATTGGGCAGTTAGTTCGGTATTTTAATTAATGACGTTATGTAGAAACACAACGGGCTATTGACGACGGACCGGTATCAGTTCCAACGGGAAAGAGCCGAGGACAACACCTCGTAATTTTTAACCACGGTCAGATGACGAAGCAGCACCTGAGCTGGCATCCCACCGTCCAAACTTCCACACCAACCCAACGTGAAAACTTTCGGCCAAGATATATATAAGATGCACCAGCCGCCTCTACACCATAGGCTTACAAACATCCATGCCCAGACCCGTATTCGAACCAGGAACCTTCTTATCTAGAGACTAACACTTTAACCACTATACCGGTTGGTCGGCCTTTTTCTGCGAAATCTACGAAATAGAGAACAAAAATTCCCAGCTCTCATTACGAACGATTGCAAACGTTCAATATTCAATTTCGAATCATTCGGCAAATTTTTCTCGACCTCGCTTTCGACGTGACTTCTATTCGTGATGACCTTAATTCGAGTTTTATGTGCTTTTGTGTTAACGATGTGACCTACGCAACAAAATGACACGAAAATTACCCCTGCAAATTGAAAGTCGATCCAGTCACTGCCGATTTCCTCAGCTGTCATTAGGAGAAAGAAGCGTTACGCTTTGCCATCATCTTCGATTGAGCCCGCTTGAAGACATATAATTTAATTGATGCTCAATCAATGAGTAATTAGTCCTTGTACTTTCGAGATAACGTTTGCTCATGGATCTCCTTCGAATAGGCGCTAGTTTTTTTTTAAATACAACGACGTAATTACTTCCGTAGCTTATGTGATAATGACGTGACGTTAATGTTGAATGATTCCGACAATGCTATTAAATTAGATTGCGATTCGGGTTGAGTTAGTTGGTAAACAAATGTATTTTTTATGTGTCCAGAACCGCGGTATACCGTTTGGAAGAGACGGATTAGTAACCAGAGGGTTGTGAGTTCGAATCCAAGCAAAGACCGTCGCGTACAAAGGGCCCCCCAAATTTCCTCACATCGGCATAGTGTGGAATTTGGAGAATGGAGTGCCAGCTCAGGTGTGACCTTGTCGTCGGATTGTGGTTCAAAATTACGTGGTGTTGTCCTCGGACTTTCCCTTCGGGTCTGATCCCGTCGGTCGCCAAAAGACAGTTATGTCTCTCAAGTGCTATTATAATTAAATAACCTTTTAAAGTATTAAATATTTTTATTCTCCGTCTTTTTTCACAAAGGTGACAGCTCAAACGGACCAAAATTCACTTGTTGAATATGACATTATTTTTTGACGTATAGGTTGTCGAATACACACCTCGCACTGGAGCAACACTATGGGCAATAGGCAAAGTTCCGGAATCATCTCCGAAGGGAAAGATTTTAAAGGAAAACAATTTAAAAGAACGAATGAAATCAAAGGAACATTTAGTGGATAATGAAAATTACTTTCTGGAATATTTAAAATGAAAATTTAAACTTTCCGTTTACAGAGGTGGCCATAGAAACCGGAATAAGCATAATAAAGATGAGTTGCCATCACTTGCCGTAACTCGCTTCTAAAAGCGAGACAAAAAACGAGTGAAGAGATTTGCTACCAAACGGGGCAGAGAATAAAGCTGTACCTAACAGTTCAAATACAATATTGATATTTACCAATAAAAATTACAAGCTAAAGTTGTTATTGAAATATACAGGATGTCCATAAGGTATCTTTACAGTTTCAAAAATGTATTACAAAGGCACATGAAAAGACAGACAAGTGAAAATTATTACCAATGAGACATATACACAGTCCAGTCACATTAATGTGACCACCTGTCAAAAGCCAGAATAACCACCTTTGGCAGAGCAACCGCTGCGAGACGTGCAGGAAGAGAATCAATTAGGTTTCTGAAGGTGTTCACTGGGATGTTGAGCCATGCCGACTACAGTGCCGTTGTCAGCTGATTACGCGGTTGAGGATCCATGGCAATTGTTGCAGGATGTTTGCTTTCAGACGTTTCACGCCGTATACGCCAACGTCTATCTGTCCGATGGAGCATAAAACGTGATTCATCGGAAAAAGCCACCTGTCGCCACTCTGTGGACGTCCAGTTGCGGTACTGGCGTGCAAATTCCAGCCTTTTCGCCGATGACCAGCAGTCAGCATAGGTGCATTAACCAGGCGTCTGCTGCGGAGGCCCATGCGCAGCAACGTTCGCTGAACCGTTGTCGAGGATACACTCTTGGTAGCCCCTTGGTTCATCTGGGCGGTCAGTTGCTCAATAGTTGCACGTCTATTCTCCCGAACGCATCTCCGTAGCCTTCGTTCGCCTCTGTCATCTATACCCCGTGATGCACCACATGTGCCACGCCGTTGATTTTGGATAGTGCCATTTTGCCATGCGCGGTATACTTTTACCACGGCGGCACGCGAACAGTTCACAAAATTAGCCGTTTCCGAAATGCTTCCACCCTTGGCCCGAAAACCAATAATCATGCCCTTTTGGACGTCGGATAAATCGCTACGTTTCTGCATTACGCCAACAATTGAAATGCTTTCCGATGCCCTAGGACATCCTTTATATACACTCCACTGCAATGTGCTGCCACCTGCCTTTTGTAATTGGTTATTTCACGTTGAAGCCGAAAGTAGGTGGTGGTCACATTAATGTGACTGGACTGTGTATATTTAAGTTTTTTTGCCTCATTTAATACACCTCTATATAGGCACCATAAGGTGCACAAAGCACATCAAGACGGTACTCAATTTCATGCCATGTTTGCTATAGCATACTCTCATCAATTGTGGCAATGGCATCAGTGATCCTCTGCTTTAGATTAGTGATGTCCTATACCTTTTACGATACACCACCATATTGGGGACTGCATGATCGTAGGTTCCTAAATGAAACATTTCCAGACCAGTGGATTGGAAGGGGTGGCCCAATTCCCTGGCCACCTCGTTCATGAGATATCACTCCCCTAGACTTCTTTCTATGGGGTTATGAGGGTATGTTACAGCGAACATGGCAAGAAATCGAGTACCGTCTTGATGTGCTTCGTGCAACTAATGGTGCCCATATATATTTGTATTAAATGAGGAAAAAAATTGAATACCTATACGTCTCTCATTTTGTAATAATTTCCACTTACATGTCTTTTGCTTTGCCTTTTTAATAAATTTTTGAAATTGTAAAGAGACTTTATAGATACACTGGTATATCGTTCATGAAGATCTGCTCAGTTTTGCAATGGACGAGATACTTCTTCCATAAAAGTAGACTAAAAAAACTTTAGTCAACTTCTCAGGAAAGAGAAATGTGAAGTTCACCTGTTACTGTAACCCTCCAAGTGGATTTGACGAGATATCTCGTCCAACAAGATTTAATCAATTCCGATAATGATGAGATTATATATTTAGATCTACATCAAGATACTGATGATTTATTGATGAATACGAAATAAACATCCGGTCAGTTTTCTTCTATTGACGATATATCTCGTCCATCAAGATGTGTTAACGGATTTATTGATGACGAGATATCTCGTCAATATAATTACTAGGATGGTTGACAACACGTCACATTTGCATCTCTGTATTTTTTTTCTAATTAAATCCGGATCGTGGTAACCCATTCGGAAGAGTAACGGATTAACTACTGGAGGGTTGCGAATTCGAATCTAACCTAAGACTATCGTGTACAAATGGGGATGGTGCATGTTAAATCTGTCATGGCCTCAAATGTCCTCCCGTTGGCGTAGTGTGGAAGTTTGGAGAGTAGGGTGGCAGCACAGGTGATGCCTTGTCATCGGACCTGGTTCAAAATTACGTGTAGTCCTAAGATCTCACCCGTCGAGTGTGATACCGGACCAATAGACCATTGTGTCGCTCCAGTCAGACGTTAATTAAAATACCATCTACCTCTTATTAATTCTTACGTATTTCTCAACACGAAGGCCAATTGAAGGTCAAGGAAATATCTACTACTCAATATTTTTAATTCTAAAAAAATTGACTCACAAGAACTTTTAAGGAGAAACCCTTTGAACAATTTTGTTTTTGTTTTTGTTTTTGTTTCAACCAAATGTTTTAGTGTACCTTATTCCAATACACATTAAATGTATATTACAAAAAAATATATATTTTTTAATACCCAATAATCAAATAATCTAATTTTCATAAAAATGTTTCAATATTTTCAAATTCCTACTCCATCTGCTAATTTTAATTTTTGTTTTAAATATTCCTATATTAACCTTCTATGAAGTGTTCCACACAGTTTTGTGCATGGGATTACATGTACCACAGTTATTTATTTTTTTGCAAATATTTTTGTAACAAATACTGTAAAAAACAGCAAAAGAAACGGTCATAATTGATTTCAGTAAATTTTTATTAAATAACTCTTTTCAAATCCTTATTCCATGCACAAATTAATCAAACATAACATAATAAACAAAAAAAAGTTTTAAATCTCTACATCCATTATAATAAAAATCTTAAGCTTCGGTTTCCTAAGAAAGCGTCGCCGTGATCTAGCGGCCGTGATGTATCGGTGTGTGACGTCACTAAAACGTTGTTTATACTAACACATGGTGTTGGTTTCCTAGAGCGCGGTGTTTGTGAGCGTAACGAAAATTATCGGAGCCGCCATTTCCATGACTGTCGTCATAGCGGTCTCAAACAGTTGGGGAACGTTTTTTCTCTTGTAGCGGCCACATTTCATTTCCTGCTCCAAGCGATTCGAACGAAGAGGAGAGAAATAAATAAACATTTTTGACTGCCATTGATTAATTCGTTTTTGTAAAATCGGGATCGTTAAACACAGAATGAAAATTTCAACGGATTTGAAATCTGCGGAAAATTTGACACCAGATCGATACCTTAAATGTGATTTTCTTTAAATAAATAATTAATTATTTAATAAATAATTAAATAATCAAATGGTAAATAATTGAATACTAAAACTGTTTTTGATATCGATCTGGCGTAGAAATTTACGCTGATTTGAAATCTGTTGAAATTTTCACTCTACCTTCAACGATCCCAAAGTTAGAAAGTTTAAACTAGAGAATAAAAAAACCACTTTGTTTTGTTTCTCGAATAAAATAAACCACGACAGCCGTCTGTGTTGCCCATTCTCCAACGTATTCTGTCCGTCTAAGTTGACACGTCTGTATTTTTGTTTAGACGGCCGTCTAGTTATGCCCTCGGCATCATGACGTATCACGGCTGTTAGATAACGGCTCCATTTTCTTAGGAAACCAAAGCTTTAGAATTTTAATCGCACTGTAGTCATGAAAACTAAATGGCCGAGAAATGGCACTTTAAAGTTTTATATGCTTTCGGTTTCGGTCCTTACATTCAATAGAAAAACTTGAATGCCTCGCTAAATAATGTAGCCACAGCTATAAAATTATAAAAAATAATTAATAAATTATAGTAATAAGTTTTCAATTTTAGGGTACCTTTTGCCATTATAAGTAAGTACGAGTCAACATAGCTTTATTTGAAAACATTTGTTCAGAACAATCCAGTAAAAATAAGATGAATATTCGAAATATTCTTGTGTGTGGATATATCCTGCTAAACTCAGTGCATAAAAGCATTCAAACATCTTCAAGAATAAAGATTCTTACATACTTTTGACTCTTCTAAAGCTTATTTTAAACTTCAAGCTCATATTTTTGAAACAAAGCATTGTAAAAAAAACAGTCATTTTTCTAGATCCCATAAAGTCAACTATCAGAGAGTAGAAAACTATGTGTAGTCTAAACATATATGGCTATTTATTCAAAAACAGTTTGTAAACAATGTTTTTCCAAGATGAGAATGTTAGTTATTTCTTTAGATCGCGATTTTGAAAACACATTTCTAGAAATATCCTTCTGCTGTTCTTGCATTTCTCTAACCATAGTTTAAATACCTATGAAATTCGAGTTTTTCGGAGAAGTGCCATTAAGTTCAAAATAAAAACCACATAATTTCAGCAGTGTGTGGTTCTTTTTATTTTAAACACTTGTTGAAGAAAAATCCATGTAGTCTCGTCAATTTAACTTTTCATTTGAACTGGTAACAAGATTAATTTATTCTCAGGATTTGAGCATTCAGAGCTTTTATATGCATGAACAACTGTGGAAAAAATGCCTTTTTAATCCAGAATCCTTCGCAGAAGAGCAAATTCTAAGGTACCATTTGAAAAGGAATGCATTTCTAATTTTGTCGTTATGGTTGAAATCTGTTTTCACTTGTTTTACTGAGTTTTTGCACAAAGGAGAGAGAGAATGATGACCGTGTACTTTGAGGAAGAATTTAAACTATGCAGTCGTATAAAATTCGTTCTATGAATCGATTTCCATCAAAATAAAGGGTGGGTATAAATTGCTCTAACTCTTTGGAGGAATTTGCAGTTAAATCTTTTAAACGGAATAAAACCAATTTTAGTAACAAAAGTCGCCAATAGGGAGAAATTTGGCACTGTTGGAGTCGAAAACATTCGAACATTTGCATTTAATGCTGATGAAATAGATTATACAAATTTTCAACTGCGAAAGCAGACAAAACCACCAATTCCAGCTAGATATGTGGCACGCTGACTGTTAAAAAATTGACAATGAACAAAAATAAATTCAGATATTCAACTCACAGAAAACAAATAGTTTATACACTAGAATCACGATCCCCTTGACCACATACACCAATTTGTAAACCGACACCAATAGCCCGTTGGGTTGCACAAGTGCGACGTCAATTAAACTACCAACCAACCATGGAACTGAGTGAAACCTATGCGTTAATGAAGAATTATCATTATCTCCTCTTTTTTCTGCCATCATGCTCTAAGGAGGGTGATACACAAAGCGTTTTGAGCAGCGCGGACCGTAGACAGTGCGAGAATATATCTATTAACCCGGTCCCACAGAGTAAAGCTGTTTATCAAATCACGTTCGACGATAGTCCTTCAGTTACTCAGCAGGATTTACAAGTCGCACCACCTCATTAACCTATTGTTTTCTTCGGTGGATGCCACACGAGACGACTTGAGCTACATGACCCGGGTTCGCTTTTTCTTCCTGACAGGGAAGAAAACCAGCATGATTGCTTACGCAATGTAAAGAAGAGCGTCATGGGTCGTGCTTCACGATTACTCTGCAAGGGCAAGTTAAGTCCAAGGATTATGTGAACATTTTGACCGATCAAGTACATCCCATTGTACACACTTTGTTCCCCAATGGGGATGGTGTATTCCAAGACGACAAAGCCCCTGTTCGCACAGCTCACATCGTTCAGGACTGGTTTTCTGAGCACGAGGATGATTTGTCACATCTCCCCTGGCCACTACAGTCACCAGAACCCAATATTATTGAATCTTTGTGGTCTAACATTGGAGATGAAAGTGCGTGATCGCTAACCACCGCCATCATCATCTGAACTTGCCACCGTTTTTCATGAAGAATGGTACAAGATTCTCTTGGCAAGCATACAGGAACTGCTTTTATCCATTCCGAGAAGACTACAAGCTGTTTTGAATTCCAACGGTTTTCTTACACCATATTAGGCAAGGTTACATGTTTTTTAGTTGTTTCCATATTTTTTTCAACTCCTGAACTTTCGAACTCACACACTTCCGTTTGATAATCCGTTGCTCTTCCAACTGGGATACCGGCCACCAAGGCCTTATAGCAACAACATAAACGCAGTTCTCTTATAACCATCAGATGACCAATACGAAAACCAGTAGTGACTGTGTGATTAACCATCCTGATGGTTGTTTCAACGAGGTATTTCTCGTCATTAACAAAATTGACTAGATTTTGATGGACATGACCCGTCGACAGAAGAAAACTGACCAAATCTTGATCGAGTCATTTTCAAAAATTTTCAATATCTTGATGACAAGTTACATCGTCTTCAGCAAAATTGATCAAATCTTTATGGACGAGATAACTTGTTAAAACCACGTGTATTGTTCACCCTAACGGTGGTTGCCGAGACGAGTTATCACGTAATTGACAATTGTGACCATATTTGGATGGGCGCGATATCTCATCAACAGAAGAAAACTGACCATATTTGAATGGACGAGATATCTTGTCAATAGAAGAAAACTGACTTATTTGGATGGACAAGGTATCTCGTCAGTAAGAAACCGTTCAGATCATCATCTTATCATCATAAAAAAATTGGTAATGTCTTTATGACGAGGTATCTCGCCATCAGCAAAATTGATCAAATCTCGATGAACGAGTTATCTCGTCAAAACCACTTGGAAGAAGGGATGCGACATCGATAGCAAAACATCGATGTTCAAAATTAAAACAACGATGTTGATAATACATCGACCCAAAAACATCGAAGTTTTTAAACATCGATGTTTTTAAAATTCAGTGTATTTAAACTCTTTCCACTCATTTCTTAAAACTGGTTTAGCAACTCGTGATGCTACATCGACAGCAAAACATCGATGTTTTTAAAATTCAGTGTATTTAAACTTGTTTCCCCATTTCTTAAAACTGGTTTTCCAATGACAGCAAAACATCGATGTTGAAAACTATAACATCGATGTTGATAATACATATCGTCAACAAACCATCGATGTTTTTAAAATTCAGTGTATTTAAACTTGTTTCCCCTTTTCTTAAAACTGGTTTAGCAACTAGTGATGGGACATCGGATCCTATACATCAATGTTTTTTCCTAAAACATCAATGTTGTGAAAGCGTCGACATCGATGTCGCATCCCTACTTTTCAGACCCTTCACACTTGGCCACTTTGGTCTAAAAGTATGTTCGATTTGCTGAATTTAAAAATTATGCTACTTGGTTAGTTTTTAAATTTTTAAAACGGTATTTTTTTCATTCAAAAATAAAACATCGACAAAGTAAAAACATCGACAAGTATAACATCGATGTTACAAAAACATTGACTTCAATACATCGATGTTAAATACATCGATGTTTTGAAAACATCGACATCGATGTCGCATCCCTACTTGGAAGGTTAATCCAAATGGTAGGGTTGTCTAGTTGAGGTATCACACACATGTCATGAGCAAAACCATTATCAGATCTTGATGGAAGATATATCTCTTCAATAGGAGAAAACTGACCAGATCTTGATCTCGTCATCATCAAAAAATCAGTAAAATCCTGACGAGATATCTCGATATATTACTAAAGTTGGCCAGATCTTGATGGACGAGATATCTCGTCGAAATCACTTGAGGGAACTGATGAACAACCAATAGATACCACTAAACGTGCAAATACTGACAAGGTTAAGCGATCTCGCTTGTTGGAATGTACCTTGACAAAATTTGCATTAATGAACATGATTTGCATTTTATTCTCTCTGTTGAAAAGAAATAACGTATAAATTAAGTTGTCATACGGTTGTCAAAAGGAAAGCATTGCATTTTTCTGCTTGCGATCCAATCTCAACCTTTTTTATATGTACGTAAGGCAACTCTACTGATAGTTACTCACGTAAACAGAGTATTACACTTATCTGATGAGCGAATTATCGTTGATTTTTCTTATGATACAATATCCCTTTGTCTTTTTTCCAATTTAGTTAAAAGCTGCTGGATCAATTCTCGTCTTTTAGAGATATTAAATAATATGGTCCACACCAAAGCTTTTCTTTAAATTAACCCTCCAAGCGTTGCGATATATGCGATTGCGAGCGAGAGATGTAGTTTTGTTTTACACCACACCACGTTTAATGACCAATCTATTGGTCCACATCTATTCGTTAAAAGAATCCATGGATTCTTTCAACTTTAATGAAATCTTATATTAAAATATTTCTCTTTCGAACGATTATATTGTTCCGTTTCTTGGAATAGAATCAGTTGGGAAAGAAATTCCATTGACTTTTTCCACAAAAGAGAATCATTTGGACGGTAGTGGTTCTTTTCCTGAAATAAAACCGATTTGTTCCATGTTTAGATGACGTGAACATTAAATGAGCTGTCACCCCACTCTCCAAACTTCCACACCTCGTCAAAGTGAGGACATTTGTGGCCAAGACAGAGTTTTCACAGTGTAACAATCTCGTGTACTCTATGGTCTTTGTTTGGACTACATGTAGTTGATGTCTGTCTCGTGATGGGCGACAGCTTGGCCAAGCATAGCCCATGAGCAAAAAGAACCAAACCAACCAGTCTCAAATGAATTTGAATCGACTGAATCTCTTCGCAATACAAATTCGGCCGCATTTGACAATGATCATTGCCCGTGGTGTTGGATTCCTTCGCAAACCAACACCACGGGTAAGCCGTGATGGCTGCTATCCAATAGGCTACGAATTCCCATTTGGTTTGTGAATTCGTAGCAATCACCGGGGGTTGGCGAGCAGTGGTCACGCCTGACCCGACGAAAAGAACAGTCACGGGCGACGCCATGCTGATCACGAAGTGGCTAGTTTGAGATTTAGACTTCGGCGATAGCACCATTTTTGTCACCAATCTATGAAAATGTGCATTCTCCCACCTATATTGAGAGTATGTCGCCAAATGATACAATAAAATGCCAAACCGGTTAACCAAGTTAATTGTGCACAGAACAGTCGCGTGCCTACTAGTAAACATGTTGGTCATCTTTCTGAATCTTCTCTCAATATCAATGCTCAGTCTAATAATATTTCAGATTTATGCTACTCTCTGACCTCGAAAGTATGTTGCAACATGCGAATAGTAGCTGCGACAAGTTTGATTCCTCCCTTGTATATTTCTCTTCGCCGACCAATCGGTCTAGTGGTCAAGGTGTTGGCCTCTGGAACGGAAAGTTCCTGGTTCGAATCCGGGGTTAGGGAATGGATGTAAATTGTGCTGTCCTTTGTTAGGGACAATGATGGTCCACCCACTGGGTGCCCCTTCACAAGTGACCATCACTTATGGCCTTGTATAAGGCTAAAATGACCTCGATCAACTCTGTACTTTGTAGTGTATTGTATTTGTATTTGTATTCGCAATTGTAAAATTGCCTTTGGAAATAAAAAAAATATTTCTCTTCTGTGGTAGTGAAACCTTTTATGTGTGAATATCCAATTGCTTCACGTTCCTTGTCTCCCGTTGGCGTGGTGTGGAAATTTGGAGAGTCTCAGCTCAGGTGTTGCCTTGTCATCAGACCGTGGTTCAAAATTGCGTGGTGTTGTCCTCGTGTCTTTCTGGTTCAATTATCCAGGACCGTCGTCAATAGTCCGTTGTGTTCCTCCAGCACAACGTTAATTAAAATATCTACCTATCCTGTTCCTTGGCGCACCTTGGACAAATTTGTCCTTGTGCAATAAAGGGTAATAGTAATTAATTTACGTCATACTGGAACAAAACAATATGACATTGGCGATAGTCCGGGATCAGTCCTCACGGGAAAGATCCGACTACAACGCCTCCTAATTTCGAACCACTGTCAGATGACGAGGACAACACGTAAGTTGGAACATAAACCTCCAAACTTCCACACTGTACGAGAGGACATCTTATTCCATCGACATATTTAACGTGCACCAGCCCCGTGTATACGACGGTCTTTGTCTGAACTTAGTTTCTTACTCACAATCTCCCCGTTGCTAATCCAGTTGAAATTTTGAAAAGTCTCATCCGTTAGAGATAGACAAGTAGATAGTTAATTTAACGTCGCTCTTAACCAACACAACAGGCTATTGAAGATGGTGTGCGATCAATCCCGAAGGGAAAGATTCAAGAACGACGCTTGGGATATTTGAATCGCGATCAGATGACGAGTACAACAATCCCACCTCTAGAAACTTCCACAATACACCAACGTAAGTACATTTGAGGCCACGACGGATATAACGTGCACCAGCTCCCTTTGAACACGACGGTTTTCGGCTGGACCTAGTTTCGAACTCGCAAAACTCCGGTTACTGATACGTTACTCCACCAACTGGCCTACCACGCCCCCCTTTTGTCATAGAACCCGACCCAAACAAACTCGAAATCTGAAAAGCGTCATCCATAAGAGTATCGTAGCATGAGTTTAATTGAGGAGGAAATATTGCTCCTTTTGGGCTTGAAGGGCTCAAAATATCGCATAGAACGACAGACCTAAATCAGACCAAAGAAATACGTTATCCCCTTAAGGTCTCCGGAGAGATTTTTATTATTGAAGTTTTGAGATATCATAAAAGTTCCGTCAAAAGAAAACAGTACAGTCACCGTATTTTCTAGTTTTTTCCGGATTTAAGAAAAATTCCCTGGAGATCAAAATATTGCGGAACGTGTATATTCAAGTTCCCCAATCGTTTCTGGTTTTGGTCCCCTTGGAAATAATAGTTCACCCGATCCAAGGGACATTTTTCCCTAAAGAAAGCAGATTTAGAGGTCTAAGATAAAACAGGGGTTTTACCACATCGGATAAGTGGTCTTTTCACTTTTTACTGCCTTTTGTCCAATATCTCAGAAGACGGAATTAATCCTTGGACTGTAACTACGTGTTATTTATTGCGTTCCCAGCTAGAGGTGGTAAAAGGGGAATTAACTGTAAAAAGACGCTTCACTGCCGAGATTAAAGGTCGAGATCTGCAATGAAATTTTTAAGAGAAAGGAAAAAATTATTTTTAAACCCTGTTAGAAATTATTTGAGAAATTTACACCTAAAGCTAGAAAGCACCTTTACAAATAGATCACGAAAGCCAATTTGGAGAAATTATTGAGGACCCAACTATCAACTCATCCAGTTCCATTTGCCTTAAAGAGCACATCTTTAAGTGTGTACTCACATCACAACCCCGAGATGCCCAAGTGATCTTAATTCCCTTTCATCTTTATCTCACCGACCCCTTGGCCTTTTTCTTTTCCTCTTTCCCCATTGTGCTGTCTTTCTTGTGTTTGGCAATTCTTGGCAAAATTTGACCCCTTGCCCCATAAAATCAGAAAAAAATACAGCCAGCCAATCTCTTAGCCCGAATAGTCCCTTGCCAAGAACTGGTGATAATTTGAAACAGATCTTTTGCACCAGACTTGCCGGAATTTATGTGTGCAAGTTTTTATAGCTTGATCTCGTTTATAGTACATACCATACATTATAGCAAGACACGACTTAATTTAAGTCACAAAGGTGTGACGGTTCTTCCTTAGGCTGATTTCCTAATCCTATGCCTTGTCGTCCTCCAAACAGTAACACTAGGCCATGAGCATATTTCAGTATTTATTTACAACTCTTGACTATATTATTTACAGGATCATTCAGTCTATAATACATGGTCGGAAATAATCCCCTTCGATCTCCAGCGCAAAACAACGCGTCCTGCTTCCTCGCTGGCCTTCGTGCAAGTCCCTTTTCTTTTCAACCCTCCCCAAACGGGTTCCTTTTCAAAAACCCGAGAGGGGACCCCCGTGGAGTTCGATTCCGTGTCCATCGACCCTACCCAAACCTGGTGAGGTGGGTATATTTATTATATATGCACTCTGTAACAAAAAAATCGACGCATTAAGAATGTGCAGAATTACAGTGGTGCCGGGCTCGATCATCTTGGAACGGCGCTGACTGGGGAAGTATAGTGACGAATCTCGTTTCCAACTGTGTTCCGAAGATAACCACAGACGAGCTTGGAGACGTCCAGGGCAGCGAGGGAATCCTGCCTTTACTATCACATGACACACATGCCCACAACAGGGCGTTGTGGTCTGGGGTGCTATCTCCTTTGATACCCGCGCCCCATTGGTAGTAATTTCTGGCACACTAACAACACAGCGGTACGTAGACGACATTCTACGACCGGTTGTTAACGTTGTTTTTTTACTACACCCCGGACATACTTTTCTACAAGATAATGACCAGCCGCACACGGCACGTTTTGCTGTAAATTGTCTTTAAGCTTTCCCAACGCTTCCTTGGCCAGCTACGTCTCCTGATCTCTCTCCGATAGGGCACATTTGGGACGTTATGGGAAGGCGATTGCAACCATCCCGGAATGTTAACCATTTTGCCTGACAGTTGGAGACAATTGTGGAAGAAATTCCGCTGGATACCATCCGGGAACTTTTCAGTTTATGCCACGCCGAGTGACAGCTTGCATCCAGGCTAGAGGTGGACAACGCCTTATTGACTTCCTCCCTTTGTAACGGTCAAACTCTGAAATAAATCATTCAATCGTTCTGAAATTTTAATCGTTTATTTCTATGTATGTTCTTCACATCCACCAATTGTTTTTGCAATCGGACAACTCCTTCTTGGTGCGTCGATTTTTTTGTTATCACTCTAAAACATAAAAAATTGCACGATGTAAAAAAAGATGTAACAAACACAACAGCATGAGTCGAAATGAATTTGCTGCACTACTGGATGTCCTTTCATGCATAAGTATGCAGCGTGTTTGAGAGCTGCTCTGCGCGTGACGCATACTTAAACGATTCCGAAATTTTGATAATTTGCATCCTCAACGCAGATGTACCACTCCTATAAATCTAATTTATACCAGAAAGGAGAATTTCTTCATAAGAAACTGTTAGGAAAAACCTTCCTTTTCTCAATTTTACTAAGCCAACATATTTGATTCGTACTTTATGCAAATCTTATCACGATTATGCAAATCTTGTCACGTGATCTTCCATACTATTATATAAAAGCGGTTGCAATCTGTAGCACCAGAATTCCCGCTTTAATTCCCATTCTCACTTGTTTGATCACGTACCCGCTTACTTGATCTCTTCGATCAAGTTATTAGATTTACCTTTTAATGTAACTATGTGTCGAATGTAATCTTTTAATCTTAACTTAAATTAATTTCTTATCTTTTGAATAAATTCTAGTTTGGATTTTTAAAGACTTCGTCATTTGTACTTTTAGTAACTTAAGTTCATATCAGCCTAATAGGTGATAGTTTATTTTAATTCACTGCCGTGTTTACTCTAATTTATCTTAAAATTCAATCAATGGTTATGGGCTCAGAGTAACTCACGAAATAACCAATCTCCGGCTAATTTAAAAATAACTTGAGACGGCGGGCCTATTGGTCAACAAGTGTAGAGTTAACGAAAAATCCCTTCTCCTTTTTCAACATGGAGGCGTCTGTTGAGAAACTGAATGCCACCAACTACAGCACATGGAAAGAAGACATCAAGGTCTTGCTGATGGAAAAAGGAAGTTGGAGGATTGTAACTGACGAGGAGAAGATCCCTACCAAGACATCAGCTGGTGACAGCAACGACGATCGTTTATACCAAAAGCTGATAAAGGATTATAATCTCCGGAAAGATCGAGCCTACAGTGCCATTTATTTATCTTCAGAGAAAGAATATCGCTTATTGATAGCGGGAAATGAAGACCCTGTAGCTGCATGGAAGATCCTGGAGGAACACTTTAGACCTGATTCAAGAGCTAGAGCGATCGGCCTTACTGACGAATTCTTCTCATGCCATGTATGTCCGGACGAGGACATTGGATTATACGCAGCACGATTAAAGCAGATTTCAGCCCAGCTAGCCGACTGCGGGAAACCCATCCAGGACTGGTATCAGGCGTTCCAACTCGTCAGATACCTACCACCAGTGTATGCGGGTATAGTCCAAGCAATATACAGATGGAGGGATGATGACTTTAAAGCTGACAAGGTCCTGAGTGAACTACTGGCTGAAGAAGCTAGGTTGAAGCAAAGTAACAAAGACCAGGAGATGGTTGCATGCCAGATAAGAAGCTGTTATTCCAACCAACCTAAGGTCAACTTAAGAAAAACCCCAATTGAAAAACAAGACCAAAAAGAACAGGCAAGCAGAGGAAGACAAAGAAAGAACCAGAGAAGACCCCACTCGACTTCCCGAAAGCATCTAACGACAAGTTTGGTCATCGAAGCTAATGCAAGTGGAACTTCAAGAATTACACCTGGGACCTGGGTATTTGACACAGCGGCGACTTCACACTTCTGTTGTGAAAGAAATCTGATGCTCAACTACAAGTCTATCAAAGGCACAGAGGTATCTGTAGCAATCGGAGGTGTGACTTGCCCCGTGGAAGAAACAGGCGAGGTGAAACTGGAATTCTACGTGAATGGTGAGATTGAAATTATAAAATTAACTAATGTTTTATATTCTCCCAAGCTTAAACAAAACTTGATTTCTGGTAGTGTAATAGATAAAGCTGGTCATAATTTTGTCTGTGATCGAAATGTTTTAACTGTTTTTCATAAAGATGGTCGCAAATTGTTTTATGCCAGAAGGCAAGGTGGTTTATACTATGTAAAGCCCAACTATCCTAAAAGTATAGTATCAAATATACCTAAAAAGGATTTAAAACCTAATGTTAACCTTTCAACACTTCAATAAATGATTTAAATATTTGGCATAAAAGATATTGTCACATTAATACTAAGTACATTGTAAATACTAGTAATAGTGAAAGTGTAAAAGGTTTACCCAAATTTAAGAATGAAAATATTTAATGTGAGCCATGCAAAATCGTCAAATCACGCCGTAAATCATTTAAACCGATCGGGAAAATAAGGTCAAACAAACCATTCGAATTAATTCACATGAATCTTTGTGGCCCAATGCAAAATACTGCAATTGGCGGATACCGCTATTTTCTTACGATCACTGATGACTTTTCAAGAAAAGTTACAACTTACCCAGTAAAAGAAAAGAGAGATGTTTTCAAATGTTTTCGTAGTTATCAAAATCGAGTTGAACGTTATCTGAATTCTAAAATTGTATGTGTTCGAACAGATAACGGATTGGAATTTTGTAACTCTGAGTTTGAAGCTTTATTTGAGGAACAAGGTATTAGAGCCGAACGAACTAATACTTATACCCCTGAACAAAATGGTGTTTCAGAGCGCTATAATTACACAGCAATGGATGGTGTTAAAACCATGTTGAATGATAGCGGTCTGGGAAATCACTTTTGGGTGGAGGCATTATTTTGTTTCACTTATGTATGGAACCGAATTTGCCATGGCCAACAAAAACTGACTCCTTTCGAACTTTTTAGTGGTAATAAACCGTCAGTTAAACACTTTAAAATTTTTGGAACAACTGCATTTTTGGGTATTCCCAGACAGCACAGACGTAAGCTTGATATGAGAGCTAAGAAGGGAATTATGGTTGGCTATGCCCAAAGAACCAGAGGATATAGAATCTGGCTTCCTACTGAAAGAAAAATAATAGAATCGATTAACGTAAGTTTCGCCGAGGATGTTGGTGATAGCAGTGGAGCAGTACTGGACCCTAAAACTTTTTCTTTAAAATGTGACTATCCAACATCTGACTCCGATACGGATCAGGAACCTAATAAAAGTGATTCTAATTCTAAAGATTCGAGTAGTGAATCGGAATTTAAATTAGAACCTACTCCGGGAACTAGTAAAAGTGAAGTAACACAACCAGTTTCCCCCGTAAAATTTTTACTTATAAGGAAAGTCGTACCTCGAAAGAAGGGTTCGAGAATCGATGTCTACTATTATATTTCTGGGAGTAAAACTAGATTGCGTTCACAAAACGATGTCAGGAAATTCTGTGAAGCAAATAATCTACCGTATAATATGGAAAGATTTGATTTCCATGGTAGAAATGCTCATACTGAAGAGATTAAATTAGAACCTAAAGAGATCAAACTTTCTCAAACTAATATTTCTGAAGCATGACTAGATATTACAATCCCAAATTGTCATAATGATATTTTGAGATCACCTCAAACTAACGAGTGGCGTAAAGCTATGTTAGATGAGATTTCAGTCATGAATAACCGAAACGTCTGGAACCTAGTACAAAATCCTAACAATAAAGTAATAGGTTGCCGTTGGGTTTTTACAGTCAAAAGTGACTACAAGGGCAATATTGTTAGATATAAAGCTAGATTAGTTGCACAAGGCTTCAGACAAACTAAAGGTGTTCATTATGACGAGGTCTTCAGCCCGGTTGTGAATTTTGAAATTATAAGATTGTGTTTCTCAATTTTTGTATGTAAATTTCAATGGTCACACTGTCAAATTGACGTTAAATGTGCCTATTTATATGCATCACTTGAGAACATTCTGATGTCCCAACCTCGAGGTTTTGAAGATCCTAACAAACCTGATTATGTTTTTAAATTAAATAAAAGTATTTATGGACTTCATCAATCAGGAAGAAATTGGTTTCAGGAAATACACAATGTATTAGAAAATCTTAAATTTCATAAAATTGAATGGGCAAACTGTATTTATACTTTTGATGACAGTGTGGTACTTTTAATGCATGTTGATGACATAATTATCTTTGCTATAAATGAATCTTTAATACCTAATATTGTTCAAAAATTAAATCAACAATTTGATATAAAAATTTTAGGAAAGACACGAAAACTTTTAGGTATCGAGTTTGAACAAGATGGTAAAACCCTACTGATTCATCAGAGTGAATATATAAATAAAATTTGTTTAACGCCGCCCAGCCAGTATGGTGGTTATGATCCTCGGTTGTCACCGAGTGAGCCCGGGTTCGAATCCCGGATAAGGCATGGATGTAAAACCTGGGAAAGAAGTCGGACTTTCGCCTGGAATGGATTCCCGTCTTGAAAGGAAAGCAGCGCACACCTTCTGTTCTTTGCTGGGATCATCGTTTGTTATAATAAAAATATTCTTCTTCTGTATTGTCTTGAATGTTTCTGTTCACCACTTGCTTTCATATGCATCCCAGAAGAACATACGACAACAACAAATTTGTTTAACATATAAAAAGTACAACTATCTACTTGTATCTTTACCAATTGCTGTTGAAACCATTTTATCTAAACAACAGTGCCCGAATCAAATGAAGAAATTTCATTGATGTCAAAATTACCATACCGTAACTTGTTGGGTTGTTTAGCATTTTTAGCTATGAGGACTCGTCCTGATATAAGCTATGCTATAAACATATTGTCCCAATTCCAATCTAACCCAGGTATTATACACTGGAATACCTTATTAAAATTGTTGGGTTATGTACATCAAACCAGTAACTATAAGTTAAATATTTCTAATATAAATGATATAAATTTAAGATGTTTCAGTGATGCTGATTTTGCAGCCAATCGAGATGATCGTATCTCTATGGGTGGTTTAATTCTATTTATTGATGAATCGCCAATTATGTGGCGTACTTTCAAGCAAAAATGCGTGAGTTTATCAACTTTAGAAGCAGAATACGTTTCTTTAACGGAGGCATCCAAAGAACTTGTATGGATTATTCGTATTCTAAATAAACTGAAAAACTTAAACATTTTGAAAGTAAACTTTGAAAGCCACCTATTGTGTGATAATCAAGCAGCTATAAATTTTTCAAAATCATCTATAGAGAACCATCGCACAAAACACATTGACGTCAAATTTCATTTTATTAGAAACTTGGTTCTTGAAAACTTATTGACTTTAAAATATGTAAATACAAAATCTAACTTGGCTGATTTGTTTACCAAGCCATTACCGAAAGTAGGATTAAAATCACTAGTTGATAAGATATTTGTATTTTAACATATTTGTAATATTTTTTAAATGTACTTATTCTTTTTCATGTCTGACTGACTACTGGCGAGATATCGTCCACTACTTTGGATGGATACAGCTGAAGCGTACGAAAGGCTCCTAATACCTTCTCGGAAGGAATACAATTGTAATCTGCCAGAGTACGAGGATGCTGTATGTCACCAGGGTGGTGGTCGTTATTGATGCCCTCTTTTAGGAGGCCTATTTGGTCTATTTTTATTTTTGTTAGTCCGTAAAAACGTGTCCTCCATTTTTGCATAACAAATTTGCATGCCAGCCCGTCATACTATAATGAAAATTGTTCATGTATTTTTACAGAGAACTGTTTTTACTCTGTTATTACTTTTTGAATTTTTACAACATAAGATATTGTTGTGTGTTTGTGATTATAAGAATTGACTCCAAGTCATAAATATTAATCTTTGTTAAATTATTTAGTTACAAGGTTAGTACGATTGATATTCAGAACTTTGAATTCTGGTATTTTTTTTAATGTTATTGGCTAGTAAAAGGCGGGCCATTGTTAGGAAAAACCTTCCTTTTCTCAATTTTACAAAGCCAACATATTTGATTCGTACTTTATGCAAATCTTATCACGATTATGCAAATCTTGTCACGTGATCTTCCATACTATTATATAAAAGCGGTTGCAATCTGTTGCACCAGAATTCCCGCTTTAATTCCCATTCTCACTTGTTTGATCACGTACCCGCTTATTTGATCTCTTCGATCAAGTTATTAGATTTACCTTTTAATGTAACTATGTGTCGAATGTAATCTTTTAATCTTAACTTGAATTAATTTCTTATCTTTTGAATAAATTCTAGTTTGGATTTTTAAAGACTTCGTCATGTGTACTTTTAGTAACTTAAGTTCATATCAGCCTAATAGGTGATAGTTTATTTTAATTCACTGCGTGTTTACTCTAATTTATCTTAAAATTCAATCAGAAACAAAGTACACAAATAGTGTTTTTTTAACTGTAAAAGTGAGACCGCTTCCTTTGTTATGGGGAGTAGGGCAGGAGTCACTTTTAAGAAAAGGAGCATTGAGTTTTTTCTGTACTTGTGTTAGGCTTAGGCAAGAGATAAACACAAGTTACCCCCGAAATCCAAAATATTATCGAAGATAGAGTGGGAAAAACGCCGAGATGGCCTCGTCATTGTCAAATGCGGCCAAATTCGAATTGCGAAGAGATCCAATCTCGGCGTGAATCTCGTGCGAACATATAAATATTCCATTGAAAAATTAGTTATTTAAACAAAATCACACAAATGTATAAGGTAATGTAAAACTGACCTTGTTATACATGGTCCTCTCTTGTAATGTGCAAAAAAGGTAAAGAAAAACAAAGACGGAAAAATATTTTTAAGTGAAGTGTAAAAGAGGTGGGGGATGATAAGTAGAGGATAAAAAGAAATTTTTTTAATAAAACTACTTGGAAAACCATTATTCTTTAGTGAAGAATTTTGAGCTGCCTTTTTGATTTTGTAATCACTTTTTTATATCGACTTGGTACTCGCATATATAAAATTTCGTTCCATTCGGACAACTCATTTCAGTGCGCAAATTGTTATGACAATGAGTGTATAAATATATATACAAAGAGAGCGAGAGAGGAAATTTTATATTTTTTGTAATAAGACTCCCTACAAACCGTTTGTACTTGAACAATCAGTAAATAACTACTTTAAGTAGTAAAAGGAATCATAAAATCAACTAGACATTCACTGAGTTGGCAGGCAACTTTTTTGTTGGCAAGAGTTAATATATAGCGCATGTAGTACATAAATTAACAATCTCTCATTAAGTTTCCTCTAGCAGCGTTCAAAACCACTTGAACGGAAAATCCAAACTAAACTTAAAATCATAAAATATGATACATATATCAATGCTGCAAGAACTGAAAACTAAATATTCGAATCAGGTTATTTGTTACACACAGAAGATAATGAAAAAATGTTTCCAAAATTAATGATTAAACCTCCACAGTCAAATTTTCACATCGGAACCTTTCCCTTGAGTATTCACAAGCGCAGGGTAAAAACAGTAAAGATTGCGAAATTTATTGTTATTATAAGACCGTAAAATCATTCCAATTCCGATTTACGCTCACTCAGCTAGAAGGTAATTATAAATTCAATCGGCTAATTAGTTAAAAGTATCTGCTTTGCTTTTTTACTGTATCTTTAAAACGAAATCTTGAAGAGACAAGTGGTTGCAAGGAAGTTAACAAATGACTGCATTTCGCTAAAAGTATGCATTTATCGATAAGCAGAAAAGTTTTCTTGGATTTCTTATTGGAAAATTTTTTATCGTACGGCAAACAGTTCATTGGTATTCCGGGTGCGTTATCTGTTATGATTTTTTCTGCTATCACGTTTGATAAATGGTAGAAATTGCTTTAGTTTCCAATAATTGGTAGAAGAAATTTAGGTTCATTGATTTCGACTTATCTGGTAAAATCGTTTCCAAGTTAGCAAATGGAGTGAGAGGTTTTTTAACAACGTAGAATTCTCTTAAATCGATACATATGTCTGTGGTTTTTTTTACAATTGGAGGTAGAAAATGCAAATTAGGATACCCCCATCTTATTGGTACTGTGCAGATATCTGTATTCTAAGCTAATTATTTTAAAGTTTTTCAACAATCTGAAAGTGCAGTTATCAGGAAAAATAATTTTTATTTGTTGTTTCCCTGAAGACTTTCGAGTATAAATGTTAGGGGTAAATGAAGATTTCCAAATTTGTCTACAAATCAATTGCAGGATATCGTAAAAAATACATAGCTCTGATCTATGACTAAACATTATACACTTCCCATCAAACACCAATGACGAATGGCAGAAATTGATTCAGTTTCCAATTATTGATAGTTTTGTGTTCATTTATTTCGACGCATCTGGAAAAATCGTTTCCAAGTTAGCAAATGGAATGAGAGGTTTCAACGTAGAATTCTCTTTAATCGATGCATATGTTAGTTCATTTCCCTTCGTTACTAGAAATGTTAATTGTAATTCCCCATTTCATTGCTTTTGAGCAGATATCTTTGGATTCTAAACATTTGTCATGATACACCACGAATGAATGGTAGAAATTGCTTTAGTTTTCGATACTTCGTAGAGTCTTTCATTCATTGATTTCGACCCATCTCTTAAAAAAATTCCAAGTTAGCAAAAGAGTTAGAGGTTTCAACGTAGAATTCTCTTATATCAATACATGTCTGTTTCTTTCACTGTGTATTAGAAAAACGCAAATTAGGATATCTTATATTAATGGTACTGTGCATGATCTCTGTATATTAAGCCAGTGGCGAATGGGGGGGGGGCGGCTGTAGAGGCTATAGCCCCAGGTTGGCAAAATTGTTTAGAATATCAAAGGTACACGTCACAATAAAAACAAAAAGTAAATAAACAAATTTTAACCAATTTAAAAATAAAAATAACATGTTTGAATTTTGAATGATATTGTATGAAATTATGCTTATGCCGACAATGTTATATGTCGATCTGGTTCTGGTTTTTAATGTATCCAGAACCACTGTTGAATAAAATTAGGGAGGTAATACTGATTTTATGCTTTGTGCTATTGATAAACTTATAGGGAGAACGCGTTAAAGGGAATGAATGAGGAGGGAGTGGGGGTGAGGAGTAGAAGGAATAACATTGCTGACTGAGGGCAAGAAGCAGGGAGTGGGAAGGGGTATGTAGACAAGTTGGGTAGCCCCCTAGGCGGCAGTAGTATAAATCCGCCATTGTTCTAAGCACCTGATTTATGAGCTATTTTTAGGGTTCTTGAGTTGAACCGGAAACTTCATATATCAGGAAAAATACTTTTCACTTGTTATTTTCTAGAGACTTTCAATTTTGTGTTATGGGGGGCAAAATGAGGAAATTCAAATTTATGTACACATGTGTTGCAGAATTAAGTCAAAAATACGTAGCTCTGAGCTATGATCAAACATTATACACTTACCATGGTAAACCACTGATGAATGAAAGAAACTGCTTCAATTTCCAATAATTGGATGTAGAATTCTGATTCATTGATTTCGACCTATCTTATACTATCGTTTCCAAGTTAGCAAATGGAGTGGGAGGTTTTAAAGTAGGATTATCTTAAATTCGTAAGTCTGCTTTTTATCCTATTGCTATTAAAGAAACGCATATTCGGATATACCATCCATGATACTGTGCACATATCTTCATATTCTAAGCATTTGATTTACAAGCTATTTATAAGGTTCTTCAGCTACCTGAAAGTTCAGTAATTGGAAGATACTTTTTACGTCATTCCCCTGGAGACCTTAAACTATAAATGGGAGGGAAAATGAATAATTTCAAATTTGTCTGCAGATCAGTAGCAGGATATAGTCGAAAATACGTAGCTCTTGGTTATGACTAAACATATATACTTCCCATGATACACGGTTAATGTATGTGAATGGTAGAAATTGATTTAGTTTCTAATAATTAATAATTGCTACAGTTTCGTGGTCATTGATGTTGACTGATCTGGTAAAATTGTTTCCAAGTGAACAAATGGAGTGAGAGGGTGTAACTTGGAATTCTCTTAAATCGATGCATGTGACTACTTTTCCAGTTGGTATTCGAAAAACGCAAGTTAGGATTCATCATCTTATTGGTACTGTACTGATAGCTTTGTAGCTCAAGCCTTTTATTTAAGAGCTATTTATAAGGTTCTTCAGCAATCTGAAAGTGCAGTTATCAAGAGATACGTTTTATTTGTGGTTCCCATGGACATATTTTGGTAGAAAAATTTATACGTGCTATATGAATCTATAGATACAATCGATCAAAAAAAGTATCCTAGCACCTTTTGTTGCTCCGTTCCTTAGGTCATATATTCAAAACATAACTGTCATGACTCAGAATAATATATACTGTAAGTTAAATTAGGTATTGGTGTGGAACTTAACAATCCCTACAATAATTTATTACACACAATCCAATAGTGTATGAAACAGTATAACTCTATATCCACTGTGAAATACCTTTTGGTAGACAAAGTTGCAAGTGATAAGATATTATAGTCTGTCAAAAAAGTATCCAAACACCTCTTGTTATTCCTTTGCTAAAGTCACACTTTTACAGACAAATATTAGAGATTTTTTTAGACAAAGTTGCAAGTGATAAGATATTATAGTCTGTCAAAAAAGTATCCAAACACCTCTTGTTATTCCTTTGCTAAAGTCACACTTTTACAGACAAATATTAGAGATTTTTTTAGACAAAGTTGCAAGTGATAAGATATTATAGTTTGTCAAAAAAGTATCCAAACACCTCTTGTTATTCCTTTGCTAAAGTCACACTTTTACAGACAAATATTAGAGATTTTTTTAGACAAAGTTGTAAGTGATAAGATATTATAGTCTGTCAAAAAAGTATCCAAACACCTCTTGTTATTCCTTTGCTAAAGTCACACTTTTACAGACAAATATTAGAGATTTTTTTAGACAAAGTTGCAAGTGATAAGATATTATAGTTTGTCAAAAAAGTATCCAAACACCTCTTGTTATTCCTTTGCTAAAGTCACACTTTTACAGACAAATATTAGAGATTTTTTTAGACAAAGTTGTAAGTGATAAGATATTATAGTCTGTCAAAAAAGTATCCAAACACTTCTTGTTATTCCTTTGCTAAAGTCACACTTTTACAGACAAATATTAGAGATTTTTTTAGACAAAGTTGCAAGTGATAAGATATTATAGTCTGTCAAAAAAGTATCCAAACACCTCTTGTTATTCCTTTGCTAAAGTCACACTTTTAAACCAAACGTGTCAGAAGGCTTGGCATACTGTCTACTATAAGTAAATGTGCGGATTTCATTTTCATAAGGTCGTCATTCATTTAAGTAAATAAATACAAAGACGGACGCTTCTGCAAACTAAATTTCAATTTATTTACAGTAAACACTATTCCAGATCTAACGACTCTTGGTTTGAGTGTAGTACTTCCATGGACGTGAATAACGTGAGGTGTTCGGATACTTTTTTGACCGACTTCTTTTGGCAAATATTCTACCATGAAATTCGAAAAAAGGAAATTACATATTGTTTCACTCCCTCATACATAAACCATACAACACAAAAAAAAGCCACATTTCCCTGGTATACCGGTACCATGGTACACTTTAAGTAGAGGCTCTGAACTCATTTCATCTCGCTCTTCGTAAACCTTAATTGAAAACCCTCAAAATAAAAATACAATGAAAGGGAGCTTAGGTAAATATTGATGATCGGGTTCCCCTTAGAAAGTCTTAACCGCCAATTTCAGCCAGACTTCGATTTGAGTTCCAAGGTAAATTTGGAGCCAGTTTTCAACTATGTTCAATCATAACCATGAATGGATTATGCAGCCCAGATTTGAGAGACATGTACTTAATACTAAATTCTTATCAATGATTCAGAGGATTTTAATCACAAAATATTAATCTATATAACATTCAGAGTTAGTGGCTATCCATCCAAATGTTCACCGTTCGAACGATTCGGACCAAATTTGATACGCTTGCACTTTACAATTGCAAATATTGGCTCCAGATTAACTCTGGTTCAGTTTGTTTTGGAAAGTCGGTTTCGAAAAACTCCCCAGATTGTTCAAGTAGGATTGCAAGTTGTTGTTGTTGTTTCTTATGCCTACACTGGCAGACCGGAGGAGTGCCAGGCCCGTCAAAGACGGCAAGAGGCGAGGGGGGTGCGCCTTCCATGTTATTGAGCCCCATTGGGAGGAAGTACGACTTAGCTCGACATACATGACACATCCGTTTTACAGGAAGGTCCCTTTCATACATCCATTCACTCACACATATCGTAATTTAGATCCCAATCAGAGGCCGATAACCCCCTGATCAGGCACCCCCAGAGGTATTGATTAGGTATGGGAACATGGGGGACTTTGTGACCGCGACCTATTTAACGTGCCCCAGTCACCATTAGTGAACACGGCGGTCTTTAGCCAGGTCGAAGCGCCGATCTCGCAATCATCAGAATTGCAGACTCCGCCGAGGACAGAACCCGCAACCCTTCTGATGCGAGCCCGACGCTCTACTGACTGAGCTACCGCGGCTCAGGATTGCAAGTTATTTAGTTGATTAGATTTTCGGCTTACCAAGCTGATCGGAAAACGCGACAGACAGCGTCAAGTTATAGTTTTACTGACACGGAAGAGAGAAATACACTCACAATAACAGCTGGGAAAACATTTTTCTTCTCTGACAAATATAACCTTGGTACTGTTATGTTAGAAATTATATTCAAAACGCTTAGACGAACCCAATTCATTCGCTCTTCAAAACCCCAATCGCGAGCTTGCAAACAAGACCCATCTTTTTACTCGTAGGTAAATATTGATGAACGGCTTCCCCTTAGAAAGCCGTATTTGTCACCAATTTCAACAAGCAAACTTCATATTTGAGTTCCAAGGTCAATATTCGGCACGCCATATTCGTCTGCGCAAAAACCTCCGCGATGCTAAATATCCCGCTAATTTAAGCACGTCGCGATGGGGCTCGCCTGCTTGTTTATAGACGAAACATGAATAAATCAAATTTATTCCGGCCAATCAAGAGGGGTTTTATTAAAGAGCACGGGGGTGGAACATCCTGTCCAAAAAAAAAAACCACTTGTTTAATATCGCGCGAGGTAACCGTTTCCTGCCGACTAATTAAGTCGGAAATTTTGAAAGGCATTGACATCGCTTTGATATTACTGGATTGCGGTCCCTCGCAGCCACTATAATGCAAACACGGGATCTCAGAGACATGTAAACACGGCGGGGGAAAGTTTGCTGCAACTGTCTTTACTCGATAAAGAGGGTAACTAAAGATAACAAGTTGCATGAAAGCTCAGCCAGAATTATCTTAAGAAGGTTGGAGTGGTGGTTGTTTGGACAGGGGAAATTGTTTCACGCAGGTTCTGGGAATGTATAGTTTTAGTAATTAAAGTGCTTGAAAACCATATTTCGACTGTACTCAATCATAATCCTGAATAGCTTGGTTCGAAGCTGCTCAGATTTCAGATATGTACTTATTATCCGATTTGTAGACGAAACATGAAAAAATCAAATGTGTCATGACTATAATCAAGAGAGCTGTCATTAAACTCCTGGTTGGTTGTCTGAACGAGATGTCTCGTAATGTTTAATACTGACTAGATCTTGACGGACGAGATATCTCGTAATTAGAAGAAAACACGATTACGATCAATAGAAAAAGACTGACCAGATCATGATCTCGTCATCATAAAAATATTGGTACTGTCTTGATGACGAGACACATTGTCATTAACTAATTCGACGAGATATCTCGTCGAAATCACTTGGAGGGTTAAAGAGCAAGAGGATTAAAATCTTATATAAGATCGTAAACACAAAACCACATACTATGTATTCTTACGCCGGATTACTGTTTCCTACCGACAAATCAAATTTAAAAAATTGTTTAGCATAGTTTTCTCGCAGTTAATTTTAGATTGCGGTGCCTCATTAACCCCCATTAACCCCATTACACTTTAACCCGGTTGTAAGAGTAACGGATTAGCAATCCGAGGGTTGAGAGTTCGAATTCAATCAAAGGGGTACAGGGTATTGATGCACATTAAATCTGTCATGCTCTCAAATGTCATCTCGCTGGCATGGTGTGGAAGTTTGGAGTCTCTGCTAAATAACGCAACTCCTGTGCATATCTTTGATACTGAAGAACCATACCACCGACCATGGCTCAGCAAATCTATAGAAAGGTATACTGTAACGTTACCGTAGGGGTCCCTCTGACCACAGCTTTCATGGTGGTCCTTGTATTTATGAACGGATGTGGGTATCCCCTTCTCTTTGAACTGGAGCGGCTTCGGAAGAACGTGTGGGGTCTTCTCTCGAGGAAAAAGAAAATCGTGGAAAACCGAAACGTGAGCGGACGCAGGACGACTCTGCTCCGTTTTGAATCCGCGGGACTGAAACCCTAATTTGTACAATATCTATTAGCCTCGAAATAGTTTTAACTTATATGTATTCTTCTATAATTAATTAAATGTGCTGTAATTCTAAATGTCGTTTTAATTATCTTCAAGCCACTCGCCACGCAAACTATACCCACGACGTTACAATACCATACGTAATCAGATCGACGTATTTCTAATTTATATTTTTCAGATCCCTTTCGCCGACCAACCGGTATAGTGGTTAAGGTGTTAGCCTCTAGATCGGAAGGTTCCTGGTTCAAATCCGGGTCCGGGCATGGATGTTTGTAAACGTATGGTGTAGAGGCGGTTGGTGCACCTTAAACCTGTCGTGGCCGAAAGTCCTCACGTTGGGTTGGCGTGGAAGTTTGGAGAGTGGGGTGCCAGCTCAGGTGTTGCTTCGTCATCTGACCGTGGTTCAAAATTACGAGGTGTTGTCCTCGAATCTTTCCCTTAAGGGACTGATTCCGGACCGTCGTCAAAAGCCCGTTGTGTTGCTCTAGTACGACGTTAACTAAAAATTACCATTACCATCAGATCCCTTGCAAACTGCGATGCTTGCTGCTGTTGTTTACTCTTTTCCACCCTACCTTTCGCTGAAAGAAGACATATTTACCTAATATCTAAGCCTTTCTGTGCTCAAACTTACTTTGTTGTTGAGTAAATAACTCAAATGTTTAAGAAAAAGCTTATGTGGGAGAAAATATGTTCTAAAGAAGTTCAATAAAGGATTAAAGCATATATATATCTATTACACTTGAAGGCTGGAGCTTTATTTTTCTTGTTGGTGATTCCTAAGGTTTATTACGTTTGGAGGGTGGGGGGTGAGCCTGGCAGCCTGATCTGGTGTTGGCCTCGTCATCTGATCCTGGTTCAACGTTACGAGAATATTTTTCCCTTCAGGTTTGATCCCTGACCACCGTTGAGTTGCTCCAGTGCGACTTTAATTGAAATACCTACCTATTTAACTCCAATTGGGCCGACCATAACTATTTTTTGTACTCATTTTATCGGGTGTTCAAATAATACGCCCAACCAATCTCATTTTGTGAATTTTTGTATGTTTAACAATGCGTGGTTATTTGCATTGATGGCGGAACTTGGCATCAACCCTCCAAATGGTTTCGGTAAAATATCTGTACCGGATGAAATGGTGTGGTGACAGAATGAATTGGTAGCGTAAAAAACAAGATGTTTGGGTTTCACCACTACAACATTTGTTCTAACATCCTACAGCTTAGCAGATATTTACAACAAATTTACAGATATTTTGGGACAAGAAGGGTTCGGCAAAGTAGCGAGCATGTCTTCTCGCTCTCAGTTCTCAAGGGTCTCTGTATGGTCGCTAGCCTCTCTTCCAATAAGGCCGCCTTCATCTGAAAACCAAATGTCGATGGAATCTAGAGTGTTCTCAAGGGGCTTGAGAATTATGAGATCGTAATGTTAGTGTAACGTCAAATGAAGAGGTTTTATGTCAAGTGTCCAGAACTTCATGGCCGATGTAATGTCAAATGTAGTGCTGTAATATTACTTCTAGAGTTAGTTATGGACAGTTGATCACTTGAATTTATTGTTTTATGATCTCCAACTAAGGAATTCTTGAATATGTCTGCTTTGTGTCGACCTGATCAGAGAAGCCGCGTTTAGAGCGGTACATATACGCAGACACTAATGCTAATGACGAGGTATCTCGTAATCAAGATATCGCCATTTCTTGATGATGAGGAGATCGAGTTTTTTCTTAAAAACGCTATAGCTCGTTTATCAAGATCTGATCAAGTTTGCTAAGGTCGAGATACCTTGTCGAGACCACCTCGAACAGTGTTAAGATCCACTTCAATAGTTCTCTGAGTTGGTAACTGTTAATCATCGGTGCGTCGCGAAATTTGTGAGTACTGTAGTGTTGCTTTTACCGCATAGTACAAAACCCCGTAACACATTACGTAGTGTTAGTAACCATGTCTTTATAAAGAATGTATGGATTCCTACATCCTAGGAAAATATTCTATTTATACTTTATACAGAATAGGTCCTTTGGAAGCATTATTTTGTGCATTTCCTTAGAATAGAATCTTCTTGGAAGATTCTACTGATCCGTTACGTAGAATTGATATAATGTCTCGGAAAGATTCTACAGCTTCGTTATGTAGAATGGATATAATCTTTTGGAAAGATACTATTCCTTCTTTTTTTATACAATGCAATGCCTTGGAAACGTTACATTGCTTCTTCGCTTAGAATAAAATCATTTTGGAAACATTACAATGCTTCCTCGCTTAGAATAAAAGCCTTTGAAAAGATTCATTGCTCTTTTCCTTTGGATATAATTCTTTGGAAACATTATATTGACTGATTCTGTTTAATAGAAACTTTGGGAAAGATTCATTGCTCATTTCCTTAGAATAGAATTGTTTGAAAACATTACATTGATTCATTCTGTAAAAAGGAATCCGTTGGAATGATTGAATTGCTCCTTTCCTTGGGATAGAATCCCTTGAAAGATTGTTGTTTAGTTCCTTAAAAAATAATCCTTTGGAAGAATCCTATTGATCAAGAAAGTCAAAATTGGTTGCTGTCATGCAGGGAAAATTGCAGGTTTCATGGTAGAATTATGCGAGTGAACACTTCAGGCGGGTAATTGATATCACCTAGTAAATCGAATAGATAACGCGAATGTGTATTGCTCTGCAAAATATTCGAATCACAAAAAAATCCGAATCTAACACTGTCTTTAAGTAAGATCAAGTTTTAAAATGTATCTATGAAAATTGTTTCCCCAAAAAATGGCGCTCCTCTTTAAGTAAGGACAAGAGAATTTTCCGTGCGAAAAGGAAAACCACATATTAGATAGCACTCACTTTAACAAGATAATGAAAACTCAGGGGAAAGCATAGCGTGTAAAGGTAATCATGGAAAGATAGTCTTTGGATATAAAGAAAGGAATATCGTGAACATTTTTCTCCTCAAATTACATACGTACGTCACAGAGAGGAGCAAAGTAGATAAAATATCGCTGTCTTTGTGTTGTTCAAAGTATACTGGTGTTAAAGAAGCGTTAGGACTTCGAAATGAATGTAGTTGAAGATTGAAAATCTACCTGAAAAAGGCTTTCCTTTTCGGACTATCCCATTAAGGGATACCCGGTATCATGGTACCGGGACCCAAAAAGAGTGGAATTTTTTGTGTACTCTAATTCTAATACGCAATCTGTTTGAAAGTTGAGAATCTTTGAAACTTAGTTGTGTTTATACTAAAACTGCACTAATGTGCTATGGAAGTAAGAAAAAATTTGTACAGATGACAGTTAAATAGTGGTATATATTTTTACTTCAATGAGGATTCCGTCTCTAAAACAGGTACTAGAGCCCATCATTTTAACTGAAAAAAGTGCACGTCATTAAACTGAGAGCAGGATTATTTCCTCTGGTTCTTATACCCGTCTTATAACCTAGGACCCATCACGTAAAAACTAAGGTACTTCACCTAATGTGGGACATGCCTTCTTGCTAAGGGCCCATCATATAATTTGGGAGCCATATTCTTAACTGGGACCCTTCGTCGAACCTGGAGGCCATCATCGAACCTGAGGCCCGTCACCTAAACTTAGATGCGCATTAGAGTCTTTCAAATTCTCTAACTTGAGGTCCAGTAGCGGCGTAAGGCGTAAAGCTTTGGTTTCCTAAGAAAGTGGAGCCGTTATCGGACAAAATACGTTGGAGAATGGGCAACACAGACGGCTGTCGTGGTTTATTTTATTCAAGAAATAAAACAAAGGGATTTTTTATTCTCTAGTTTAAAGTTTCTAACTTCGAGATCGTTGAAGGTAGGGTAAAAATTTCAATAGATTTCAAATCAGCGTAAATTCAGATCGAAATCAAAAACAGTTTTATTATTCAATTATTTACCATTTGATTATTTAATTATTTATTAAATAATTAATTATTTATTTAAAGAAAATCACATTTAAGGTATCGATCTGGTGTCAAATTTTCCGCAGATTTCAAATCCGTTGAAATTTCCATTATGTGTTTAACGATCCCGATTTTACAATAACGAATTAATCAATAGCAGTCAAAAATGTTTATTTATTTCGCTCCTCTTCGTTCGAATCGTTTGGAGCAGGAAATGAAATCTTGCCGCTACAAGAGAAAAAACGTTCCCCAACTGTTTGAGACCGCTATGACGACAGTCATGGAAATGGCGGCTCCGATCATTTTCGTTACGCTCACAAACAACGCTCTCTAGGAAACCAACACCATGTGTTAGTATAAACAACGTTTTAGTGACGTCACCCACCGATACATCACGGCCGCTAGATCACGGCTACGCTTTCTTAGGAAACCGGAGCTTAAGTCATGCAAGCGACCGCTGCCGGCCTCGCGCTTTGAGTTGGAAAATGGGCCTCACAGAATATCAAAGAATAATAATTTGCGCGGCCCGTTCTATATATTATTATGAAATATGTCAAACGTTCCTGATTTTCTACGAGGCCTACTCTTAAAGACTTTTCTTTATAAATATTTTTTTTGTTGTTTCCAATGGTGGGTACAAAAGACAAAACTGAAGACGAACAACAGAACAAAAGCAATGTAAAAAAAGGCAACAGAAGAAAGTCTATGCACCCATTCGGTCCTTCGCTTCCCAGTATCGTTCCCACTTAGCTGTAGCGAAGAGCGCAGGACAGTGACGCAGGTGTGTATAGTCCATGAGTTCCTGAAGGTTGCATAGCTTTCAGCGTGGATCGTCAAGGATGCCTATGCGATGTAAATGCCTTGCAAGGCTGTTGTGGCGAGTAGCGAGGCGGAATTCAGCTACGGCTTTCATTCTAGGCCAGTCAGAAAGATTTTGGATTTTTTTTTCCACCAGGATTTCTGGGAATTCTTTTTTGAAAGATCTTTTTCCAAGTTCTTTTTAAAAATTTATTTAACGAAAAAGGGATTTCATCATTAACAGTTTGAGTAATAGCTGTCCCTTTTTTGGCGAGCAGGTCAGCCTTTCCATTACCCTCTATGCCGCAGTGGGCTGGTATCCACGGCAGGCAAATAGTCTTATGATTGCGAGACAGAAAACGTAGGAGAGACCGGCAATTCGCAATGGCTACAGAATATGGGTTTCCAGTATAATTAATTCTTTAGAAATATAGGTACAGAATATTGATTAAAAGGCTAAAAATGCGACATGAAGCTTGTGACATTGTTCGAAAGATTAATAGACATTAGCAATTTCTTAGCCAGCCATAACTTGGTATTTAGAAGTCAGAGAGAATCTTTAGATATTGAGTTTAACACAAATTCAGTTAACTTCATTGATATAATTTAGTTATTATCAAAGTCTAATCAATGAAAAGGAAATCAATCGTCCAATCAATGAAAAGGAAATTAAAAGCCACCCCTACTGGAGCCAAAAATTAAAATCATACTGATTACATTAATGGGAAAAGGCGTAGTTGAGCGTAGTAGAAAAAATTAAGGTAGCCAAATATTGTGCTGTCATGGTGGACTACCAGATGTGCTGGTCGAATTGAGCAAATGATAATGATTTTACGATAGTGTGACACTTCTTTGGGAATTATAAAAGAAACTTTTGTTGCTTTCATTCTAATAGGTCAGAATATAGGACATCAATTAGCTGAAACTATAGTGGAATGAATGAGCTTGGACCCCCTAGACATTCAGAATTATAGGGGTCAGGGTTACAATAGGGTTGAACATGGTAGGAATTGCTAAAGGGGTAAAAACTCGAATATTTACTAATAATCCTTAAGGCTGTCACAGCTGGAATTTATTACTTGTAGATGCCTGCTAGTTCCTCAACAATAGTGAAAATATTTTTTGGATTCATTCAAAAACTATACACTCTATTTTCTGCGTCAACAAGACGATGGCATTTCATCACAGGTAAATTAATGTTAACGTTAAAGACTTTATTCGATAATACATGGGCAAGCCTAATTGAAGCTGTAAAAGCGATAATAGTTCAATTTTATGAATTAATTGATTGTTTCGAGAGTTTACAAACTGCTTCGACGGATTCAGATACTCTCAGCGAATGTAAGTCTGCCTTGAATAAAATGTTAACTCACGAATTCATTGTTTCTTTGAGTGTATGGTATGAACTACTGCTTTCGAATTATTAAAATTAGTAAAGTTTGGCAATCTTCACAAAATCACATGACTGCTTCTGTTGATTGGTTGAATAACTTCTGCAAATGGATTGAATAATACCGCGAAACGGATTTGACGTAACGTTCGAAGCTCCATTCAAGTTTATTAAGAAAAGTCAAATTTCGATATTCTATCTCATTTTATAGAGAAACGTATTTCACTAAGAAAAAACATTTTGACTATGAAGCTCGAGATGAGCCCCATTTACTGTACAGGACCATTCTCGAGTGAACGTTTTTACAACTCTGATCGATGAAATAATAGTGGGCATTGCAAATAGATTTGAAGCACTAAAGGAACACGAAAGTCGTTTGGGATTCTTGGGATATTTGATTGCTCTGAAAAATACGGACAAAAGATAACTCGAAAAGTATTGCAGTGACTTAACTTCAATTCTTAGTGTTGATGGAACTTGGGATATTGTGATGCTGTAACACATTCGTTGAGGAATTAACAATTTTGAAAGACAACCCCTGTCACTAAAAACAATATTCCAACAGTAGTTGATAATGTCCGGGATTTTTTTAAGTACCTTGTGGAACATTACCTCCAAGACTTGTATCTGAACAACTTTATAACTATGATAATAATTTTGACAACTCCTGTAAGCACGGCCGTAGCAGAGTGTAATTTCTTCATGTTGAAGCTTGAGAAAAATTACTTGCGCACAACAATGACTCAAAACAGGCTTTCTTCACCTGCTGTTTATCAATTGAAACAGGCATTGACTTCCAGGTTAGATTATAAGCTCATTGAAGATTTTAGTGAAGGAAAAAGCAGAAAAATACTTTTTTAGTAATATTGGTGTATTATAATTTATATTAGTATATACTTTAGATTAGTACTGTTTATTCTAGTTTCATATTGATTACTGTTGACACTGTACTGGAATCTTTTTTTAATTTTCTAGACTGTTATTGTTCTTTAATAGCTGTATTCATATTTATAAAAAACTGGAATGATTAAATTTAAACACTTAACGCGCGCACGAGAGAGAGAAAATGTATATTATTCGTAACCTTATAGTAGTCGAATGCAATAACAGGACATAATTTTTTTATATGAGCAGAGGCCTCACTTTATTACTTGCTTACGCCTCGTATATACTAGCGTCACCACTGCTGAGGCCTGTCCCACCTTTACCTAAGCCCAAGGTTCATCATATAATTTGTGAGCAATGTTCTTAGCTGGGGCTCGTCATCGAACCTGGGACTGTTATCTAGCTTAGGGCTCATCATTTCAACTGAGGTTGGTAATCTAACCTGAGGCCGTCATCTAATCTGGAGTCTGCCATCTAATTTGGTGTAGGATATTAAAACTTAGGTTCGCCACCAAATCTGGGGGGTATCATGCTTCCTGAAATCCATCATCTAAACTGAAGCTTGTCAACAAAACTGTGGTCCATCATTTTACCCGGAGATAATCATTAAACCTAGAACCCTTCATCTATCGTACTTGGAGCCTATTATCTTCCCTGGAATGCGTCATCAAACCTGGGATCATTTATTTTAACTGGAGCCCGTCAACTAACACGGAGCTCATAATCTAAACTGGAACCCGAGATCTAAACTGAAGTCCGTCTCTAAACCAGGTGACCATCATCTAACTTTGGAGCCCGTCATTTCATCTGAAGTCCATCATGTAGCCTGGAACCCGTCATTTAAACTGAAATCATTCACCTAAATTGGAGCCCGTCACCAAAACTGAGGCCCGTCATCGAACATGGAATCCGTTATCTAAACTTAGATTCGTCATCAAACCTGATGGTGGTCATCTAATGTGGAATTCTTCATCTAAACTGAAACCCGTCATCTAAACCATCCATCTATAGATTGGATAGCGAGCCCCATTGCTGGATAACGAGTAGGTCTCTACACACCAATGCTCGATGTTAACCTTGCTCACATATACTTAAGTGTTATTTTTATACTCACAGTGAAAAATATATCTTTTAGGATTGGCAAACAGACTGCATATTACAGTACAAATACGTTTTACAATTTCCGGGGCCCCTGTAATGGGTCCGGAAATCTTTTCATGCTGTAATGTAGTCTCAGAGAAGTTTCTACAGCATCACACTGAAATTAAATATTATCCTTTTGAATTATCTGTTTTGAAAAGGTAGGCAAAAATTAACGAAATGGAACAACTTTTTAACCATATACAAACAAATTTATATTAATTAGATCTATACGCTTTAAAACAACACACTTAAATATACATCAATGTGCTTACTTGAGAAAACGAATATTAGATAAATGCAATTTAATATTCAGAAGCTTCAAAATATAAATCAGGAACTAATTAAGATATTTATAGCCTTCAATTAACCAACAATGTGAACAGTCTCAAGTTGAAGTGGTGCATTTTCCTAGTTTTATATTAAGGAGGACAGTTTTAATTTCGCTCTATTAACTATCTGGCTGTTCCTCTAAAACATTGAAGGGTCTTGATTTAAATAGAGTATTCAAACTAATTTAGGGGCTAGAAAAATCAATTCTTCAGCCATTCTCAATATATCCCACCTTAATAATAAAAATAATTTTGCTTAGTCTTTTTTTACAAAACGTTTTTACAATCCTCTGAATTTTTTAACCCTCAAAGCGTCAAACCCGAGTAGAGTTCGGACGAGGTTCAGTGCTGCGGGCGTAGACCTGAAATATTTCAAGCAGCGAGATGTCCAGGTTGGTTTGGATTAATGGTACAAGGTCCTAAAACACACAAACTGCATCGAGCGCAAAAGAAAACAATAAAATCGTACGAGGTGTCCGAGATATTGAACAAAATACACCACTACTGTTTGTGAAACTATGAAGGAAGTTTGCAACACTATGAAGGAATCGTCAGAAATAAATGAAATTTATTCCACGTATTACTTATAGTGGTTTATAAAAACAATCAAATTTACAAAGCAATAAAAGAAAAATAATAACAAAAATCAATATCTTGTGCAGCCGCCATATGCAGCGATGAGATCCTGTTCACGTCGCGGCATCAAATCATACAGACTCTGAATATGCTGAGGAATGGCATTCCAGAGGGCTTCTATCTGATGCCAAAGTTCAGTCGTGCTCTATGCCCGATGAGCGAATCGACGACTGATGTAATCCAAGACATGCTCAATGGGCGACATATCCGGAGATTGTGTAGGTCATGGAAGAAGCAGAAACTTTCGTGCACTGAAGAAGGCTTGCACATTCCGAGCAATATGGGGACGGGAATTGTCTTGCTGAAATACAGCTCCGGGACGCATTCGCGGAAACCCTCACGCTTTCAGCACCCCTTGGCGAGTTGGCGATAGATGCCTGTATCGCCAACTGCGATAATCCTAATGTTAAAACTTAGAGGAATTGCCGCTAGAAGGCGTATTAGTTCTGTCGGCGGTTTGAAAAATCGCGCGCTGTTCTGATGTTGAATGCATTCTGTTTTGTTTATGCTTATGAGAATGTGTGAGGTGAGGAGCTCATGTTTTTCAACGGTCTTTGTATTGAAAGCGGAATAATTTAATTAGGAAAAGTTTATTTGTCTTTAGGCGTATTCTTTTGAAAGATTGTATTTACTTTTCAGTTATACATCCAATCTCCTTCAATTTTCAAATGTGTTTTTTTGATGCGTTAGAGATGCAAGAAAAATTTGTTTCAGCTTTGATTTTGAATTGTTTTATGCTATTGCGTTTAATTATATTTGTGAAGTGTAATTTTAGTAGAGGCAGTGAGATTGTTCTTTCTGCGATCAGTAGTTTTAATTTTTGATTTATAGTTAGATGTAATCTAGTTTTTGAGATTACATTATATGAAAGTCCACAAATTGAATACATCAGATTCTATTAAAACGGACCATTTCTTTCGATTTTTAGATTGTTACAGGGAATGCAAATTTAAAATTAAGTGATTATTTTTTAAAATCAGTGATTTAAATAAGAATTTTAATTTTATTTTCCTTTCTGTTTAATGTGTAATAATATTGAAAATGAAATAACTATGAAGAAGAGACATGCTATTTTATTCAAGTTAGTTGAATATTAAATCAGCCTTCCTTTGAAGCACTACATAACCTTTTTTGATAGGGATCATAATTACAAGACAACTCTTTCCCTTTTGGGCCATTGAACATATGTCACTCACAAGCCTGTTCATCAGCATAGGTTTTGTTTAAAACATTCCGTGTGATTATAAATCCAATGGGCAATTTTGAATCATTCTTCTTCATATGATGGGTGAAGATTCGCTTAATATATTTACTCAAGCATTATACCTAAAAAAGTTCCAGGGCCAGTGCGACCCCATTAATTCAAATTAGAAATACATGCTTTTTCCTAATCTCTGCAGTTATTTTTTTATGTGCTTTCATTTGCAAAATCTTATATTAAGTATTATTTTTTGACCCCTCATATGCCTGTACCAAAACTTTTGCATTATTAATTTTATATAACTTCCATACACCGAACACTGATGTGCTAAAAGTCATGGGATAGCAGTATGCAAATTTACTAGTGCTCACATTGCATTAAAAGAGTATAAAGAGTCGGATAGTTATCAGTGCTCTCTGTTAAACTCTTGAATGTCGACCTGCCAAGAATTAACCGAGTTTGAACGTGGAAGGATAGTTAAAGCTAAACGCATAAGCTTAACATTTTGGACATAGTTGAGACCTTGCTCCACATTGTCAAGGGTGTATCGAGAGTACCTCATAGAAGGAAGGCATTACCCATCACAAGTGCATTTGTGCTAACAGACTTAAGTTCTCATATAGGTATGTTGAAATAAACAATGTAATATGTCGATTTGGTTTTCCAAAACCTCTGTTGAACAAAATTTGGGTAGTACTAATGATTTTGTGCTATTCTATTGATACACAAGCGGAAAGGGGAGGTGAGGTGTAGAGGGAATAGTATCATTCCTGAGTACAAGGAGTGGGAAAGCAACTTGCTGGTGGTTCAGTGGGTTTCTCATTGTTAATAGCTTGCAAGCTGTAGATGACATAGGTTCAATTCATGTGACTCTACCCCGAGCGTATTTATTTTTTTGCGTCGAACATTTCCTGTTTGTATACGCACACCTAATTCTGTTTTTGCACAAACTTTTTTTTTTACTCAGATTCAAAATAAATATTTCATTCTCTATTTACTCCAGTCAGTTTGAATTTATTTGCCCAAATTTTACGAAACATTTTTTTTCTATTTGTGGCATAGTAGTATCATCTGTTAAACTACATGGGTATTCGTAGCAATTACTGGGGGTTAGCAAGCAGTGGTCACACCTGACCCCATGAAAAGAACTGTCACGGGCAATGCAGTGGTTAGTCAGTTATATTGCACCCACATATAGATTGCATAACATGTAGTGTATGCGTTTTGGAATGCATGTTTTCATTTACCAATGTATGTATCTACAATGTTCTAATTGTATTTGGTAACTAACACGACTGTATTCCCAACATCATTACAATGACACGCAACTGGAGGATTTAGTGATCTATCATTTGAAGATATTCATGAATCATTCGAGAAAGCCGTAAGCAAAGATGAATTATTAGAAGAGGTTGGCTTTGAGACTCCTAATCCCACAGAATGTAGTGATAATGAACAATATGATCTTGTTCTAAATGCAGGTTTAGTAAAAGAATGTCTGGAACTGACCTGAAAATTGGGTAATCATTTTGTCAAACATGACCCTAATGAAAAACGCGCTGGGAAATTTCAACGTGAACTGAAGTTCTTGGTAGCCTCTTATAGATAATTATATAATGGCCTAACCAAAACACAACAATTAATAACTGAATTTGTTCGTAAAACTGTTGAAACATTCGCACAAGATGATACTCATGCTCGTCCAAACAGAATTAGGTGTGCATTAGTTTTGACTCAAAAAGGTGAGTTTGTGATCTCATTTGTATTGTACTGATGTGCACACTTTATATTTTCAGGTTCCTCATCCTTCAGATTTTTAACTATCCCTTACTTGTATTTATGTTTTTGTAATTTCTATTATCAAAATGTGTTTCTATGTGGTTTTGTTTTTATTTCTTGAAGCAGGTGTTTTTGTGATAGCAGTTATTGCCAAAATGTTAAGTAATTTTTTAAATTACCCAATTTTTTACAAAAATAAACATTTTCTCTATTAAAAAAAAAAAAAGTTTCAAGATAAAAAAAAAAATTTAAGATTGGAAATACTTAAATTTGAATAATTCTACACTTAATGGTCATAAGTTAAATTTTCATGCAAAAAAGTTTTTTTTTGAGTCTTGTATGGTTAATTATATTTACAGAAAATTGGGATACGCAGCGAAAACTACCCTCCAAAAACTTGAATCTCTTCAAAATTCTACTCTACGTATTATCTGTGGTTATCCCTGGTACAACCGAAACGCTAAAATTCGCGAAGATCTTGAAATTACCGAACTTAAAACTTACTTCAGTAAACTTGCTACTAATTTTTATGCTAATCTTGAATTAATTGATAACCCTGCCATCCAGTGTATCCCCAGGTATGACCCTCGTCAACCCGAATATAATAAAAGACCCAGAGTCATTCTTAATCCTTAATGTTCTTACTATTTAAATCTCCTGCTTTTATTTTTTCTTTAATTTAATAATTCTTAAGCCTTCCTTGTCATCTTGCATCTTATGTACTGTTCCAATTGGACTCGTCCTTGATCTGCCCAATTTCTAAGCCACCTGTTTTCATTGGACAACCAACTGCACTCACTCTACCTTACATATTTCAGTGAACTTCAAAACCTGCTCAGTTCCCAACTACTTTCTGAGGGAGATAGAAGGCCTTCGGCCTAAGTTCTCCGGCTCACCCATTATTTCATTTTCATTTACAGAAAAATGAATTTTTGTAATGTATGACTAAATTACTTGATATTTAAAGTTTATTGTGTATTGAAATGAAAATAAAATTTTTTATGTACCATTTTTGTTTCTTTGTTTTTCTTGTAAGACATTAATTAAAAAATACCTTCTATAATGAATTGAAGTACATATATTCACTGTAACTGAAACACTTCTTTTTGTTTACCTTCATGTGTTTGTTTACAAAAATATCTTGCATTGTCAGAATCAGTCTCAATAAATCATTCTGAATACATTAAATGTTGCTTACAATTTGTACTAAAAGATTTATATTTAGTTCTGATTTTCATAATTATTCAAGATTGCCAATGTTGTCTGGTACACGCAAGTATTGTTAAAATTGAGAATTGGTAACCTAGTAATTTTTTTCTGGATTGAACTGTTTTGGAATGTAATTTAAATTGAACTTTAGAACTGAAATAATTATACTTATATGTGGAATATAATATAGACCAAGAGAATTGCATGCATAATAACATTTAGAGCTTCGATGAAAATCCAAATTTTTCCCATATTGTGTTTGGAGAAAGCCTACTTGTGTGTAATGTCAACAGAGGTCCCTTGTTTTTCAATAACACTATATATCATACAGTATCAATGTTTTCTTGGGAACTTTCTGTAAGAAGTCGGTCAGACTTTTTCGTATCTTGCAGAGAACAGTGTTTTGAAATTTATTTTACACATATTTGTTTTGAAGGCACACGATGTAACCCAAAGTAATTTTACAATTTTCTAGAAGTCTCCATCATAGAGATCAAATATTTTGCTAAAATGTGCTGAGATTCACACTCACTAACCTAGATCAGCTTCCTAAATAAATGACAATCAAACCCTGTAAAAGCTGTAGAGCAAAATGGTCTTAAGAAATCATGTGGATGGAAGACTAAATATGCAGTGCTGGCAGTCATTTGACTGATATTAAATTCAATGAATAATGTCAATCATTGAGTGCACAATGAAATTATAAATGTTTTATTTAAAAGTTATTCCAAAACAAAATGATGTCCTATGTAAACATCCTGCATAACAACTGAAGAAATTGTAAACCAATATTTAGGTTGGTAAATATTTTCAAGTCGTAAAATTTTCTGTAGCTATACATTCCGATTCTTGCAACTTTAGCATTATTGGCTTTAGTCAGATTTACATTCAAAGCTTATCTAGAACCACGAGTCAGCTAAACTTGTTCAAAGTAGACTTCTGTGAAACTTATAAAAATGTGCTCATGCTATCTCCATATATTTAACTCACTCAACATCTGTCCTGATCAGGACATGAAACTTTTAGATAAAATAATTTTTGAAAAATTAATTAAATCAGCATCATGCTAATATAACAGGTGCCGTGGTGGGAAGAGCAACCAGAGGGTTGGAAGTTCGAATCCAGCCAAAGACCGTCATGGAGAAGGGGGCTGGTGCATGTTAAATCTGTTGTGTTGCCTCGCTATATGACCATGATTCAAAATTATGTTGTCTTAATCTTTCCCTTTGGGGTTGATCCAGGATCGTCACAAATAGCCCATTGTGTTGCTCCAGTGGGAGAGAGAGAGAGACGTTAATTAAAAATACCATTAGATATACCACATTTCATCAAAATGTTGGTTTTAGACTAATCAGTAGCATGTTATAACTCCTAAAAGGTCTTGTGAATAAATTATTGCACACTTAGTAATTAAACGAATAATATTACTCAGATTAATATTGTAATTTTATTATAAAACAAAAAATCTTTTCTTCTGTTCATAATAAGAAAAATTATAAATTTAATCATTGATTATGTATTTTTTGGCATACAAAACTAATATATGATGTAACTCCTAAAAAACTACAACTATAACAGGTGCCATGGTTGCAAGAGTAATGGACTAGCAACCGGAGGGTTGGGAGTTCGAATCCTGCCAAAGACCGTCGTGTAGAAAGGGGGCTGGTGCATGTTAAATATATTGTGTTCTTACATTAGCGTGGTGTGTAAGTTTGGAGTGCCAGCTTGGGTGTTGCCTCGTTATTTAAAAATGATTCAAAATTATGTTGTGTCTTAATTTTTCCCTTTGGGGTTATAAAAATAACCAAGTAGCATAATTTTCATAATCGCCAAATTGAACTTACTTTTAGACCAAAGTGGGGCCAAGGGTCTGAAAAGTAGTGATGCGACATCAATGTCGATATTTTCAAAACATTGATGTATTGGAGCCTATGTCGCATCACTAGGTGCTAAACCAGTTTTAAGAAATGGGGAAGAAAGTTTTAATACACTGAATTTTAAAAACATCGATGTTTTGGGGGCGATGCATTATCAACCTTGATGTTTTAATTTTGAATATCGATACTTCAAAAACATTGATGTTTAGCTGTCGATGTTGCATCCGAACCACACAGTATACATCGTGTTACTTTGCGGGCCTCTAGCAAAGACCTTCTCAAGCCAACAGTCAATGCTTCATCACACTACTGCTCAAAATACCCACCAACTTACCTAATGTTGTGAAGAACGGCATAAGTTTGGCAGTCACAAATCTGTCCAAGGCCAGGAGGGCCTGGTGATACTGAGGGTGTTGTGAGTAAGTTTTGGTAGCCTCTTTTAGGAAAAGGAGATCACCCCTAAGGTGTTCCGTGAGTTTACAGTGGAAGATGTAATGGCGAGTCAACAAACTCTCCACACTGACACAGATCAGAAACTTGCTTTCCTAAGAAAAAAAGTTTTTTAAAAAGTATTCCGGAAAGCGACCATGGCCTATGAGTAGCTGGGATGTTATGGGGTGGTACACATATTGACTAATATCTGGAGTGGGAAAAAACTTGTGCATTCTTTTACCTATTGTATCTGCACTCCATCGTAGTTCCCACAATTCCATAAGGATCTTGAGAATTTGAACTGACAAGGCAATTGTGCCCACATTACACAGACAGTGAATTTTGACAGTATCAGTCTTGTCACCACCCATGTGACATATTGACTTCAGAGACAAAGCACTGTTGTCGTCACGTGAGAGGTGACTTACGACCACAGAGACATAGTACTGTTGTTACGTGAGAAGTGACTAATGACCGTTAAGGGTTAAAATGGTAATAAACAACAACATAATACATAAAGTGATTTAAAATACAGAATAATGTAGGTCCTTGAAATAAAAATATTTATTAGACGGGAAAAAACTACATGTTTTGCTTGAGTTACAAATATATATTAAATACATTATAAAATATATGTTTGTGACACATCCTAATAACTTAAACAATAAATATGAAATAAAACAAATTAAAAATTTTTTGGTCCTTTATGAATGCACGCGTAAAAAAATTTTGTCTCCATAGCAGCCCAAATGCAAGTGCTATAATTATAGGATATGAGATAGAAAAAACTTTGTTTAAAGAAAGCTAAGCTATTGAAAACAGACAAAATGGAATATTTTTTCAATTTAAATTTTGTTATCTTGAGCTCAAATGAGTGAAACAAATCGAGAAGTGTATTTGTTTACAAAAAAAATACTTTGCTTAAATCTTAATACTTATTATTGATAACTGCTTTTACTAAGTTTATATTTACTACTAGTTGTCTCAACAAACAGTGGCGAGATTATATTAGGTAGACGATCAAACAAGAGATTTAATTCATAAGAAACTATATTATGAAAATACAAACACTGTGTAGGTTATAAGGGCGAATATAAGTTCCACAATAAACAAATACATACTCATCAATTCTTTGTATTTGACGAGTTTTAGAGTCAGTGATCATTTTATATTGTAAAAATCATAACAAAAGGCAATTGATTGACTAAATTTCAAATAAATGTGAACATATATAATTTGTTTACATGGGGGTACGTTTTTGCCGCCTGCTTCTTATATCAACCAATTCTTCGAAGTAGTTACAATACAGACAGATAAAGAATTGCAAAAAGATTTGTATATTACTATCTAGAATGTCAACATATATTTAGAATATCCAAAAAGAAAATCATACGGAAAATCATAGCACTCAGCGAGAGAAAAATGGCGATCTTTTTTACAACGTAGTAGGTTTGCTCGAGAAATTGAGAATTATTGCCGATTTCCCCAGTCTTCGGTTCTCAATGCGCTTTCTATCGCCAACTCGCCAAGAGGTGCTGAAAGCGTGAGGGTTTCCGCGTATGCCTCCGGGACTGCGTTGCATGAGGCGTAGGATCTCGGGCTCCACAACTTCCCTGATGTATCGCCCGCTGTTCAATGTCTACAATTTGGAGTAGGTGTGATCACCCACGATATCCAATAGCGCCCAAAACCATAACGCCGTCCAGTATGACGCTGAATAAGACACTCCGTCATAAGGCGTTCACCTCTGTAGCGCCTGACGAGTACGCGTTCATCGTTATAGTCCAGATGGTAATGGGACTCATCTGAGAAGACGACTTCTTGCCTATCGGCATACCATTGGCAATGTTTTAGAGCCCATTATATCCTGAGGCGTCGGTGGTCCAGCGTCAAAGGAATTCTGCGCAGAGGAATCCTTGCACGTAGCCCATGACATAGCAGATGTCGACTAACCGTAGGGACATACAATTACATACCTGATAGACATCTGTCGCCCCGTGGTGACGTCATATTGCATGGCACACTGACAGGGTTTCGACTCTTGTTCGTTTCTCCATGGTTCATCTCTTCCACACCCGTATAACTGTTGTGACATCACGAGTACGATTGGCGATTTCGTGATACGAAAGGCCACCCTCAAGATGACCGATAATGCGTTCTCGTTCGAACTCGAACTTCGTTTTTCGGAGAGGCATATTGACTTTTAATCAATCATTTACAGCAGTCAAATGACGATACACACATTTCAACTCACATTTATAGTGCTTTTGGTACACGGTTCACTTGGAAAACGTTTACATTACTGTCTAAAATAAATTATCAGTGTCTAAAATCAAATTTTCTTAGTTGCCTTCTTGAAATATTCCAAGAGTCAAAAATCTTTTGGCAATTTATCGATTTTCCGTTGAGCCCGTCCATCACATACAACGCATTGATAACATCGCAAATAGTTAGCAATTTTGTAAAATGCTGAAATCTATCTCAGGCTATAACTATCATCGATGTTCAAGGCACAACTGGATAACGTACAGTTCGTATTACACCATCATAGTTCTCACTTTTTCTCATTTAAAAAATACTTTTCAGCATTAAAACACTAATCTTACATTAACCTTGTTGAAAGATTCAAACTTGTGGAAAGGCTACAAGAATCACCGGTCTTTCTGGAATTTCTCGATTTTCCTATGGGCCCGTCCATCAAAGACAACTCATCACAAAAAGTTCACAATTCTGAAAATGCTGAAATATATCTCAGGCTAAAACTATCATCCATGCTCAAGAGAAAAATGTTCAACATAGGTCGTACTATACCATCACTAATCCTATACAGTTTTCTTCGTTAAAAAATTACTTTTCAACATTAAAAACATTAATCTTGCATTAAACTCTTTGAAAGGCTTCAAGAATGAACGGTCTTTCGGAAACTTTTCGATTTTCCGGGGGACTCGTCTATCACAGACGATAACACATTGATAACATCACAAAAAAATCATAATTTTTCGAACTACTGAAAGCTATTTCAAGCAAAAATTACCATTGATACTCAAGACAAAAATGGACAACATCGATCGCATTACACCATCACTGTTCCCAGTTTTCTTTGTTAAAAAATTACTTTTAGCATTAAAAAATTATTGTACTTATTTTCCCGCAATCGATAGCGGGCTTGAATTTTTATACCTCTTCCTGGTTTTCAGGAATGCTCAGAAAGGCATCTAAAATCTATGTCTGCTGTCAGGGCGCTACTTAGATTCCCGTGATAACGAAAGTATCCGGTATTGGATATCGGATTGCATTTTATAAAAATGCTTTGTACGTGACGTCGGGGAATTGGGAGGTTTTAAACTTTTTGTCTTTAATGTCTTGGATGGGGGGTATTGTATTATCTTCCAGAATGTCCAGTAGGGGACCTCAAAATTGGAATTCGTCGACACAAATTCTAATCACGAAAAGCGTTTCACCGACCACCAAAGAGGGACATATATATTTCAGCAGATAAATACAGGGTCATCAAAAAAGAATACAATGATTTCAAAACCGTATGACGAAGAGGCTGAGAAACATAATGAGAATGAAAGAACGTAAGTTTTAACTGACATACCAAAGAGAGTTGAATGTTTGCAATTTCTATGCTGCGAAATATTTTGATGGTGACGACACTTTCTTCAACCGTATTCTTTTCACAGAGTCCACATTTCATAATAAGATAACCTGATAACCACCAGTAGAGCTAAAGAGCCTGTCCTTTTAAGGAACTTATCAGTTTGATGAGCATTCCTGGGTACTTTATTAAAAGCGCAAAAAAAGTGATAAATTACAGAGTGAGGATTTTGGAGAAAGAAAAAAATATCCCCACTTTCGCAATACAACCCCATTTTCAGAAGGGATTGTCCACTGGAACAAGTTAACCAAAATAATATTACCAAAAGCAAGACAAGTGAAAGAGAAAAAAAAATGCAGTTATTTAAAGACTAAGTTACTGCTGCTATATGTCCATACTTCAGAAGGAAATGCGCCAGTCCACAAATCCGCTTCCTTGCCTCTCTGTGGTTAAATGCAATTAGAAACGCTGTCCGGTCCGTTTTTGTGGCAGCGCACGTGAAATCGAGTCGTGTGGGGACATTGAGTAGCATAGTAGAGGGGATCCTTCCGACCCACAAGACCGCGTCAACAGGCATAATTGCCGAATTTGGGGATCAGAGGAACAAACACACTGATATCCACCATTACGTTCGAGTAATCCCAGAAAAGAATGTTTGGTTTGGCCTGCTCTACGATCGTGTTGTTATCCCTTTCTTCTTCACGGAGAGCAGCATTACTGGAGATGTTTATCTCAATATGTTCCAAATCTATGTCTTTCCACAAATTGAAGATTTGGAGGCAGAAACTGACAATTAGATTGCTTTCATGCAGGACGGAGCTTCTCCCCATTTTTACCAATCTGTGCTTCAAGCCTTAAATTCGAAGTTCACAACTCATGGATTGGACGGGGTGACGAATACATCCTCAAAGCCCAAATCTCATCCCGTGGGTCTTCTTCTGGGGATACATCAAGAACATCGAGTATAGTGAACAGATCTCAGCCACCTAACACACACGCATCTGCTATTGCAACGGTAACTCGGGACATGCTTCGGAAGACGTGGCAGAAGATTTATTTTCGTTTAGACGTCTGTCGAGCTATTAATGGTGCACGTATCGAAGCATACTGATATTGAAACAAGAGATATTCTTAATATTTTTGCCCTTGAACAATGTGTTTATGTACTGTCTATTTTTTATGATACGGTTTTGAAATCCAGGCATTCTTTTTTGATGACCTTGTAGTTGAAAATCTTAGACAAAAGTGATAATAAAAATTTATAAACCTCTAAAAACAATGACCAATCACGATTTAACCATCCTTGTGGTTGTCTCGAAGAGGCGTCTCGTCATTAATCCTATAAGTAGTTTCGACACGATATTTCGTCCAAGATCTAAATAATTTTAATGACGAGGTATTTCGTCATTAAGATGCTGTCAATTCTTTTTAAGATGACGAGATCAAGATCTGACCAGTTTTTTCATAATGATCGGGATCATGTGTCCTCACTAATGACGAGGTATCTCGTAATCAAGATATTGCAGATCTTTTTCATGAGGATCAGAACAAGATTTGGTTACTTTTACTCTAATGGAGAGATATCTCGTCCAACAAGATCTGGTTAGTTTTGCAGCCAGATCTCGACGGACGAAATGACTTGTGATTAAAATAGAAGTGACCTTATCTCGGTGGACGAGATATCTCGTGAATGGAACAAATGACCAGATCTTCATCTTGTCATCATTAAAAAAAGGCAACATTTTGATGACACGGTGTCTCGTTATTACAAAAATCAGTCATATCTAGATGGGCGACATATCTCGTTGAAACCACTTGGTGGGTTACAAACTTCGTCAATGTAAAAAAAATTCTTCGTCAATGACCATTTCGGTAGAGCAAGAACTCCACCACCATGAGTTCAAGAGTAACACACAAGAAACTCGATTTCAAATATGTTATTCTAGAATAACGTTGCTGTGCTCTTACGGAGAACACATAAACGTTTGTTTTATTTACTGTAGCCCAAATGGCTTTTATATGATATATAAGTTTCATATATCAATTCGGAGTACATTTTTTGCAGATGAATAAATTTTACTGGTAGATAGGTATTTAAATTAATATCGCTATAATTATATAATATCGCTATATTATTATCGTATATAATTATAATAATAATAATTATATGGGGCAACACAAGGGTCTATTGGCAATAGTCCGGGTTCAAACCCTAAGGGAAAAATCCGAGGAGAACACGTAATTTTGAACCACAGTCAGATGACAAAGTTTCGCCTCAACTGGCACCTAGTATCTTTGATTCGATGCCACGCCAACGCGAGGACATTTGACGCCACGACGGATTTAACGTGCAGCAGGCCCTTTGTACGCGACGGTCTTTGGCTGGACCGAATCTCGAATTCGCAATCCACCGGATGCAAATCCATTACTCTTCCAACCGGGTTCTAAATTTTTATTCGAGACGAGTAGCTGTAATCGTATTCGAAATCAATTGACGTCACATCCGGAATACGTAGAAGGCCGCGGTAGCCAGTTGGAAGAGGAAACGGACTAGCAACCGAAGGGCTGCGTGTTCGATTCCACACAAAGACCGTCTTGTGCAAAAGGGGTGGTGCACGTTACATCTGCCGGAGCCTCAAAGGTCCTCACGTTGGCGTGGTGTGGAAGTTTGGAGAGGAGGTACAATCTCAGGCGTGACATCGTCATCTGACTGTGGTTCAAAATTTCCTGGTGTTGACCTCGTATATTTTTCTTCCGTCTTCAATAGCCCGTTGTGTTGCTCCAGTGCAACGTGAATTAAAATACCAAATACCCATACCGGAATGCGCACACGTTCCTCCGTAAAACACTACCGCTACCTACATTAAGTTTCACCAGGACAAAGCCTCTCAAAATGCTTCGGATTGTCTCTTCAACGTCATTAGAAGGTCATTCTACGCGGACATCAGTCTATCAAGCACTGGCAAACGTCCACAAATACTTTCAGCCTACCATGCGCATAACATTACCATTCTTTACTTAATTACTTTGTTTATGCTATCATTCATCCTTAATTCCATACAATTCAGACAGTTTAGAGTCGGAAAAAAACTTCTGGAAGCCATTGAAGGTATTTTACAAAACACTGAATAAACTCCCAAATCGAATGAGCAGGTCAGTGACGCGGAAACGTTCTTGAAGTCGTCTCTAACATAAACCAATTAAAAGGTTGGGCTACCTGTTTGATACTGTTAATTCACTTACGGTTTCCGAAAACGCATAATTCAATTGCATGAGTCCTAGGTGAAATGTGACGCTGTAGCTTATTGAATTATCTTTAACCTTTTTCTTTATGAAGATGCGTTTCTGAAAAAAGATAATTCCTATTGTAAGAAAGACGACAGTTTTCCATTTTATATGTACATCCCAGGCTCCCGTTTGCGTTCTGGGACTCAGAACAAGGTTACATGAAGGACACCCGCGTGAATTATAAATATGTAATGCCTACATTAGAGTTTTAAAACCTGTAATGAAGTACCTAATGCGTTTCTGACTATGCCAGATGAAATAAATAGCTTATGGTTTTCTGACAGTCTATTTATAAAGCAGGCCGACCAACCGATATAGTGGTTAAGGTGTTAGCCTCTAGATCGGAAGGTCCCCGGTTCGAATCCGGGTTCGGGCATGGATGTTTGTAAGCGTATACCAGCTCAGGTGTTGCTTCGTCATCTGAACATGGTGCAAAATTACGAAGTAATTGTTAGGAGCAATGATGGTCCTCCCACTGGGTGCTCCTTCACAAGTGGCCATCACTTCCGGCCTTGTAGTGGCCAATGACTTCGGTCAAATGTGCCCGCCATTAGAAAAAAAAAATTTATAAAGCAGAGTTTGCGTCTGTCTCTGTCTTTTTGTCTGTTCTCTATACAAATCTACATCGCTTGACCAATCCATACCAAATTTGGTATACTTATACTTAGTAACCCTGCGGGAAACGCTGTTTACATAAAAAATCCCGTTCTCTTTAAAATATGTAATGAAGTACAGCTGTCAAAAAAACCGACTCACTCAATCGCAATTGCACAATTTACATAGTAGAACTAAACGAAAAGTCATATTCAAAGGTCACTTCATATTAAACTGGATGCTTGCTCCAATAGTTTCAATACAAACTCCCATCTTTTATCACAAATTTGGATTCTATACACAATTTCAGACGGAAATAAAACAAAAACATTAATTTTATTGAATTTTTCACCAATTTGTAAGTTTTGAAAATTGAATCTCCTAATATTTCACGTTTTTTGTTATATATTTGCTAAAAACATTAATTTTTCTTGGAAATTGTTTACCATCCTTTGCTACCCAAAAACCCAAACACAATCTATTAACATTTTAACTATCAAACTAAATTTTACTATTTTTTTTATAAATTAAGAAATTAATATTCATAAAAATTATTCGTCATCTGACCGTGGTTCAAAATTACGTGGTGTTGTCCTCGGATATTTTCCTTAGGGTATTGATTTCGGACCGTCGTCAATAACCCGTTGTGTTTCTCTAGTGTGACGATAATAAAAATTACACCATAACCATAAAAACTATGAATATAAACTTGGGTAAATTTTGACTCCATGCGATTTAACTGTTACTATAGCATCGGAATTCATCATTTCAACTCATTACGAGCATAATTAGTAGCGCAGTGAGACCGTTTTCAAAATTCAATGATTATTATCGTTAGTGGGGATTATTCACAAAGTGAAAACAGAAATTTCTGCCAACAGACTCTGGGATTCAATCAGAATGGATTCTGACTCTGTTGCCAGCTTAATGGACACCATGCCACGGCGCCTGCATCAGGTCACTGACTACGACGGCCACTACACATCATATTAATATTTATAATGTGAGTGTACAATATTATTAAATGATTTATTATAAAGCTTTTGTGTGAAGGATATTTTATCACTCTTTGCTAGGCAAAATTAAACTTCATAATTCAGATATTTCTAAAACATAATTAACAACCTACTGTAGGTTACAACTTCTGTACTACGTTACTACTACTGTACTACGTTACCACTACTGTACTATGTTACTACTACTGTACTACGTTACTACTATTGTACTACGTAAACTACTACTGTAGGTTAGGATTGTAGCAATATACTTATTGGACACAACTACACTATCTAACTGTCACACTCTTACAAACCTTCTTCAAGCAGTCGTTGAAAGCGACACATACTTCCGGAATCGGGCTATCTGATCGAAATCCGCACTTTCTACTACGGAGCTCAATTCTTACACGCTCCCTTAATGGTTTTTCTCGGTCAATTTTAAGCCATTTTTCATTAGTGGTACATCAAATCCTCCTGAAATTGTGTATGGAATCCAAATTTGTGATAGAAGATGGGGGTTCGTATTGCAATTATCGGAGCAAGCACCCAATTTAATATAAATACGGCCCTTTAGACAAATTTTAAGTATTGATATTTGTAGAAAACATTCATACCTATCGATTGCTACCTTCCGTTTAGATCTGCGATGTAAATTGTGCAATTGCGATCTGGTGAGTCGGGGTTGTTTTTTTTTTGACGGCTGTACCTAATGCGTTTCTGATAGGGACATTTGAAACCAATACTTCACACTTTTCTGATAATTCTATATGAGAAAAGGATGTATCTTATTGCATGCAGGACTTAAGCTTTGCATTGTAAATGTCCCGGGAATTCCACCACTACATCTTACCACCAAAAAGAAGCGGAGTAAGACAAAATGAGAATGAGAACACGTACAAAGCTTGGACATGCAGATTTTGACAAAGATGGCCACGAGGGAAGCGCATGAGGTTGGTATATACATCCAGCTAAAATCCTTTCAAATGACAGAATAAACCCAGCAGTGGGAGTACCTCCTTCCAGCATAAGCTACTTCACCTATGGCTCCGAAATGGACAATAGAGTGGTAAGTGCTAATTCTGAATAAGGGTGTATAACCCAGCAAGGGTTCCACTAGAATGCAGGACAATAATTCCGTTTTCAAGACGGAGCTGTATGCGATTCTAGCAACCATAAAAAGACCGAAGTAAGATCAGGCAAAATGTCAAGATTTGGTCAGACATTCGAGCTGATATGGCACTTTAAAATCCTAAAGCGCCGAGTTCACTGGCACGAATAATACAATAATTACTATACATCAGGATGGATATTTGTCTAGGCTGAGATTAAAGTTCATTCAGGCCACGATGGAAGCGACGAAGCAGATAGGTGACTAAAATAGTAGGAATTAAATACTTAACACCGTCCCAGCCTAAGCCATTAGGTGTGAATGTGAATCTGGGTTACGACAGCAACCCAGATTCTTGAAATAGAACTCGCTATTCATTCGTATCCATTTGCTCAATTCTGAGCTCCAGTATATTTTCTTTATAATTTTTTTCAGTCCTTCACTGGATCTTTTATGATATGCTGTTTGTAAAAAATGCAACATCATGAAGAAGTCATCAGAATTAAATGAAATTTAATACACAAATAAATTAATCAATATTCAAAGAAAAAAAAAACAATATTAACTGTCCGAAATCAGTATTTGGTGTAGCCACCACGCGCTGCAATAAGTGTTGCTATACGACGTGGCATGGAGTGAAAGAGATGTTGAATGTCTGCTTGTGGAAGAGAATTCCATATTGTTTGTATGCGCACCCAAAGTTCGTCTTTTGAAGCTGAAGGACGCGGATCACGAGCAAGACGCCGACCAAACAAATCCCACAAGTGCTCAATAGGCGACATATCCGGCGAATAAGCAGGCCAAGGAAGAAGTTGCATGTGCTGGGTTGAAAAGCTGTCTCGAACATTCCTTGCAACATGTGGGCGTACAGTATCCTGTTGAAAGATAGCTCCAAGGATGCTTTGAAGGAAGGGAACGATTTCGGGTTCTAGCACTTCACGGACGTACCTGTTGCTATTCAGATTACCCTCAATTCGTAGCAGCTGAGTCAAATTCTCCTTTCCTTACTTCCTTCGAATGTGCTCGGATGAACACGCCGTGGCCATTTTGTAGAATGTTGAAGGAATCATTGAATATAAGCTCAATTAAAACAGGAACGGAGCAATTAAGTTAAAATTTAAGTTTATTTACAAGTTAGTTATAATTTTGCAGACAAGTTTCAAGATAATTGGATAGATTAAACTTAAATTATAATTTTTCATAAGAGCTATTGTGTACGAGCAAAACGCCTACGCAAGGCCTCCCCCTATTCTGTCCACTCTCGCTTCCTTCTTCCAGAAACACCCCGTTGGGTTCTTTGCGACACCCCTCCAAGGGGTCGTACACAAGTTGTCAATGTCTCAAGGGTGCTCGGGACCGGACTGTACACGTCCCTCCTGAAGAAGCACATCCGTATCCTTAGATACGATGCTGCTAAGCTGGAAACTTCAAAAGGATTAAAGTGAGAGCTCTGGATAGATATGCAACTCCCCAAAAACATAAATGCATGAAATTTTCAAACAGTACTACAAACGAACCTTATAAAGAAGATGAGTGGGGATCTGCAAATAAACGCATGTTAGCATGAGGTACAACAAAATGTATATAAACTATTGGATAATATAGATGCTTGCTCATCACTTTGTTACGAATATATAAAACTCACATACAAGAACAATAAAAAAGAACATACTAACAATAATCAAACACCTAAAATAAAGGAACTTTAGGTAGTTATAGCATCTAGTTTAGATAGGGCTTAAATTTAATGGGCAAACAGAAAACCCAACCAATATCAGAGGACTTAGAAACCTTAAACATAATTATCATCAGTTGTTATCAACGCTACATTTATACTTCTTTGCTGGAATTATCCCTATGTGAGCCCAAATTATGTCCGTTGGCTCAACTAAACTTCAATTTTGTCTCTCCACTTCGGTCTACTGTAAACTATTTTACCACGATACGTGCCAATTCCACCTTGGATGGAACCAGCTGACTGTACATTTTGAGTCCCATGACCAAAGGTAAACCTTCCCTTATTTCTGTCACGTGCTTTAGAATTGTCATAGCGAGTATTATTCCCACTCCCAAGAAAAGTTTGGTTTGCAAATATACTTGCTCCTCTAGAACAAAAATTCAATCTCCTATCACGAGTATCAAACCTTCTATCATGATTCTGTTCAATTTTAACCGAATGTTCCTTCTTATCTCTATCATCTGTTGAACTATCTTTCTTATGTATTTCCCTAACGCCCTCGGCTTCATTCTCTTTAGAGCTATCTTTCCCAAATTGCTTAGGTTTGTCAAAAGGCAACTGATAGAAATTTTCAACATTATGTTCAGTCTCTTTCGATGAGCTTTCATTCTTTATTTTTTCACTTTTCTCTTCTTTCGCCTTCTTGTCCGTCATTACGTTGGAATCTAAATCAGTTTTAAATCCAGTTTCCTCTTTGGAGTCCGACTTCTTTCCTGCGACACTCGATAAGCTCGCTTGAGCACTGGACCTTCCTAGAGTTGTCAAAGTGTTATTGGGAGGACCAACGCTTTCAAACTGTTTGTGAACAATGGGTGGAGAACGATGATGCCATTCACGTCTTTTAAACTCCGCTAGACCTGGAATTTTGCACCAGTCCAGAGAAGTGGACTCCTCTTCGTTATCTTCTCGAATGCTTTCTCCTTTCTTTTCAGACTGTGAACTTTTCTTTTCATTCCGTTCAACAAGGTTTCGGTCATCTTTAGCAGGATCTCGATTGGCAGGATAATCTTTGCTGTCTGGCCGAGGGTGTCTCTCTTTTTCCTGCCTCTCAGAACGATCAGATTTCTCCTTGGTAGGTTTTTCTCCGGTGTTAGAATCCTGTGGTTTATCAAATTGATCAGTTGCTTTTTCTTCATAATCTCGTACATTGACCCACGAGTTAGATTTGGTACCCTTGTATTTCTTTGTATTAGCAATGTATTCTTCATTACCACTAAAAACTAGCTTTGCGTTGTAGTCTATCTCTCCATGAGACGTTGTCCAAGAGCCTTGAGTATCATTTTGAAAAATTTCATCAAATCCTTTCAGGGCTTTTTCCGTAAAAGTTTTGGAGTTTGAAGGTGACTGTGGACCGTTAACGCCCCTGCCACTGTTTTTTAGTTGGCCGCCTGCCAACCCAGCGAGTGGCCGCTGCTGTAGAGTTCCTCTTCTCCAGCTCCCTTGATACATATTTTCAACTGGATGGTGTTCCGGACCAGTTCGAAACGCGGCTTTTACTCAGATTTTCTCAAATTCGAATTCCCTATCAGTTCTATACTTCCTATCGGCTATAATTACCTATAAACATTCTCGCACGAATTTTTCCTCATACCCCCGACAATTAAGAATCGAATTTCTAATATTGATTATGGAATCCTCGGATATTACAGTAACTCCTAATTCTTCTGCTAAGAGAGTTAAATCAACTTTTCTCCCTTTTGAAAAAAATGCCATTTTGATTAAAAAATTCTCGAAACTCAGAAATACAAAACCAAAAATGTTTATATATGTGCCTTAGGTTTTTAATTTACCCTAATCCACTCACTGGAAATTTGAACAAAAATGATTTTTCACTCCTATTCACCTCAGTAAAATTAATTCGACAGTACCCTCTTTACACAAATTGAAAAAAGGCCACTATTATCAATATATGAAAGCATGAAAAATAATATACAGTAACAATATATTCACGAACAGTACTTAATTATCAGTTCATATACATGCACAATTCTTCTGTTAAAACTTGTAATAAAATAATATCAGGTCAAATTTACTACACTCTTAAATAAAATTTTAGAATATCATAAAAAATCAGCAATTAAATTTCATATCATATAAGTATGAACACTTCAAAAAATTGGAAAAGAAAACCTATCCGATCACATTCACGATACTCTTAACACTTTCAAAATATACCTCTACTACTAAAAGGTATCAATTCTTAATATTTCAATTTCATATCATGAAAAACAATCTTCGACTAAACATGACAACACTTCTAATTTGTATTAGAAAAACATTATCTCACATTGCATTTAACCACACTTCAAAATCAACTTTTAAAATATTATCAACCATCAGCATCAGCACTTAAATTTCATTTCATAACGATTTACCATGAGGATGAATAAAATTTCTCATATATATACAGTCTACTTGAAAACACATCAGTAATGATTCAAGCCTTTTCCCTAAAATTTCCACAGTTCCTGATGTACTTGTAATTATTGCACTGGCGTGCAATTCAACAAAAAAAAACTGCTCTGATGAGCTCCTCAAAGTACTGTTGTACTTTTGATTCTGTAAATATCAGCACTGATGTGTTTTCAAAAATTTTACCAGGGGAGTTGCACACTTAACATAAAAAAGAGCTCTCACCTTGCGTTGACGCTCTGTGCTAGGCCTCGTCCGGCCGGCTGCGACAGTCAAATTCTCCTTTCCTTACTTCCTTCGAATGTGCTCGGATGAACACGCCGTGGCCATTTTGTAGAATGTTGAAGGAATCATTGAATATAAGCCCAATGAAGACAGGAACGGAGCAATTAAGTTAAAATTTAAGTTTATTTACTAGTTAGCTATAAATTTTACAGACAAGTTTCAAGATAATTGGATAGGTTAAACTTAAATTATTAGTTTACATAAGAGCTATTGTGTACGAGCAAAACGCCTACTTAAGGGCTCCCACTATTCTGTCCACTCTCGCTTCCTTCTTCCAAAAACACCCCTCCGAGGGTTCGTACACAAGTTTCCAATGTCTCAAGGGTGCTCGGGACCGGACTGTACAGCTGAGATCGTCCATGATACGAAATCGCACCCCAGACCATAACTCCGGGTGTTCGGCCACTATGACGTTCGATAACGCACTCTGGAAGGCAGCATTCACCGGCATAGTGTCTAACACGAATGCTGCCATCATGGCTCCACAAATTAAAGCGGGATTCGTCAGAAAAGACAACTTGTTGCCAATCAGCCCACCAGGCTCTGTGCTCATGAGCCCATTGCAGACACATTCGTCGATGGTTTGGCGTGAGGGGGATCCTGTATAAAGGAATCCTTGCACGCAGTCCACGGTGCAGGAGACGTCGGCGAATTGACGAAGCCGACATTAGTACACCTGTAGCATTAGACCAAAGTGTTGCTAAATGCCTGGAGGAAGCTGTACGGTCATTCAACGCCATGTGGACCAGGTGTCTATCATTGCGCGCTGGCGTCACCTTCCATCGTCCACTCCCAGTTTTTCGAGTTGTCCGGTGCTCGTCGGTCCACTGCTTCCAAACTCGCATCACTGTGGAACTGTCCCGCTGCACACGAGCTGATATTACGCGATAGGAAAATCCTCCTTCACGAAGGCCGATGATTCTCCCACGTTCAAACTCCGTACGTTGTTGAAATTTCACCCTATTTCGTCGTGGAGGCATACTTAGGTCTCAGTAAACGTTCCCCACTAAAAAATAACCATGCCCAATTTAAACGTCCCGCTACAGCCATCTATATTTATACGCTTTTAGTATAAGTTCAGAGGGCGCTGCTCACTCCACGCATGCGTGGTGGCTCTGAAACTGTACAACTTCCTGCAATTGACATTTGCTGCAAATTTCACTTCATTCGGATGTTTCCTTCATGGTGTTGCATTTTTTACAAGCAGTAGTGTATTTGTCCGGAGTAGTTTTTTGTGTATGCTGAAGTATCCCTTAGGAAACTTTCCGTCCCTGATAGTCTGAAAGTTTTTACAATGGTTAACCACGTGGTCTGCACTTTGGATGTCTTCCTGGCAATGACATACGTCACTTTTGTTGAAGAAACGTTTTTGGTATGTGCCAAAAACCCCATGTTCCGTTATGATCTGATTAAGCTTGAAGGATCCCATCAGTTGCTTCAGCGAGACTTTTTTATAAGCCTTAAAGACTTCTCGTCCTAAGCTTGTCTGCGACCATCTGTCATGCCAGTCTGTTAGTTGTTCTTTCCTGGTTAATTTCTTAATGTATTCTTGAGTTTTATTTTGCTCTTTATCAATTTGCTCTTAAGTAGTGGCTTTATTTGGCTACTGCATCCGCTCTTTCATTTCCCCTGTATCCCACGTGTGCTTTGATCCACTGGAATATTATTTTTCCTCTATGCTCTGCTATGCCGTGTTTTAAATTAACAATTTTACAGTTTCTGTTTGAGCAGTTATTCAGAGCCATCAAGACAGATCGTGAATCTGTTATAACTAGCACACTTTTTAGTTTATTTGTTCGAATCAGATCTACCGATATTTTTATGGCCTTCAATTCCGCAGTATAGACCGTTGAGTGGTTACTTAGTCTAATTGCTTCTTGGTATATTTCTTTTTCACCTTGTACACGACCAGTCCATACCCCACTCTATCCTCCTTCTTTGATCCGTCCGTATATAAGCTTATACTACTTGTGCTTTGCTCCGTATATTCCTGCTAGTCCACAATGGAGACCTTCCATGGTGGTTCCAAGTTATTTTGATGGTCTTCAATTTCTACCCTTTTTATTTCCTCCCCATTAATTTGCACTGTTTCATTTAATTTGAATATTCTAAACGTGTTTACTATTTCTTTTAATTTTAAATATAATGGGATGAATCCCGCCAAGATCTGCAAGGCCTCTGTCGACACTGTATTGTAGCATTTTGTTATGGGTTTTAATCCGTTCCGCTGTATCTGTAAAATCTTTTGTCTTTGTCCACTATTTTCTTTGTTCCAGATTTCTCCGCCATAGCAAATTACTTTCTCTATAACTCTCAAATATATTTCTTTTTTGACTAATAGGTCTAACCCCCAGGTCGCTCAGGAAATTCGATTTAATCTGCCTTGTAATTTTGTCACTTATTCTAGGAGATAATTTAGATGGGGAATGAAGCTGGGTTTTTTTCAGTAATAATGCTAAGTACTTTATTTCTTTCCTATATTTTAAATCGTAATCTTCTATTTTATTTTTAGTCTGGGTATGTGTGTGCTAATTCTTCTTGGCTATAATAGTAAAAATGCATTTATCTTTGTTAATTTCTAGTTTGATTTCATTTAGCCAGGCATTGATTTTTTCTAGAGCAAGATTTACGGGATTTTTAAATCTATATGTGGCTGTGTCTTTGAGCGTGATGATCAGGTCATCCACAAATGCCTGTATTTAAACCCCACTGTCAAGGTCAAGGCAAAGCACTTCGTTGATAAATATGTTCCAGAGTATTGGACCCAAACAGGATCCTTGAGAGATTCCTTAATTATATCTTTTTATTGCTACCTAAAATAACTATTCTATTTTCCAAAAAGCTAATTATTATTTGTTTAAGGTAGTTTGGTATATTGAGGCTATTAATTTTTAATATCATTTGAGGCCAATCAACTGAATTAAAGGCGTTTTTAAGGTCCAAAGAAATAATGCATGTGATTTATTTGTTCGTTATAGCAGTATTATTATTTTCCATAATGTTTTTAATGCATCTATAGTGGATCTGTTTCGCCTGAATCCATATTGATTATTGTTAATAATTTCTTCTTTTTCCAGGTAGCAACTTAGTCTTTACGTGATAATTTTATCAAAAAATTTTCCCCAGCAAGAAAGAAGACAAATCGGGCGATATGCGCTTGGTTCTTTCAAGTCTTTACCATATTTTTTATTAGTACAACTCTGGCTAATTTCCATGGCAAAGAGAAATGGCATTTCGTAAAAGAATATTCAAAGTTTTTACAATTAGTTTTCTGTCAGCATAAAAGATTTCTCTGACTAGCTCTGTCTGGATATTATCCTCTCCGGGGGCTTTTCCCCTCTTTGATCGTTCAAAAGCTGCCACTACCTCAAATTCAGTTATTTCCTCAGTTTCTATATCTTTTATTTCTTGCACTCTCTCTCTCTCTCTCTCTCTCTCTCTCTCTCTCTCTCTCTCTCTCTCTCTCTCTCTCTCTCTCTCTCTCTGCGCTGCAGTAGGTATTGAATATGGAATATATGGAAAGTGATAGTTCAAAATAGTTTTATTTGTTACTTTAATATTATTAGTTAGGGTTTCATCAGTTTTTGTAATTCCTTGCATGGGCTCTTTTATTTTTATTTTTCACTTATTAAATCACAATTCTTTCCGAACAGGTTATTTGTTGTTATATTATTTATGTAGGCTTTATATTTGTCTCTTTTTGTCTGTATTATCAGTTTCTTATACTCTGCCTGCTGTATTTAAAATTTTTCTTTGTAGATATTTCGTATGCTACCATCGTGTTCAGCCTGAAATCTTCTTAGAGCTCTAACCCTGCTTACCTTAATTTGCAATTGGGGACTCCCCCAATAAGGATTTTTCATAGATTTTTTGTTTGGCTTTCTCTGCCGGGGCCTTAGTTCTCAATTGTTCTTTAATTTTTTCCTGTGTTTCATTTATGATCTTATCACGTTCTTTATCATCCATTTGTTCCGTGATACTAATTCTGTCTACAATATTGGAAATGGTTGTCTTAACTTCTATCCAATTTAACTTTTGAATATTTATGCGAGAAGAATTTATTTGGTTACCCTCCTCCAGCTCCCAAAGGATTTCCAGCATATTGTGGTCACTGTTTGTGATTTTGTCGGATACAGTTACTGACAGGCCCTGTTCTACGTTTCTTGTAATAACTAGGTCTATCCAACTCACTCCTCTAGTAGAAGATAAAGTTGGCGGGGATCCGGGATCGTTTAATACACTCAGGTCTAATACTGAACATAGGTCGATGACCATTTGGCCTCTGGTGTCAGTGGGTCTTCCGCCCCAGAGGGTAGATTTCGCATTGAAATCTCCATTAATAATTACTTGGTGATATTGGTATTTCTGGATCCATTCTTCCAGTAGTTTTAACTTTAATTCGAGCTCCTCATTTGGGCTGCAATATATTGAGATGAGTAACAATTCGCTCCCCTGCACTTCTGTCAGGGCCACCGACATAAAATTGTTCCTGAATAGTGACTGCACTTGGTAACTCCCCCTAAGGACCAGGGCCGCCTAAGAATTATCTTCGCTGATAATCCAAAAATTAGTCGGAATTACGACCATTTTATTTTTGAACCAGTATGGTTCGTTCAGTGAGACAAAGTCTAGGTTGCTATTGATAATTTCTTGATTAATCTGCGCCATGGCAGCTCTTGTATACGCTAAGTTTTTATGTGTACTCCTTTTATATAATTTAAGGTCTGGTTAGGCATAGTTTATTTGGTTTTGTAAGTTTTTCATCTCTTTCTCGTAGATTTTACAGTTCCTGGTGGTTGAGCTATGTTGCGTCTCGAAGGCAGTTTTACATTTTTGGTTATGTAACGTGCAGTTTAGTGAACTTACTAGTGTTTTTGCAGTCTTTCTATTTGTGGTCGTCGTGACCACAATTGGTGTAAATTTCCTTATCATTTCTACAGAACTTTGCTACATGGCCTAACCTTGTACTCTTGTAGCATTGTGTTGGCCGCATATACTCTAGTATATTTTCCCAATTAATCTTGAGCACGCCCCTTTCCATAACTCTGTTGAAGGATATCTTCTTCGCTTGTATAAGTTTTTTCAATTTTTTCCACAATTTCTCCCTCCGTTGTACCTTCTGACACAGCCAAGAGAAGAACCTGTGGGTTCCTCTTTTTTGGGGTGGCAACTTTAAATTATTTATTTATATCTTCACTTTTATTAATTTCTTGTATGACTTTTTCGAGCTCTTCACCTGATCCTGTCTCAATTGCCACTCCTCCATTCCTAATATTTGATACCTTATTAATTCCTACATTAAGTTTGTCCACATCAATTTTATTCTGGAGCGATCGCCTGGTCTCAACTGAGGTTGCGGTCTCCTTATTTGGCCTCACTATTGCCGCGAAAACTTTTCCCTGTGCACTTCTGCTCCTACTATCCTTTCTAGATTTCAATTTATCGGCATATGTAGGCTCCTCTTCTATCCCTTTTCACTCCTCGTCTTTGGCAAATGCTTTCTCGAGTATGTCGTTGGATTCGTGTAGCATACATATTAGGGACTGTTGTCGGATAATTATTTTTAGCATCTCTATGAGTCCAACCCTCATCTGCACATGGAATTCCTTCTTAATTTCTTTTTTTGAGATAAGATCCACCAACAGTTTGTACGATTTCATGGCCTCTCTAGACAGGGTATTCTCTTTAGACATCTTTTTTTCCGTCTGGTCAAGTTTAGTCTGTGACAACCATTGATGGTCAAACTCATCATTTTCCATCTGCTCCACCTCATGTGTCTCCTCTGGCTTATCCAGATCCGGATCTTGATCCTCTATCACCAAGCATTACCCTAGTTATAGTCTCTCGAAGAGATCACTTAAAGGACGATTCCTGATAAATCCTGATGGAAACTCAATTTGGGTTGTCCCTTCAACAATATTCAATCCTTAGACGGTCCCTAGGCCACAACTAAATATAGTAATGCGTTGGTCTCCGAAAACACAAGTTCCATTTTACAATAGTTCAGAAAATAATGAATTCAGAAAAGCAAAACTTAACTTATTTCGTTCAGCTCAGCAGCGGCTTTCTGATGATATTTTTCTTTCAAAATCAAACAATTATTAACACGACAATACAGTATCTTAGAAGAGCTCTTAAGACACAATCTTTCACAGCATATCCACGAGAATATATGCAGAGATGTGGTATGAATTTTGGAGTATGTTGGGGTACACCACACACACCACTACTAGATGATATTGATGCCGACTAGTCACAGATAGGAATACGGAACGAGTGTTTATCGGTTAGTTCACTTGGATTCGTTCATCAGAAGCTTGTGGCGAAACAGTAGTTTCGCATGCACTTTAGGCAAGCTAACAGAAATAGTCAGATCGTAATGCGGAACCAGTGTTCATCGGTTAATTCACTTGCATTCTTTCACCAGAAAATTTGTTCTGATTCGACTGCACATTACACAAGCCAACACATAAATAGTCTAATCCCAGATCGGAATGCGGAACGAGTGTTCGTTGGATAGTTTATTTGCATTCGTTCATCAGAAAGCTTGTGAGACAGTTTCCAGAACGACCGTACATTACGCAAGCTAACATAGAAATAGTCTAATGAAAGATCGGAATGCGGAACGATTGTTCATGGGTTTGTTCACTTGGATTCGTTCATCAGAAGCTTCAGTTCAGAAAATAATGAATTCAGAAAAGCAAAAGTTATCTTATTTCGTTCAGCTCAGCAGCGGCTTTCTGATGATATTTTCCTTTCAATATCAAACAATTATTAACACGACAAAATAGTATCTTCGAAGAGCTCTCAAAACAAAATCTTTCACAGCAGATCCTGGGAATGAAATGGCAGATGAATTGGCCAAGGCGGGAGCTAGTGAAGTATTGGTTCCACTTGAGCCTCTTACCTACACTGAGATTTATTCGCAGGCTAAGTTGAGGGGGAAAACAATATGGTCCACTCCCCCAGTGCATCAATGGTATCGTGGCCATCGACCCGGCGGCTCTTTGGCACTTAATTGTGACAGGCAGGGACAAACTGCAATTACCCGATTCCTAAGTGGACACCTCAGAACTATGACCTTCTCAGATGGCTTGAGAACTTTCGACACATGCACCAAGTGCTCCTTTGAGCAGGCTTCTCCTTCCCACATCCTGGAGTGCCTGGGACTTAACCATCAAGATCTCCTTGGAAGTCCATTGCTGGTCCTGGACTTCCTCAGGGTGTATGGATTCATGGACCTAGTCTAGCCCCGCTGGACTTTGGGGATTGGCAACAACAACAACAGCAGATCCACGAGAATATATGCAGAAGTGTGGTCCAAAAGAGTGGGAATACCTCCTTCAGGTATAAGCCACTTCACCGATGGCTCCAAAATGGAAAGTAGAGGGAGAAGTGTTTGGTGTTCTGTAAATATATTGCAACAAGTAAATTTGTCTAGGCTGGGATAAAAGCTCTTTCAGGTCAACAATTCACTCGTATAACCCAGCAATGATTCACGAGAATGCAGTATCATAATTCCTTTTCCAGGCGGATCTGTATGGTATTCTAGTAGCCATAACAGCTAGTAGCCACAGGTGCCATAAACAGCAGAAGCAAGAGTAGACAAAAATTTCAAGATTTGGTCAGACAGCCAAGTTGGTCTCCTGGCACTTTAAAATCTTAAGACGCAGAGTCCACTGGCAAGAAGAATATATTATATAGCAATAAGAAAATGTGTCTACTAGGATTAAAGCTTACTCAGATAACATTGAAAGCGAAGAAGCAGATAGGTTAGGAAAAAAGATGCAATCACTACGAAATTACTATATGAAATGGTGAAATGGCCCAGGAGTTATTGTAGAAGCGAAACCACTCTCCGAGAAACAGGCAGGACGGTTTATGATGTACTGTCAAAAGTGTCCTGAAATCCGCACGTTGGACCACCGAAAAGAGCCTTCTTCGCAAGATATGGCCCATTTCTATCTTACCTAACAAGGTTTCAAAAATCCAACTATGGAAACTGATCCTGTGTTTAAATTTGCATCCCCTCTCCTCCTGCACTACATAAGTCTAATCCCTTTTACTACATAAGGGATGCGAGGGCACCCGAAAATCACCTCAAGATCACATGTCTCAGAAACGTTGCTACAAACAAGGGCTCGAGGGTCCAAATTATTGTCATCGTGAGATTCATCAGGACTTGATTAACCCAAAAGAGTCACTTTTTTGCATGTTGCATATATGGTGCAACACAGTATGGGGGTATGCATGTAATAACTGTACACATGTAATAATACAGGGTGATTCAGAAGTACGTATACAGTTTCCAGATACTGTAAAACAGGAGCAGTTTATGACACAGTTCCCAAATGCGATATGTTAGCTAGTTATACTCATAACGTTTGTGTCCCCCTCCCATGTGAACTGACGTAAGCGATAGCGAGCGTGTCACGAGACTAGTCAGTGGAAATAGCCGCGTTTACAGTGGGAAAGGCGTTTTGTGTTCTTGAATTGAGCAAAACGGAATCTGTCAGCGTTGTGCAACGGCAATTTTTATCACGATTTGTATAAGAACCTCCAACCAGAAAATTAATTTACGATTGGTTTAAAAAATTTGAAACTACGGGCTGTTTGTGCAAAGTTGCAAAGCCAGGACGACCGAGTATGTCGGCAGAAACTTTATTCATCCAGTTAGACAATAAAGTTGAAAACTTTATTCTCCAATTGGATGGTGCACCACCACACTGGTCAAGCGACATGCGATATTACCTCTATTAACATCGTCACCGATGTATTGGACGAGGTGCCGACTGCAATATGCCACTAACCTAATGGCTACCCAATGGCACTAATGCTCTGACTTAACACCATGTGACTTTATTCTTTGGGGCTACGTAAAGGATAACTTATTTAACCCTCCTCTTCCTGTCGCTCTAGCGGATTTGAAACAGCATATCGCATTCACTATCACTGCACTTGTTTCAGGTACCCTAACACGCGTCTGGGCGGAAATGTGTTACCGGTTCGATGTGTGTAGTGTGACTAAGGATGCACACATAGAATATCTGTGACTGTCTCCAAAACAACTTGAAACATTCACCTACACTTCTGTTATAGGTAATATAAAATATCTTACATTCTCACTGTTATATAGTGCGTTAAAACTGTATACTTACTTATGAATCACCCTGTATATAGGTAGATGAATGTATAAATGTAATAAAATGTATTGATGTAATAATGTAGGTGAATGTATAAATGTAATAAAATGTATTGATGTAATAATGTAGATGAATGTATAAATGTAATAAAATGTATTGATGAAAAATGTAGATGAATGTATAAATGTAATAAAATGTATTGATGTAATAATGTAGATGAATGTATAAATGTAATAAAATGTATTGATGTAATAATGTAGATGAATGTATAAATGTAATAAAATGTATTGATGTAATAATGTAGATGAATGTATAAATGTAATAAAATGTATTGATGTAATAATGTAGATGAATGTATAAATGTAATAAAATGTATTGATGTAATAATGTAGATGAATGTATAAATGTAATAAAATGTATTGATGTAATAATGTAGATGAATGTATAAATGTAATAAAATGTATTGATGTAATAATGTAGATGAATGTATAAATGTAATAAAATGTATTGATGTAATAATGTAGATGAATGTATAAATGTAATAAAATGTATTGATGTAATAATGTAGATGAATGTATAAATGTAATAAAATGTATTGATGTAATAATGTAGATGAATGTATAAATGTAATAAAATGTATTGATGTAATAATGTAGATGAAAATAATGTATACATGTAACAATGTAGATGTAAATAATGTATAGATGTAAACAATGTATAGATGTAATAATGTATAAGTAAATAATGTATATATGTAATAATGTAGATGTAAATAATGTATAGATGTAATAATGTAGATGTAAATAAGGTATAGATGTAATATGCTCTGCTATTCTGGATAGACAAGCTACCTCTATTCATCCAAAACACATGGTACATTTTCTTACGAAGCTAGGCACTGGAGTGTGCGATGGTGTAAATTATTTTTATAGGCACAGCCCACGTTCATATTTGCATTCTGGGACCCAGAGCCAAGTTACATGAAAGACCTCTCACAAATTAAAAATATGTAGTCCAAATCAGGATAACCTGGAGGTTGCGAGTTCGAAACAAGGTCAAGCCAAAGATCGTCAGTTACACGGGTGCTGGTAAATCTGTCGTGACCTAAAATATCCTCACGTTGCCCTGGTGTGGAAGTTTGGAGAGCGGGGAACCAGCTCAAGTGTTTACCTCGTCATCTGACCGTGACTCAAAATAACGAGGTGTTGTTCTTGAAGCTTTCCCTTAGGGATTGATCCCGGTCGGTCATCAATATCCCGTTGTGTTGCTCCAGGGCTATGTTAATTAATTACCTACCTACCAAATTAGGGTCTGGAAACCGATAGTGATGCACCTAATGTTTTTCTGACTATGCCATATGAAAAGCGTGTCTTTTATTGCAAGCATGACGGAAGCTTTTCGTCCCGTAGACCAATCAGATGATGAATCAATGGAAATGCGTCTTGTCACGTGCCGAAGACCAATCAGATGATGAATCAATGGATATGCGTCTTGTCCCGTCCCGTAGACCAATACGATTATAAATGTTTGGTTCCACCTAGCTGATGAAAGCAATCTAATGGTCACGTCACTACTAGTTTGGAGTCGCATGTGATAAGGGCCACATAAAAAGGTTACCAAGGCTTACTCAACTTTTATACACTATCTACAAATAAATATTTGGACACCTGTGATAGAAAAGAAAAACAAAATTTATTCATATTCAATAGTTGGTTGAGCCTCCACGAGAGACAATTACAGCCTCAACCCTCCGGGGCATGCTTTCCACAAGTCCTTGTATGACAGCTAGTCGTATTTTCTTCCAATTGGATTGGAGAAGACATGTAAGTTCCTTCACTGATTTTGGTCGGTTGCTGCACCCCTTAATTCGGCGATCCAACTCGTCCCAGAGTTTCTCGATAGGGTTCAGGTCTGGACTCTGGACAGGCCAATCCATTCGGTTAACCCCATTGTCATCATACCAATCCGTGGCGGACCTCGTAACACGACAGCTGGTCCTCCTGGAAGTAACATGGATCCAACACGTAAAACAGCCACAACGTAGGAAGCACACCGTCATCCAAAATAGTGCAATAGGTCTCGGTCTTGAACTTACCATGAATTTGAACAAAAGCCCCCAGTCCATACCAGGAGAAACACCCCCAGACCATAATTCCACCTCCGTCGAGCTTTACTGTAGGCACAATGCATTCTGGCAGAAGGCGTTCTCCAGGCAGACCGCCAGACCCAAACCCTGCCATCCGCATGGTAGAGCCTTGATTCATCGCTCCAGAGAACCCGTTTCCACTTATCTATACGTGCTTTGTACCACATTAACTGAGCTGCGCAGTTGGACTTTGTGATCAAAAGCTTATGGGTGACAGCACGACCGTGAAAACCAAGAATATGTGCTTCCTTACCGATGGTATTAATCGAAACAACACTCCCGGATGCCTGTTGAAACTCCTGGAGTATGTGGGCAATCGGTTGGGTGCGGTTCTTCCGAATTTCTCTGGACAGCACCCGTCGATCTCTATCTCCCAGTTTCGTGGGTCTGTCGACTCGGGGCAAATTCCGTCACTCATCGCTCACCTTCCTCATCTGAATCACGTAGGCCACTGCCAATTTTGGGTTATTCAGCTCGCAAGATATGTCCCTTAAAGATCGGCAATTTCTGTGATACCCGACGATACACCTTTCTGGAAATCAGATAACTGCACTTCGTGGCATCTTACATGCGACTAATGCCAATGTTGTTTACTACATGATATTTAACGGCAGAGGGCGTGATGTATATCAGGACCGCAGATATCGTCACTTGCATGAGTGTCCAAATACTTATTGGTAAATAGTGTATTTCCTCTATGGTAGAAGCAATAGGATCTTTCCAAAGCATTCTATTCTATAGAAATGAGCAGTAAAATCTTTGAAAAGTATTTTATTATAAGGAAAAGACCAATAGAAGCATTCTAAAAGTTGAAAGAATCGACGGATGCTCTAAAAATATGTGGTTATTTATCTATTAAATGTGATATGGAGTAAAAGCAACACTAACTACTCTCAAATCTCGTGACCTTCAGAGGGCCAACACAAGGTCGAGTTCTAACAAGAAAAACACCTACTTGAAGACGGATCTTTCTACATTTTCAAAGTATACAAAATTACGCACCGAGCAGAAGAAAAACTTCATTTGCATGCGCATTTTCGCGAAGGTTCATAGCAGATGCTGAGTAGGGCAAACATGTCCGTAATATATAAGACAGCAGTTGACAAAAAATTCGCTTCATACATAATTCATGTTAAATTTATGCAGTTTTTTTCAGCTATCCAGGATAGAAGTTCCCCATAAAGAAAATGTTGGATAGCACAACTACACGGACTGAAAAAGTATTCAAGCAGAACAAATATTCAAACATTTAACCCTCCAAGTGTTTTCGACGGGATATCTCGTACATCAAGATTTCACCAATTCTGCTAATGGAGAAATAGCTCGTCATAAGGATATTCCCAATTTTGTTTTTATTCCGAGATCAAGATAGGGCCAGTTTTCTTCTAATGACGAGATATTTCTTGCATAAAGGGGCAAGTTCAGTTTTGCTAATGACGAGATATTTCGTCCATCAAGGCAGGTTTAGTTTTGCTAATAAGCACTTTCCTCGCAGCATTCCGGTTGCTAACCGTTACTCTTCCAACCGAGCTACCGAAGCGATGAATGGTGCCAGGAAATACAAATAAAAAAATTGTTAATATTTGATAATTTTTTTAATTAACGTCGTACTAGAGCAGCACAACGGGCTAACGACGGTCCGGTATCAATCGCCCAAGGGAAAGATCCGAGGACAACATCACGTAATTTTGAACCACGATCAGATGACGAGCAACACCTGAACTGGAAACCCCGCTCTCCAAACTTCCACACCAACCCAATGTAAGGTAATTGGTAATTTTTAGTTAACGTCGTACTAGAGCAACACAACGGGCTATTGACGATGGTCCGGGATCATTCATTTAAGAGAAAGATCCGAGGACAACACCCGTAATTTTGAACCACGGTCAGATGACGAGCAACACCTGAGTTGGAAACCCACTCTCCAAACTTCCACGCCAACTTAACGTGAGGAAATTGGTAATTTTAAGTTAACGTCGTACTAAAGCAACACAACGGGCTATTGACGAAGGTCCGGGATCATTCCCTTAACAGAAAGATCCGAGGACAACACGTCGTAATTTTGAACCACGGTCATATGACGAGGCAACACCTCAGCTGGCACCCCACTCTCCAAACTTCCACACCAACCCAACGTGAGGACTTTCGGCCACGATAGATTTAAGGTGCACCAGACACCTCTACACCATACGCTTACAAACATCCATGCCCGGAACCGGATTTGAACCAGGAACCTTCCGCTCTAGAGGATAACACCTTAACCACCATACCGGTTGGTCGTCTGTTAATATTTGGTAATTTTTTGGTAATTTTTTAGTTAACGTCGTACTAGAGCAACACAACGGGATATTGACGACGGTCCGGGATCAGTCCCTTAAGGGAAACATCCGAGGACAACACCTCGTAATTTTGAACCACGGTCAGATGACGAAGCAACACCTGAGCTGGCACCCCACTCTCCAAACTTCCACGCCAACCCATCGTGAGGACTTTCGGCCACGACAGATTTAAGGTGCACCAGCCGCCTCTACACCATACGTTTACAAACATCCATGCCCGAACCCGGATTAGAACCAGGAACCTTCCGATCTAGAGGCTAACACCTTAACCACTATACCGGTTGGTCGGCCCTTCCGCTCTAGAGGATAACACCTTAACCACCATACCGGTTGGTCGGCTGTTAATATTTGGAGACGTTTGATTACTTCTATTTTTAATGGCAAAAGGGCATGATCTGGGAAAGATAATAACTAGAATCCAGTCTACCAAAATATTATGAATACAGTTTTAATTCACTACAAGCCAAATAAATTATTTGAACCCACATTGTATCCGAACAGAATGTGTTTTCACCGCGTCACAAACAAATATTGCTTGCTCCTCTTCGAACTACATTATTCAGTATATAGATTAAAACAGAACTTTAGTTTTGAAACTTATTTTTTAACCAAACTTTGCAATTCATTTAAATAAAATTAGCTGTTTTTTAAAATAATCTAATACCACAAACAAGCTTACGATGCACCTTCCAATTTGAATACAAGAGTAGACACTTTCATCCGATTAGATAAAACAGTACATAATCAGAAAGGGATATCACCGAAAGTGTGAAAAAAACGGATTGACCTTATTTGTTCATCCTAATCCGACGGACTAAAAGATTGTGATTTTCAAGAGACTAATCAAGTTTGCCTCGTTTCGGCAAGACTCGCACGGTATTAAACCCAACTACGAAAAACATTTCATAGTGAAAATATGAATTTCACTCTGCGAAATTTCAAACTCGCCAAATAACGCAAAGTTAATAACTTTTACTTTTTCGGTAATATATTACACGGAAAATTGAATCAGCCGAGGAGAGAAAGAACTTAACTCGAGTAAAATTGCTTTCTCTGACTACAGTTCCTATTAAAATTAAGTTTGTGAACTCACTGTACAACTATACGTTTCCCTGAGATAAAGATATCCGGATCAATCAAGTATCTTTCGTAAAAAGTTATTTCTAGGGTATTTGGTGCCGACCAACCGGTATAGTGGTTTGGGTGTTAGCGTCTAGATTGGAAGGTTCCTGGTTCGAATCTGGGTCCGGGCATGGATGTTTGTAAGCGTATGGTGTAGAGGCGGCTGTTGCACCTTAAATCTGCCGTGGCCGAAAGTCCTCACGTTGGGTTGGGTGGTTAAGAGACTGATCCCAGACCGTCGTCAATAGCCCGTTGTGTTGCTCTAGTACGACGTTAACAAAAATTACCATTACCATTACCTATCAGACTTGAGCCTCCTAATAATATCTACAAGTTTATATGACTAATTCCCGGTGTATTGTTGAGTTTGGAGAGTGGAGTGCCAGCTCAGGTGTTGCTTCGTCATCTGACCGTGGTTCAAAATAATGAGGTGTTGTCCTCGGATCTTTCCCTTAAGGGACTGATCCCGGACCGTCGTCAATAGCCCGTTGTGTTCCTCAAGAACGACTTTAACTAAAATTACCATTGCCATTACCGGTATATTGTTGTATTCTGGTGTATTGTCCTAAGTATTTATACCTCTATGCTAGTAAAGGTAATGGTAATTTTTGTTAACGTCGTACTAGAGCAACACAACGGGCTATTGACGACGGTCCGGGTAATTGGTAATTTTTTTAGTTAACGTCGTACTAGAGCAACACAACGGGCTATTGACGACGGTCCGGGATCAGTCCCTGAAGGGAAAGATCCGAGGACAACACCTCGTAATTTTGAACCACGGTCAGATGACGAAGCAACACCTGAGCTGGCACCCCACTCTCCAAACTTCTACGCCAACCCAACGTGAGGACTTTCGGCCACGACAGATTTAAGGTGCACCAGCCGCCTCTACACCATACGTTTACAAACATCCATGCCCGGACCCGGATTCGAACCGGGAACCTTCCGATCTAGAGGCTAACACCTTAACCACTATACCGGTTGTACGACGACGGTCCGGGATCAATCACTTAAGGGAAAGATCCAAGGACAACAACTCGTAATTTTGAACCACGGTCAGATGACGAGGCAACACCTGAGCTGGCACCCCATTCTCAAAACTTCCACACCAACCCAACGTGAGGACTTTCGGTCACGACAGATTTAAGGTGCGCCAGCCGCCTCTACACTATACGCTTACAAACATCCATGCCCTTATCGACGTTCCGTTCCCAATAAGCCTTTTAAAAAGAAAGATTAAAAGCTAGATAGAAAAAAATCTGTCAGAACCATTATGTAGCTTCCAAAAAGGGAATCAGACTCAGGGCATTTTTGCCACAAACCAAACGCGATGCCCTCATCACCGACCGACAACTGGTTTGGTTCCTTACAGGGCATGGTCCGTTCTGTGCATACCTCCACAGGTTTAAAATTAAAGACAACAATAAATGTGATTGCGGGGAGATGGGGGATCCGACCACTTCCTCTTCGATTGTCCCCCCGATCACGCAGGCACATCATATAACCAAACCTACTGAGGAGAACAAGCCCATCTCGCTAGAAAGCGTTCTAAAAAATAGTCAGTCAAGATATAAAATAAAGTCCTGCGTGATGGCAGCGATGGGGATGGTGGCGGGGCCCTCCCCTCACTAAAAGAAATGACACCCTCTGGTTCCCCTTCTTTTAGGTAGAGAGGTGGGACTATGCCCCCGTCTATTTTAAACCTTTTAAACCACACTTTATAATAAATTTTTAATCAAATCATATCACCATCCCGTTAAGGGTTCTTATATGCGCGTCATCTGTATAATATTCACTTCTTACACCACAACATTAAATTCACACCACCATATAACATTCTCATAAAATATTTATTTCACCTTTATTTAAATCCTATTTATAAACATCAAATCATTATCACCTTTTGAAAGTAATATATTATTTTAAATCAACTCTTGATGTTTGTATTTCTTCTTTTTGTATTGTAACGGCTTTTTGTTTTGTGTTTGTGTTGTGTTTTATGTTTTGTGTTTGTTTGTGTTTCTTGTTCTGCGTTTAAGTTACATTTCCCGGTGTGCCACTGATGTATTAAATGTAAATTTAACGGTGTGCCACCGGTTTTGCATTCTTGGATTCCCGGGACTCCGGATGATTATTGTAATTTTTAACATAAAGCCGGAATGTTACCGAACCATTGCCGACCAACCGGTATAGTGGTTAAGGTGTTAGCCTCTAGTTTGGAAGGTTCCTGGTTCGAATCCGGGTACGGACATGGATGTTTGTAAACGTATGGTGTAGAGGCGGATGGTGCACCTTAAATCTGTCGTGGCCGTAATTCCTCACGTTGGGTTGGCGTGGAAGTTTGGAGAGTGGGGTGCCAGCTCAGGTGTTGCTTCGTCATCTGACCGTGGTTCAAAATTACGAGGTGTTGTCCTCGGATCTTTCCCTCAAGGGACTGATCCCGGACCGTCGTCAATAGCCCGTTGTGTTGCTCTAGTACGACGTTAACTAAAATTACCATTACCGTTACCGAACCATTATAATTTTCCCTTGGGAATAAAACAACCACAGATATAATATATAATGAGAAAAAAAAAAAAAGATCGATCGGCCGGCGTGGGTCCTCTTGGGGCCCCACTTTGTGCTGCGGAAGTCGCCCCCACCCTTTCCCCCTGGACCACAAATACACTCTAAACCTAACGGTGAGTGGGTTCAGGGAGGGTCTAAAAAAAAAAAAAAACATCCATGCCCGGACCCGGATTCGAACCAGGAACCTTCCGATCTAGAGGCTAACACCTTAACCACTATACCGGTTGGTCGGCTGGGATAAATAAGGCCTTTTCTTGAGCGATAAATTTGTTAAGCCTTGGCTATGGGTAGATAGGTTGGTACTTAATCAACGTCGCTCCGGAGCAACACAGCTGGCTATTTGAGTCGAGGACAACACCACGGTCAGATGACGAGGTCACGCCTGATCTGGCACTTCACTCACCAAACATCATGCCAATGTCACGACATTTGAGGCAACGACAGATTTAACGTACATCTACCCCCTTTGTACACTATGGTCTTTGGTTGGATTATCCGACTAACCGGTATAGTGGATAAGGTGTTATCCTCTAGATCGGAATAGCCCGTTGTGTTGCTCTAGTACGACGTTAACTAAAAATTACCAATTACCAATCTAGATCGGAAGGTTCCTGGTTCGAATCCAATTAAAAAAATTACCAATTACCAGCCTGGATTGCGTTGCTCTAATACGACGTTAATTAAAATTTACCGAATTATCTTGAAGTTAACAAATGTTTATCAGTGTTTTTAGCCAATCAACAAAAGTGCCTCATATGTCAAAATACTGGGGTTGGATAGAATAAATATCGATAATTGCCCCCATTATTTGTTAGCCTCTAGTTCCTAGTTCAAATCCTGGTCAGTGCATGGATTTTTTTTAACGTATGGTGTAGAGGTAATGGAAATGGTAATTTTAGTTAACGTCCTACTAGAGCAACACAACGGGCTATTGGCGACGGTCCGGGATCAATCCCTTAAGGGAAAGATCAAAGGACAACACCTCGTAATTTCGAACCACGATCATATGACGAAGCAACACCTGAGCTGGCATCCCAATCTCCAAACTTCTACGCCAACCCAACGTTAGGACTTTCGGCCACGACAGATTTAAGGTGCACCAGCCGCCTCTACACCATACGTTTACAAACATACATGCCCAAACCCGGATTCGAACCAGGAACCTTTCGATCTAAAGGCTACACCTTAACCACTATACCGGTTGGTCGGCTATGGAATAGAGGAGGTTGGGGCTCCTTAAATCTGTCTTGGCCGAATGTCCTCACGTTGGGTTGGCGTGGAAGTTTGGAGAGTGAGGTGCCAGCTCAGGTGTTGCTTCGTCATCTGACCATGGTTCAAAATTACGAGGTGTCGTCCTCGGATCTTTCCCTTAAGGGACTGATCCCGGACCGTCGTCAATAGCCCGTTTGTGTTGCTCTAGTATGACGTTAATTACAAAATCACCAATTACCCGGACCGTCGTCAATAGCCCGTTGTGTTGCTCTAGTACGACGTTAACTAAAATTACCAAATCCTCTTCAGTATAGCTTATATTTGTCTTGGTAGTGGTAATTTTAATTAATTTCACAGTAGAGCAACACAACGGGCTATTGACAGCGGTCCGGAATCAATACCCAAAGGGAAAGAACCAAGGACAACACCACGTAATTTCACGTCACGGTCAGACGACGAGGCAACACCTGAGTTGTAACCCCACCCTCCAAAGTTCCACACCATCCCAACGTGGAATTTCGGCCACGACAGATTAGAGGTGTCCCAGCCGCCTCTACGCTACACGCTTACAAATATCCATGCACTGACCCGGATTCGAACCAGGAACCTTCCGATCTAGAGGCTAACACCTTAGCCACCAGACCAGTTGGTCGGCACACTGGTAATTGGTAATTTTTAGTTAACGTCGTACTAGAGCAACACAACGGGCTATTGACGACGGTCCGGGATCAGTCCCTTAAGGGAAAGATCCGAGGACAACACCTCGTAATTTTGAACCACGGTCAGATGACGAAGCAACACCTGAGCTGGCACCCCACTCTCCAAACTTCCACGCCAACCCAACGTGAGGACTTTCGGCCACGACAGATTTAAGGTGCACCAGCCGCCTCTACACCATACGTTTACAAACATCCATGCCCGCACCCGGATTCGAACCAGGAACCTTCCGATCTAGAGGCTAACACCTTAACCACTATACCGGTTGGTCGGCGGTCGGCACACTGCTACCGCGGTAATGGTAATGGTAATTTTAGTTAACGTCGTACTAGAGCAACACAATGGGCTATTGACGACGGTCCGGAATCAGTCCCTTAAGGGAAAGATTCGAGGACAACACCTCGTAATTTTTAACCACGGTCAGATGACGATGGTAATGGTAATGGTAATGGTAATTTTAGTTAACGTCGTACTAGAGCAACACAACGGGCTATTGACGACGGTCCGGAATCAGTCCCTTAAGGGAAAGATCCGAGGACAACACCTCGTAATTTTGAACCACGGTCAGATGACGAAGCAACACCTGAACTGGCACCCCACTCTCCAAACTTCCACGCCAACCCAACGTGAGGACTTTCGGCCACGACAGATTTAAGGTGCACCAGCCGCCTCTACACCATACGCTTACAAACATCCATGCCCGAACCCGGATTCGAACCAGGAACCTTCCGATCTAGGTAATTTAACTTTAGTTAACGTCGTACAAGAGCAACACAACGGGCTATTGACGACGGTCCGGGATCAGTCCCGTAAGGGAAAGATCCGAGGACAACACTTCGTAATTTTGAACCACGGTCAGATGACGAAGCAACACCTGAGCTGGCACCCCACTTTCCAAACTTCCACGCCAACCCAACATGATCCTTCCGATCTAGAGGCTAACACCTTAACCACTATACCGGTTGGTCGGCCCACTGCTACCGCGGATCATTGCCAAGAAGTAGGCAGGTATTCTAATTTACATCGTATTAGAGCAACACGACGGTTTATTGACTACGGTCCGGGATCAATCCCAACAGGAAAATTTCAAGGACAAACACCACGTAATTTTGAAACGGTCCTATGACGTGGAAACACCTGATCTGGCATCCCACTCTTCAAACCTTCACACTGCGTCAACTTGAGGACGTTTGAGGCCACGAAAGATTTAATGTGCACCAACCACTTAGAGAATTAGGATACTTATACTACGTTCACACATGAAAAGTTAAACTAGTTTAAGTGCTAATCTAGCTTAAGTCGAGCATGTGTGAACGAACTGTCTTAGATTTAAACTAGCTTAGCGAAAAGAAACTCTCTTAACTTTAAACCAGTTTCCCAAACTCACTTAAGTGAGTTCTACAGTGACGCCACCTAGAGGTGTCACGCGAACTTCATTCCGCGCGCTTTTGTTGACGATCTTTCATTCTGTTCGCCGTGTAATCGTTTGTGATGGAGCTTAGCCCTACCCCTAGTTTAGAACTTCCAAAAAAAAAAAGAGTTAAAGAAGGAATAGAAACTGGTCCACTCAAGAAGTAAAATGTTTATTATCCATTTGGGCGGACAAGTATGCGGATCTGACAAGAATCAAAAGAAACAAAGAGATTTACGAAAATATGGTGCAACAATTAAAGGAAATGGGATTTTCCAGAACCCATGCCGAAGTTCAGACGAAAATTAAAAATTTGACTTCAGAATACAGGTAATTTTATTCTTATTGGAAATTTGTTAAGGATAAAAGAATTCTTTCTCCACATTATGTTCTATCCATTTAGAATGAGAAAATTTAAATGTCACCAACGGCATAACTTTGTTTAATTATAACTCCTTTATTTAACCATTTATTATAATAAATTTACAAAGTAGGTTACTTTTATCATACCAGAACATAGAAATAAATGGATTTTAGTAGAGGATATTAATATAATATATCATTCAATTATCAAATAATTCATGAGCAATTGATACTGCAGCATGTCTGAAATTTTGTATGAATTCTTTATATCAGATGTATAAAAATACTTCCCAATTTTTCTTGCACAAATTAAAACTTTATCATTTGTTGATAAATGTTATTCTAATCTATCTATTAGGTCTGAGAAAACATTACATGGATGCACAGCAACTGGCACTAGTCCTTCGGAGTGGCTTCATTTCAGGGAAGTGCATAAAATCATTGGGAACTCCCACCACCATTCAGTCGATGTCATCATCGATAAAATAACATCGATAAACCTATTTAAGCTAGTTTAAAAGCTGCCGTAGTGTGAACGCATAAAAATAAGATAGCTTAAGTTAAGATAGCTTAAGTTCTCTCTTAAGTTAAACTAGTTTAACTTTTCATGTGTGAACGTAGTATTAGAGAAAAAAGAAGTCGGCTTAAGGTGGAGAAAGTTAACAAACTTCTTTTTTTACAAACTGTAAATAACAAATATTGGGGCTTATAATTATAGGCCACAATATTGATAAATAATTAATAAAAACTAACAATAATTATTGTTATGTACCTACCTATATACTTATAGTTAGTATTTCCTATTAGGGATGCGATGTCGATGTTTTCAAAACATCGATGCTTTATATAAAACATCGATGTATTTACCATAGCTGTATTAGAGCCGATGTTTTTTTAACATCGATGTTTTATTTTTAAATAAAAAAAGTACCATTATAAAAATTAAAAAATTAACCAAGTTGCATGATTTTTTTATAATTAGTAAATTGCACATACTTTTAGACCTAAATGACCAAGGGTGAAGGGTCTGAAAAGGACGAGGATAAAAAGGGGGAACGGTGCCCCTAGCAACTATTGATGCGACATCTATGTCGATTTTTTCAAAACATCGATGTATTGGTGCCGATGTTTTTTAACATCGATGTTTTTACGTTTTCTATGTTTTATTTTTTATTGCAAAAAGCACCCATAGTAAAAATTAAGAAAAATAACCGCGCAACTAAATATTTCTCAGTGATGGCGACATCTGTCCCATAAGAAAGAGTTTTTGCCTTAACTGGTGGAATAGTTAGTGAAAAAAGAAGTCGGTTTAATGTGGAGAAAGTTAACAAACTTCTTTTTTTACAAACTGTAAATAACAAATATTGGGGCGTATAATTATAGGCCACAATATTGATAAATAATTAATAAAAACTAACAATAATTATTGTTATGTACCTACCTATATACTTATAGTTAGTATTTCCTATTAGGGATGCGATGTCGATGTTTTCAAAACATCGATGTTTTATATAAAACATCGATGTATTTACCATAGATTATTAACAAAATTCTTTTTTACGAACTGTAAATAACAAATATTGCGTCATATAATAATTCTAGGCCCCAATATTTTTTTATTTATAGTAAATACAAAATAAAAATAAAAAGTTTGTTGCGTTCACCCTCCCCTATAAGTTGATAAATTATTAATAACTAACAATAATTATTGTTAGGTACCTACGTAATTTTACTTATAGTTAGTACTTATGTAAAAATTGTTGTGAATATTATTTTCTTTTATATTATTCAATATGAAAATAAAATATTTGTTAATTGGTATTATTAATTTTTTTGACTTTGTGTTGACAGTTATAAAACGTCTTAGTTATAAATTAATAACCACGGCAAATTACAACTTAAATCTCCCCCCGGCGAACATTAATGTTTGACGTTACTAAACCAGTTTTAAGTAATGAGTGGGAGTATAAAATGTTAAATACACTGATGCTTTAATACATCGATGTTTAAAAACATCGATTTTTTTGGGCGATGTATTATCAACATCGATGTTTTGCTGTCGATGTCGCATCCCTAGTTCCTATGTCAAATTATTGTAAATATATATTACTTTCTTTTATATTATTCAATTTGAAAATAAAAGATTTGTTCATTGTTCTTATTAATTTTTTTGACTTTGTTTTGACATTTGAAAAAAAGTCTTAGTTATAAATTTATAAACACGGCAAATGATAAATCCCCCCCCCCGGCGAACATGAATGTTTGAGGTTGCTAAACCAGTTTTAAGAAGTGGGGAAAAAAGTTTAAATACACCGATTTTTAAAAACATCGATGTTTAAAAGTATCGATGGTTTTTGGTATTGTCAACATCGATATTTTAATTTTGAACATCGATGTTCTGCTGTCGATGTCGCATCCCTAACTCGCAACTCTCATATTGCTAGTTGTTATTTTTTTTTGTATCAGAAACTAGTCACTACTAGGCGCGAAAAAAAAAACCACCGGGATGGTTAAATAGAAAAACACTAGTCTCAATTATATCCGTTCAAAAACAAGTAAAGTTTTGCCGAGCAAATAAGAAACTGACTTTCAATCATGGTGTAAAAAGCCGTACTTTTAATAACGGCGGCGACATTTCAAACGTTAAATTCGAGAAGAACTTCCTTTTGCTTCAAGAAATCCTCAGATGGGGCTACAAAGAAAGAAAAACCCTCATCGCATAGAAAACCCGAACGAGAGAAGACTAGGAAAAAAGAACGTTTCTTTACTCATTACGATCTTGGGAAAACCCTTCGACTTTCTACTCGGCCCCTTCGAAAACAAAGGAAGGATATTGTTTTAGCGAAATGTTTTCTTTGAAAGTGTGTATAGAGATTGCATTACCCTAATCTGGCTCAAATGGAAAGTGATAGCGATTTTATTTCTGCTGAGAAACTCACTCCGCTGAAAGGAAATCTTATAAAGAGTGAAACTCCGGAAAACAGTGGAAGTGAGAAATATCGGAAAGGAGTGGAGATTGGACCGAGGCCGTGGAATCAAATGGAAACATTTTTCTCTATCATTACGTCGTGAAGACAAAGCAGTTTTGAGAATTTTGTTTTCATTCTCCGCTCCTCTAGTCCCTCACTAGAAATAGTCTAGTCCTCTGGTCTATGCGCTAGAGCCATATTTGGCCAAGCTGCGACAAACAAAAGATGCAGAGCCTCAAGTAATAGACATACGCACCAAAGATGTTTTAGCCATAGAGGATATTGGACGGTTGGAAGAGTGTCGGACTAGCAACCGGAGGGTTGTGGGTTCAAATCCATCCAAAGACCGTCGTCTACAAAGGGGGCTAGAGGACGTTAAATCTGATGTGGCCCCAAATCTCTGCATGTTGGAGTGGTGTGAAAGTTCGGAGAGTGGAGTGTCAGATCAGGTGTGACCTCGTCATCTGACCTTGGTTCAGAATTACGTGGTGTTGTCCTCGGTTCTTTCCCTTCGAAGGTTGACCTAGGACCTTAGCCAAAAGACCGTTGTGTTACTCCAGTGTCACGTTAATTAAATACCAACCTACCTCTATCAATACGTCCGGATGACAACATTTTTTGAGATTTTTTTTTTCTATTGACCCGCAGCAAAAAATAGTCTAGACCTCTGGTCTAGGTTCAAGAGCCCTATTTGGACAAGCTTCGGCAAACACGAGATACACAGCCTCAAGTAATGGACATACTCACAAAAAGAGTTTTTACCCCCCATGATATATAAAAATAGAGTCAGTAATGGTAATATTTTCATGTACCCAGTATCATGTGTCCCATAACTAGCAGTAATGTGACCCTTAGAACCGTAGATTCAACATCTCATTGGTTCCCGAGACGGGAGAAAATTCAACATCTCATTGGTTCCCTTGACGGGAGAAGATGCTCATAGCTCAATTCATCATCTGATGTGTCCGCTCGACATAGCAGACTGGCAATTTCACCACCTTTTGTCACTCACCATAGAAACATGCATTCCCACACCTAAACTGTCATCAGATGTTATACCGCCAAAGGAGGCGATAATATGCCAAATCGACCATGCAAGTAAATTTATCCCTGAGCAGTCGGTAGGAAGGTAGTTAATTAACATAGCACTATTGTCGAAGGCCCGGGAATAATCCTGAAGAGTAGGTAGGAATTATAATTAACGTCATATTGGAGCAACACAGCAAGCTATAGGCGACGGTCCCGGATGAATCCCCAATGGAAAGATCCGAAGACAACGCCACGTGATACAAGTGGATATTGACGACGGTCATAGGTTGGATTCAAATTCGCAACCCTCCGGTTGCTAGTACGTCGCTCTTTTAACCGGGCTACCACAAACCCTCCGAATACCGGATATTCCAGTTTAAAAAATTCTGTAAGGTAGGAATTATCTCCATAAAGAAATATAGTTGGCTGTCGGCAACTGCTGAAACTAATCAACCCGAAACCGATAAAGAAACAAAATAAAGAAACATTTTATGTAAAAAAAAAAAAAAAGATCTCATTATTACCAACAAAAAAAAAGGCAGAGAGACATGGAATAGCCTTAAGGTTTCCTCTTATAACAAGACTCAAAAACGACTCCGCGGTATTAACTATAATCCGTGGACGTCTTAAGAATTTCTAATAATTTAGTTTCAAATCAACAGATCAGACATTTTTGGGGTCAATCCTCTTGAGTTTTGAGATAGACGCAATCTTACTTGCAATGTCTCAACTGTTATAAAAAGAGCAATGGACATGGAGTGAGTTTTTAGATCTTACTCCCGTCCTTAGCTTCTAGCCTAGTGATTCTTAACTAGTGCTCCGTGAACTTAGAGAAAGTGTTCCGCCAAAATTTGAAAATCAGTGAAAAATTTTAAAGGTTATTAAGACAAGAAAAACAAAAAAGCAAGACATTGTTTATTTTTTTATTTTTGTCGTCTTGCACTTATGAAAGCTTTTATCGATTAAAAAAGGATTTCTATAAGAACATGAATCAGTTGTAAAAAGGGGATATGTTATTTTTCTGAAAAGTGATTTTGTTGGCGGAAGCATGCTTTTATACCAAGACCCACATACTGTGTAAAAGATTTTTTCATGAAGTAGCATCAAATGGGACAAATGGACGGTCTAATAACCGAACCTTTTTTCAACTTCTGGTTGTGAAAAATACATCTGTCAAATAAACACCTGTGAGCAGACGAACAGTAACGTAGTCTGCCAACAGAGCCCTCAAGTCTATATATCTTTTTATGCAGCAATTTGTGCGTTTTGATTATTTGGGTAGGAAGAGTTAGGTTTAAAGTGTTCTGCTTTGAAACGTGTTTGTATAGTGGAATCAGATTCTTCTGAAGGCAGTGTGATTGATGGTATTGGTAATGGTAATTTTAGTTAACGTCGTACTAGAGCAACACAACGGGCAATTGACGACGGTCCGGAATCAGTCCCTTAAGGGAAAGATTCGAGGACAACACCTCGTAATTTTGAACCACGGTCAGATGACGAAGCAACACCTGAGCTGGCACCCCACTCTCCAAACTTCCACGCCAACCCAACGTGAGGACTTTCGGCCACGACAGATTTAAGGTGCACCAGCCGCCTCTACACCATACGTTTACAAACACCCATGCCCGGACCCGGTTTCGAACCAGGAACCTTCCGATCTAGAGGCTAACACCTTTACCACTATACCGGTTGGTCGGCGCAGTGTGATTGATGGACGTGTCAGTAAGATAAAAAACAATCGAAAACTGTAACAAAAAAATAAATGCTATAAAGAGAGCGAGGACTAAAGGAGCAAGCTACATAAACCGGGCTGGTAAGTAAATATTTTTTTGAATGGGTATCCCCAAAAAGAGAAAGGCCGACCAACCGGTATAGTGGTTAAGGTTCTAGCATCTAGATCGGAAGGTTCCTGGTTCAAATACGGGTTAGGGCATGGATGTTTTGTAAGCGTATGGTGTAGAGGCGGCTGGTGCACCTTAAATGTGTCGTGGCCGAAAGTCCTCACGTTGGGTTGGTGTGGAAGTTTGGAGAGTGGGGTGCCACTCGGAGTAATTCTCGGATCTTTCCATTAAGGGATTGATCCCGGACCGTCGTCAATAGCCCGTTGTGTTGCTCTAGTATGAAGTTAATTTTAAAAAATTACGAAATAACTCTTCAAGACAACCACCAGGATGGTCAAGAACAACGTTGGTGAATACAGATCCTGATTTGAGCCGTCGTCAATGACCCGTTGTGTTACGGTACGACGCTTTATAAAATACCTATCTACTTATCCTCCTTATAATATCTACAAGTTGATATGACTAATTCCCGTTATATTGTTGTATTCTGGTGTATAGTCCTAAATATTTATACCTCTATGCCAGTAAAGAGGCATGCAAAAAGGTAATTTGGTAATTTTTTAGTTAACGTCGTACTAGAGCAACACAACGGGTTATTGACGACGGTCCGGGATCAGTCCCTGAAGGGAAAGATCCGAGGACAACACCTCGTAATTTTGAACCACGGTCAGATGACGAAGCAACACCTGAGCTGGCACTCCACTCTCCAAACTCAACAATACACCGTGAATTAGTCATATCAACTTGTAGATATTATTAGGAGGCTCAAGTCTGATAGGTAATGGTAATGGTAATTTTTGTTAACGTCGTACTAGAGCAACACAACGGGCTATTGACGACGGTCTGGGATCAGTCTCTTAACCTACCAACCCAACGTGAGGACTTTCGGCCACGGCAGATTTAAGGTGCAACAGCCGCCTCTACATCATACGCTTACAAACATCCATGCCCGAACCCGGATTCGAACCAGGAACCTTCCGATCTAGAGGCTAACACCTTAACCACTATACCGGTTGGTCGGCGGCATGCAAAAAGGAGAAATAGGGAGATATTCGATTATTCTGGGTTTCCGAGATCAAGGTTAAAACCATATTTAAGTTGGGTACATTTCCTGGCAAGGTAAGGTAATTTTAATTAACGTCGTACTAGAGCAACACAAAGGGATATTGACGACGGTCTGGGATCAATCCCTTGAGGGAAAGAACCGAGGACAACACCACGTAATTTTGAACCATGATCAGATTACGAGGCATCATCCGAGATGGCACCCCACTCTCCAAACTTCCACACCAACCCCACGGCCAGATGACGAGGCAACATCTGAGCTGGCACTCCGCTCTCCAAACTTCCACACGTATATCTCCTGGAGAAGAACATGCAGGCGTACTTCGAATCGTTAACTTTTACCCGTCAGCGCTTGGAAGTGCGCCTGCATGCTTTCCAAGAGATACCCAACTCAATTATGGTTTAAAAGGGGAAAACCTGGCGTCGCACATTTAAATACAAGATAAACTACGTGTATCAAATTTCAGACCAATCACATACCTTGTACAAATCTTCTCGACTCTCGAGGCTATTTAAGACGAGATCGCCACTTAAGATAGTGTCTTGCATCAGACATGCCGCGATTTCCAGACAACAGCGAATGCACTCTCGTGTGGGAAATCAGAGACTTCCCTCTCTATCTGACTCTGCACCAGGAGGAACTGGAGAGTCCGCCCTTTTTCATCAAGTGCACGGAAGTCATAGGCTGGTACCTCACCCTTCGCCTTCGTGGCGATGTGCTGGACTGCGTCCTGTACCGGCTGAACCAGACGGACGACCTGAGCGACATCCAAATCAGATACCGGATCTCCGTGGTCGGGCGGGATGGGACCTTGCACTTCGCGCAGCAGTACACCAGCAAGCTTGTCAACGAAGTCAGATCGGTGCGCTTACCGGATTTCATAGACACCGCACTGATTGGCGAAGAACACATGCCCGAAGGGAACCTGCGACTGCAGTGCGATTTAGAAGTCATAGTCCAAAATGATGTCACCACAAGATGGAACTTCAACAATGACTTGATGGAGCTGTCACACGACATGTTGCGACTCTACAAGACTGGACAAGGCAGCGACCGACGGATTCATGTTGATGGCACCGACTTCAGAGTCCATGCGCTTGTGATTGCGGCGAGATGTCCCGCTCTGAAGAAGCACTTCACTCCAGAAGACAGACCGATGGACAGCCCTCCACTGAGTCCAGACCAAGCTATTACCTTTGAGAGAATCCAAGAGTTCGTGCGTCTTCTCGAGCTTCCACCGAAATCGCAAGTCCAGGAGCGTTCCTTTGGAGGTAAGACAGGAGAGACTTTCCTGAAAGTGTTCGATGCCGAGGTGTGCGATGTCTTCCTCAATTACCTCTACTCCGGGAGATGTGAAATTGTGGGACGAGATCGTCGAAAGCTTGACGACGACATGAAGCTGCGTCTGCTCGTCGTCGCCCGTCATTTCGATCTGCTGGACTTGGTTAGGAAGCTGCAAGAAGTGGAGGATCACTGCACAGCTGTTACCGAGCTGGTAACTGATACGGCGACGTTGGACTTCGATCTTCGTTTCCTACTGGAGAGAAATGAGAACGTTTTCGAGCCCATTACCCGACTGGTCAAACTCTCGAGTACGGGCAAGAGGTATCTGGAGGTGACCTTCTTCAACGACGAACGAAGCGAAAACTGCTTGAGCGTATGCTGCCGACTGCTGGAGAGTGCGCTTCCCGTGACTTTGAGAGTTGAGATTCAGGTTTTCCACGAAGATGTTTTGGAGACCCCTGTGGAGACACGCCAGTACTCCGAGAGTTTCGTTTCTCGAAACGACCGATGGCTTCTTCCGATTGCTATCGAGATGACGAGCTACTTCCGTCTCAAGTACAGCTTTACGGCCTACAGCCACGAATCTGTCCGGATGTCTCGACAGAAGTTCTCGATCCCGTCCACCCCGCTCCCGGAGCCGAAGAGCCTGAGACAGCTGAGGTACGACCTGGCCGCCGCGTTGACGAGGCGGGAGCATAGTGGGGACGATCGCTGCGATCTGACCTTAATCGCTGAAGGTAAGATGCTGCGGGCGCACAGACTTATTGTCTGCGCGAGGTCCGCCATCTTGAAAAAGAGACTGGAGCCCGTGGCGAGGCAGACGCTACCGAACGTTGAGTTCGACACCCTGGTCACCGTGGTGGAATACATGTACACGGGGATCTTGTTTGAGAATGACAGACAAAAGGTGATAAAACTGCTTAGGGTCGCCGAGGACTTCATAATGCCTGAACTTACGAACACGTGCAAGAAATTGTTGGAGGCGTAGCGAACGGTAGCACCGCCGATATTTATTTTTTTTTTTATTTATAGCCACGACACTTGTATCTGTAAAAGTGGAGATTTTTTTTAATGTATGATTAAATTATTTTCGATAATTTTTAAACAAGCACAGGAATAAAATTTCAAATTATTTCTGGACTTTTCTTGGTATCTGCATTTACTGAATTTCGGATCACCTCTTCGAAAGAAAACGTCCAAATCTATGGTATTCGTCTTAGTCATTTAAAGCTGTCTTTTACTTGGAGTCGAATTTTTACATTTGAAATGAAGTTCTGATCTTACGATCCCAAAGAATTTCATAGGGCAAAAGGTGTTAGGTCAAACACAAATTTTGTAGCATGAAAAATAATTGGAGTTTCATACTACATCGAATAAGAATTGTCTGTCTCGAATTTCGCGCACCTTTACAAAGTATGACTCTTAAACCATCAAATTACCATTTCCTAGTAAAATATTTTCCTACCCTACAGTGCCGATCCATTCATCGTGACTTAGTTCACCAAAGCTTCGCCCAGGTATCCTCATTCCGTCATATAACCCACCCATTATGACAAAAATTAATTGAATGATTAGAAACTGATTTAGTTAAAAATGATTGCTTTTTCAATCTTAACTTAAGCCATGATATTCGGTATAATAGCCCGTTTTATATCAAGTGCGGCATTAATTTTGGCCGTGGTTTCCCGGCTGGAAATGTAAACAACTAGAGCAATTGGTAAGTTGCAAGTTCAAATCCAAATATCAATCAGCATATGGGGTAGAGGCGGCTGGTGCACCTTAAATCTGTTGTAGCCGAAAGTCGTCACGCTGGGTTGGTGTGGAAGTCTGGAGAGTGGGGTGCCAGCTCAGGTGTTGCTTCGTCATCTGACCGTGGTTCAAAATTACGAGGTGTTGTCCCCGGATTTTTCCCTTAAGGGATTGATAACGGACCGTCTTCAATAGCCCGTTGTGTTGCTCTAGTACGACGTTAACTAAAATTAATTGGGTTGGTGTGGAAAGTTGGAGAGTGTAATACCAGCTCGGATGTTGCCTCGTGATCTGATCGTGGTTCAAAATCACGTTTAAAATTATCTTTCCCTTGGGGGATTGATCACGAACCATCGTCAAAAACTCGTTCTGTTGCTCCAGTATGATAATTAAAATTCCTACCTACCACATCTATTAACAATTTAAACGATGACACGCCGACCAACCGGTATAGTGGTTAAGGTGTTAGCCTCTAGATCGGAAGGTTCCTGGTTCGAATCCGGGTACGGGCATGGATGTTTGTAAGCGTATGGTGTAGAGGCGGCTGGTGCACCTTAAATCTGTCGTGGCCGAAAGTCCTCACGTTGGGTTGGCGTGGAAGTTTGGAGAGTGGGGTGCCAGCTCAGGTGTTGCTTCGTCATCTGACCGTGGTTCAAAATTACGAGGTGTTGTCCTCGGATCTTTCCCTCAAGGGACTGATCCCGGACCGTCGTCAATAGCCCGTTGTGTTGCTCTAGTACGACGTTAACTAAAATTACCAAATTAAACGATGACACTCTTCAATTCCTCTGAATCGTCATCTGGGCCTTGGTAATTTTGAATTAACGTCCTACTAGAGCAATACAGCGGGCTATTGACGGTCCGGGTAATTGGTAATTGTTTAATTAACGTCGTACTAGAGCAACACAACGGGCTATTGACGACGGTCCGGGATCAGTCCCTTAAGGGAAAGATTCGAGGACAACACCTCGTAATTTTGAACCAGTCCGATGACGAAGCAACACCTGAGCTGGTTACCCCGCTTTCCAAACTTCCACACCAACCCAATGTGAGGACTTTCGGCCACGACAGATTTAAGGTGCACCAGGCGCCTCTACAACATACGCTTACAAACATCCATGCCTGGACCCGGATTCGTACCAGGAACATTTCGATATAGAGGCTAACATCTTAACCACTATACCGGTTGGTCGGCGTCATCTGGCCGTGATTTAAAATTACGAAACGCTATCCTTGTATCTTACAATAGCCCGTTGAGCTGCTCCAGCGTGATGTTAATTTTAACAAAAATACCTAGTATATTTAACCTTTGGGATTGATCTCGGACCTTCACCAGTAGTACTACGTTAGTTCAACTACCTACCTACCAAATCCACTCAACACTCCTGACTACTTAATACGAGATAGCAAGTTCGTAACAAGGTTTACTCTCAGGGTAATAATAATTGGTAATTTTTAGTTAACGTCGTACTAGAGCAACACAACGGGCTATTGACGACGGTCCGGGTAATGGTAATGGTAATGGTAATTTTAGTTAACGTCGTACTAGAGCAACACAACGGGCTATTGACGACGGTCCGGGATCAGTCCCTTAAGGAAAAGATCCGAGGACAACACCTCGTAATTTTGAACCACGGTCAGATGACGAAGTAACACCTGAGCTGGCACCCCACTCTCCAAACTTCCACGCCAACCCAACGTGAGTACTTTCGACCACGACAGATTTAAGGTGCACCAGCCGCCTCTACACCATACGTTTACAAACATCCATGCCCGGACCCGGATTCGAACCAGGAACCTTCCGATCTAGAGGCTAACACCTTAACCACTATACCGGTTGGTCGGCTTACTCTCAGGGAAGCGCCTCTCTTCAAACATGAACGGACGGATTTCTGAAACAAACAAGTTCACATTCCTCTGGGAAATCGGAGACTTCCCTCTCTACCTGGCTATGCACCAGGATGAACTGGAGAGTTCGCCATTCCTATTCAAGTGCTCCGTCTTCGGGACGACCGGGCTTCCTGAACCGGATGGACGACCTCGGGGACATCGAAATCAAGTATCAGATCTCGTGATCGGGGAGGACGGAACATTGCATTTTAGACTGAATTGCACCAGCAAACCCATCAACGAAGTCCGATCGCTGGAGATTGCGATCTTTTTGGACACCAGACTGTTCGCCGAGGATCACATGCCGGGAGGGACCCTTCAACTACATTGCGTTTTGCAAATCACAGCAATGTACAAAGCTACCACGGAATGGAACCGGAATGCCAATTTGAGGGAGCTGTCCAGCAACATCCAGACTTTACCAGACTGGTCGCGGGAGCGACTGGCGACTCGAAGTCGACGGTACCGAGTTAAGGGTTCATTCGTTCGTGATCGCCGCGAGATGTCCCGGTCAATAGGCTTCGATTCGGAGGACTGCGCCGTGAAATCTCCACCTCAGAGTCCGGCCAGAACGTCGGCCTTCCGAAGAATCTGGGAGTTCATGCGCCTTCTCGATTTCCCGCCGAAATCGCACGTACAGTTACGTACCGCCAAATTTGAATCGCGTAGAAGAGACGGGCGCTTCCTGAAGACGTTCATCGCTCGGGTCTGTGACGCATTCCTGCAATACCTCAATTCAGGGCGACTGGACAACAAAGAGATGGTCGACGACTTAGCGTTGCGGTTGATCGTACTCGCCCGTCGTTACAACTTAATAGACATGGTCAGGAAGCTGCAAGAATTGGAGGATAAATGCACAGCTGTTAACTACGAGTGAACGTTGGATTTGATTTCGATCTCTGCTTCCTTCTGGGAAGAGGGGACGGTAATGGTAGGTAATGGTAATTTTAGTTAACGTCGTACTAGAGCAACACAACGGGCTAGGGAAGAGGGGACAGTTTCGATCCCATTACCAGACTGGTCAATCTTTCGAGAACGGGCTAGAGATATCTGCAGGTAACTTTTTCTACGCTCTTCGATAGACCAGAGGGAAACTGCGTGCACATCTATTGCCATCTGTGCTTCCTGTAACTTTGAAAGCTGAAATTCAGGTTTTCGACACCGAGGTTTTGGAGACGCCTGTAGTAACATATGGGTGCGTCGAGAGTTTCTGTTGCCGAAACGAGGGTTGGTCCCTTCCCTTTCCGGTCAAGATCGCAAGCAGTGTCCGTCTGAAGTGCACCTTTACTGTCTGTCCACGACTCAGTCACGATGTCTCGGCAGGAGTTCTCGATATGTCCCACCTATCGCTCGGTACTGACTAGCCTGAAGCATTTGAGCTACGATTTAGCTGCTGCCTTTGCGAAAGGTGTGACTTGACCATTGTTGTCGGCGATCGGGCACTGCAGTCCCACAGACTTGTCATCTGTGCGGCGTGTCCTTTCCTGAAGGCCAGATTGCGACCCGTAGAGAGGCAGATTATACCGGACGTTTCATCAATTAAGTTCAGGTTCAACTCCTTGATTTTTAAAAATTGTCAGAAAAATGTAAAAAAAGTGAGAAGAAAACGGCGGTAATAAAATCCGGATTTCGGACTCCAGTTTTGAGACTTTGTTCTGTATAACTAATCATATTCTTATTTTTTTGCAAAAATGTTTGATGATAGTATAGATTCAGAATCTGTAAAGATGTATTTCAGTAATTTATATTAAAAACACTGGATGACCTTTGTCTAAGAAATTCTCAAAATGTATAACGTGTAGGAACCAAAATGAGGGTGACACTGGACCATACCTGGGTGGGTACCTGGTAAAGTGGTTTAAACGCATGGAAGCCAACGTTTCGCTGGTAGGCGGGGACCTTGCGTTATACGCTGTGACTTATCTATAACAAAATTCCTCCCTGTACAGTGGTTTATACGCTTAGAAGCCAACGGTGTTTGTATCTCGCCGGTAGGCGGGGGTCGTGTGTTATATGCTGGGACTTATCCATAAAAACAATTCCTCCCGGTAAAGTGGTTTATACGCATTGAAACCTCGTGCGTAATACGCTGTGATTTATATACAAAAATATTCCTCCTGGTACCATGGTTACAAAAAAGTCCTCATTTTCAATTCCATATCTTCATCTCGGACCAGGAATATCCCCATGAAGTTGCCCACATAATGCTAAGTAAATTGCTAGAATAATTCTAAAATGAAATTCCATCTCACACTTATAGATAGAAGAAACCTCCATTCATTTTTTTCGTATCGAAAAATATCTGGTGGATTATCGGGAACCCAAAGAATCCTCATTTTTAATACCATATACTGTACAAAGTCCCAAATCCGGCCGTCGGAAATCCGGAATTTAAAATCCAAACGTTTTGCTAACCGGCGTTTTTTTTTTTTTTTTTCGCTTTTTTACATATTTCCGACAGTTGAAAATAATTAGTCAAACCTGGACTTAATTGAGGAAACAACTCAAAATAACGGACATGTTCAAAGTAAATACCACACAGAAAAAAAAATTAGAAGATTTGCAAGTAAAATTTGTTGCACTGTATCAAAAAGGTTTTTCCTTTTTTTAAATTATTCCTATTTATATGTAATGTATGCAAAAGTTCACTGCGGGTTTTGCAATATGGCGGTCATCTTTTAATTGTTTAGATTGGCCGCCATCTTGATTTGGAGAAAAAAATGTATTTGGTGACTAACGTAACGTATTCTACATCTCTATCCTAATATCAGCCGACCAACCAGTATAGTGGTTAAGGTGTTAGCCTCTAGATCGGAAGGTTCCTGGTTCGATCCGGGCATGGATGTTTGTAAGCGTATGGTGTAGAGGCGGCTGGTGCACCTTAAATCTGTCGTGGCCGAAAGTCCTCACGTTGGGTTGGTGTGGAAGTTTGGAGAGTGAGGTGCCAGCTGAGGTGTTGCCTCGTCATATGACCGTGGTTCAAAATTACGACGTGTTGTCCTCGGATCTTTCTGTTAAGGGAATGATCTCGGACCGTCGTCAATAGCCCGTTGTGTTGCTGAAGTACGACGTTAACTAAAATTACCATTACCTAATAACAAGTAAGTGCAAAGTATAGGTATTTTAATTAACTTCGTACTGGGGAGAAACGCAACAGGCTTTTGACGACGATGCGGGATCAATCCCGATGGAAAAGATTTGAGGACAATACCACGCAATTTTGAACCCTTGTCTGACGAGCCAACAACAGATACCCCACTCTCCAATCTTCCACACAACACCACACCACGTGAAGATATTTGAGGCCACGACAGATTTAACGTTCACAAGCCCCTTTTATACATAACGGTATTTGTTGGGTTCGAACTCGCAACCATCCGATTGCTAACCCGTTTCTCTTCCAAGCGGGCCACCGCGGCCCCCGAGTGCCAATTGAGGAATTGGTAATTATTAGTTAACGTCGTACTAGAGCAATACAACGTGCAATTGGGGAATCCCTTAGATACAACTATAGTAGCAATATGGTAATTGGTAATTGGTAATTTTTTAGTTAACGTCGTACTAGAGCAACACAATGGGCTATTGACGACGGTCCGGGATCAGTCTCTTAAGAGAAATAGTGGTTAACACCTCGTAATTTACAACACCTCGTAATTTTGAACCACGGTCAGATGACGAAGCAACACCTGAGCTGGCACCCCACTCTCCAAACTTCCACGCCAACCCAACGTGAGGACTTTCGGCCACGACAAATTTAAGGTGCACCAGCCGCCTCTACACCATACGCTTACAAACATCCATACCCGGACCCGGATTCGAACCAGGAACCTTCCGATCTAGATGCTAACACTTTAACCACTATACCGGTTGGTCGGCAGTAGCAATATGGCAATACGGCAGTAGCAATATGGTCGGTTGTTCCCACTCGGAACGAGCCGACCAACCGGTCTGGTGGTTAAAGTGTTAGCCTCCAGATCGGTAATGGTAATGGTAATTTTAGTTAACGTCGTACTAGAGCAACACAACGGGCTGTTGACGACGGTCCGGGTAATTGGTAATTTTAGTTAACGTCGTACTAGAGCAACACAACGGGCTATTGACGACGGTCCGGGATTAGTCCCTTAAGTTACAGATCCGAGGACAACACCTCGTAATTTTGAACCACGGTCAGATGACTCTCCAAACTTCCACACCAACCGAACGTGAGGACTTTCGGCCACGACAGATTTAAGGTGCACCAGCCGCCTCTACACCATACGCTTACAAACATCCATGCCCGGACCCGAATTCGAACCAGGAACCTTCCTATCTAGAGGCTAACACCTTAACCACTATACCGGTTGGTTGGCAGCCTCTAGATCGGAGGGTTCCGGATTCGAATCCGGTAATTGGTAATTTTAGTTAACGTCGTACTAGAGCAACACAACGGGCTATTGACGACGGTCCGGGATCAGTCCCTCAAGCGAAAGATCCGAGGACAACACTTCGTAATTTTGAACCACGGTCAGATGACGAAATAACACCTGAGCTGGCACCCCACTCTCCAAACTTCCACGCCAACCCAACGTGAGGACTTTCGGCCACGACAGATTTAAGGTGCACCAGCCGCCTCTACACCATACGTTTACAAACATCCATGCCCGGACCCGGATTCGAACCAGGAACCTTCCGATCTAGAGGCTAACACCTTAACCACTATACCGGTTGGTCGGCGGATTCGAATCCGGATCAGTGTATGAATGATAGTAAGCGTATGGTGTAAAGATGGTTGGTTCACTTTAAATCTGTCGCTGTCGAAAATCCTCACGTTGGGTTGGTGTGGAAGTTTGGAGAGTGGGGTGCCAGCTCAGGTGTTGCTTCGTCATCTGTCCGTGGTTCAAAATTACGATTTGTCCTCGGAAATTTGACTTAAGGGATTGATCCCGGACCATCGTCAATCCCGTTGTGGTGCTCTAGAACGACGTTAAATAAGAATTACTATTAAATTACCCGGACTGTCGCCTTTAATCCATTATCAGGTGGTAATTTTTTAATTAACGTCGTGCTAGAGAAACACAACGGTTGTTGTCCTCGGATCTTCACTTCGCGTTTGATAGCCTGTTGTGTGGCTCCAGAGTGACGTTAATTAAAAATACCCTTCGCGTTTGATCCCGGACCGTCGCCAGTTGTCCGAGTGACGTTAACAAAAATATCTATCTACCTATGTGCCTGTAACATTTTTGGTTATGTCCGCTCAATATCTAGGCTTTATAACGAACAAATAGGTATCCTGCGCGACGTTTACATTTACTTGTGCTGCCATCTATCGATGTTTAACAAGATTTATTTAAGAATGTTTTCAATGCGATATTACGATACGAATTTAGATTTCTTTTCTAATGTTGTTCAAGTGTGGTATTGGAATTAGGAGGACTGTCGTCAGGACTTTTGTGCGATATATATATATATATATATATATATATATATATATATTGGTGTCTTGCCTCCAACACATGCAAATTTCTTTCGTGTGCCCCAATCGTGGTTTTGTTGCACGTTCGCAGAGCTGTTTTTTGTGAGTGCATAACGCTTCCGTTTTTTGTGATACACGTACCGTTCCAACGCTATTTAGGGTTTTCGCATGCGCTGAGCATTTTGAGACAGAAAAAAAGTGGATGTTGCCATTTGAAAATTTCGAGTTTCTCTACGTATAACCGTAACCGTGAGTGCCACTTTGTTGTCGTTCACAGAGTCCCTAGCTCATACCTCTGAATAACTATATCTGAAATCTCATCTCGATCGGTTGAACGGAACGGCCACTAGAGGTCCATATGTCGGCCAAGTTTTTTTATGACCACCCTGTACTTTAAACACAGATCCTTCGCATGCATATCCATACATGTAATGCACATACATCGCACCCTTTTAGTGGATGAGAAAGCTACAAAATGACGAAAAGTCGTTTGTAGGTTACTACTACAAACTACGACTTTAGGGGCATTTAAAATTCCCTTTCTTAAGTTATTTTCATGTTTAACTCAAGGCATAAAATTGACTTATATAAGGCGAGTGCTCTCGCACTCATAATCAACAGAACAATATTTTTTACTTGAGCACTCTTGCATCAGGGACATGAGGCATTGTCGTTTTTTGGACCCTTAAGGGAAAAATTTTACTAAAAACTAATATTAATTCTCATTATTTTGCAAAAATGTTTAATGATAGTATACATTTAAAACCTGTGAAGATGTATTTCAGTAATTGATATTAAAAACAACACTGGATGGTCTTTGTGTGGAAATTCTAAAAATGTACTACACGGGGGAGCCAAAAGTGGTTATACGCATAGTAGCTAATGGTGATACTGTCTCGCTGGCAGGCGGGGGTCTTGCGTTATACGATGTTACTTGTTTACAAAAACGTTCCTCCCGGTAGAGTGGTTTAAACACAATGAAGCACAACTGTGATTGCAGGCATGCACAGGTCGCATGTTATACGCTGTGACTTATCTACAAACAAATTTCTCCTGGTACAGTGGTTTATACGCATGGTAGACAACGGTGAAAGGTTCTCGTTGGCCCCGGTGGGGCGGCGAGGTAGCGGGAAGGCGGGGGTCGCGTGTTATACGCTGTGACTTATCTACAAAAAAAAATTCCTCACGGTACAGTGGTTTATACGCGTGAAGGACAATAGTGAAAGGTTCTCGCTGGCAGACGGGGGTCGCACTTTATACGCTGTGACTTAGCTACAAAAAATTCCTCCCGGTATAGTGGTTTATACACATTGAAACCTTGTACATTATACGCTTTGACTTAGAAACAAAAATATTCCTCCTGGTCCCGTGGTTACAAAAAAAAATCCTCATTTTCAATTCTACATCTTCATCTCTGACCAAAAATACCCCCATTGAGTTGCCCACATAATGCTAAGTAAATTGCTAGAAGAATTCTAAAATGAAATTCCATCTCAATTATAGATAGAAAAATCCTCCATTGATTTTTTTCACATTGAAAAACATTTGTTGGATTATTAGGATCCCGGAAAAGAACTGACTCATCTACAAAAAAAAAAAAAAAGAATTCCTCATTTTTAATTCCATATGGAGTACAAAATCCCAAATCCGGAAGTTTATTTTTGTTTTTAACGAGTTTAACCTGGACCTATTTGAGGAAACAACGGAAAATAACGGACATGTTCAGAGCAACTACTACACAGAAAAATTAGAAGATTTTCAAGTAAAATTCGTTGCATTGTATTAAAACGTTTTTCCTTTTTTTAAATGTATTCCTATTTACGTAATGTATGCAAAGGTTCACTGTGTGGATTTTCCTTTTTGGTGGCCATCTTGGATTGGCCACCATCTTGTTTGGCGAAAAACATCGCTTTGGCGACTAACGTAACGGATGCTACCACTCCACCGAAAACTTGAAATGGGTCGAAATTATTCAATGTACAAACAAACACTCCATTCTTATTTATAAAGATACTTGTCTGACAAAATACTGCGATTAAAATGTTCTTATGTATCAAAAGATAAGAATAGAGTGCTTATTTGTGTGTGTGTGTGTATATATATATATATATATACATTCAATATTTTCAACCCTATTCAAGTTTTCTATCTGTTTTGGGTCCTGATACAAAATTCGCGTCTCTTGCGCGTTTGATGTCAGTGTGTCTATCTGTCTGCCTGTGTGTGTGCCCAATGCACGTCCTAACGGTTTAATATATTTTCATGAAGCTTCTTATTGTCAGTACTTACATTCATTTAGTGACTGAACTTGGTTGCCTAAGTCTGTCCGTCTTCTTTCTATATTCGATTTTGTATTTATGTGTTTGTACCGGAATCACATGAATTTTATTCCATATATTTTATTAAACGATGTGCTTTATTTTATATATCATATCGCACCTCGGCAAGAAAAGTGACACAAGTCAAAAAATAAAAATTGTGATGCTATGTCATTGAAAAATATGTATGACGAGCCACAGCGTGTTATATTACTATTCTATAGGAATATAATAGAAGTTACAACGATAAATACTTACCTCAAATTTAAAAGAAGCTTATACTATTTCAATATAAGTTTCATAGTATCCTTTAAGTTGATGTTTCTCAAATTCTGCAATTTTGAGTAGTGTTACATTTCTTGCCGGGGTGCGATATATTAGTTTAGTGAATTCAATATTAAAATTTTTTTTATTTACATATTTCGATCAGTTTCTTGTTAAAACATCTAAACTAGCATACTTAAATCACCCATAATTTGATAGTTTTGAAAAATCTGGAATATTTGTTGAATATTATTACGATTACTTGGAATTGTTTTACGAGTACTGCTGGAAAAGCAATTACTTTTACAAAAATTATTTTTTTATGGAATTTCAACTCTGATACTTCATTTATTTTGAGTCTTGTTTTTGTTCTTTACAAAATATAAACGATTTCCGAATATTTGGGATAAACGATATTTTTCAACGAACGGGAACGGAACGAAAACTTGTGTTGGTTGTTCACGTGCAGTGATATTATTTTATTTCGCTATTTACTGTTGTTTTGTTTTAAATATTTACTATTTTAATAAATTGCATTTCCTTTTTATCACACCCAACACCATCACAAAATATTCTATTTAAAGTGAGACAGACAAGTCGGAATAAAGCAAATTTAAGCGTATTTTTGCCGTTCTTAAAAGAATAATAACATTAAAAAATTCCAAACTATGAATTTTGAAATATTAAAAAATTCTTTGCTATGAGAGGAGGTCAAAGTGGAGTTTTTTGGTGTTGAAGCTATATTTAAGCAACTTATTTATCTGGGTTAAAAGTTCATTGAAAACAATCATTTTCTTTTCAAAAAAGCTTTCGAAACAAATAGGTTTGCCATTTTTTAAATGGTAGTAAGTTACCTTTGTAGTTCTGTACTGAAGACATTCATTTAAAAACAAGTTCTTTTATTATGGACGTGCCACAAAATGTAATTTTCAAGAAAAAATGTATTTGCCTTAAAAAACTCAGTATCATTTATTAGCTTATCATTTTAATTTGTAATCCTTCCATTAAAGAGGGCAAAATTCAACAATGCCTGATGCAAGAGTGCACTCAACTAAAAAAAAAAGTATTGTTTTGTGGACTATGCCACACTCACCATGAATTCGTCATTTTTATGAATTGAGTTAAGCAAGTTTTATGTGAAAAAACTTATGAAAGGGAATTCGAAATCCCCTCAAAATCGTGTTTGGTAGTAGTAACCTCAGTGGCACTTTTAGTCAGTTTGTATCTTTGTCATATAGTAAGGGTACGATATATGTAAAATGTATTACATGGATGGGTGTGTAAGTGTAGGATTTGTGTTCAAAGTAAGTTGTAGAAATTATAAAGATGTAGAAAGGTCTTCAAGTATTATTTTATACTACGAAAGACTAAAGTGAATATATATTCTGATCATTTTTCTTCAATCAAGAGTTAACCAATTCAACCCGAGCAGGATCAGGTAATTTTCTAGCTATCAATATGTTTTAGATTGTAATTTAGATTGTAAATAGACATAAACGGCAAGAAAAGGAGCAATGGTAATGGTAATTTCAGTTAACGTCGTACTAGAGCAACACAACGGGCTATTGACGACAGTCCGGGATCAGTCCTTTAAGGGAAAGATCATAGGACAACACCTAGTAATTTTGAACCACGGTCAGATGACGAAGCAACACCTCAGCTGGCACCCCACTCTCCAAACTTCCACACCAACCCAACGTGAGGACGAAAAAAAAAACCGCACACAATTAATGTCTACTTAAAACATACTTTATTCGTGTTCTTTGAATACTGCAAAATAATAAAATCTTTGATCGATGGCAGCACAAGTAAATTCTAAATAATGTCTACTTACAACACACTTTATCATGTTCCTTAGATGCCGACCAACCGGTATAGTGGTTAAGGTGTTAGCCTCTAGATCTAGAGGCTAACACCTTAACCATTATACCGGTTGGTCGGCGAGGCAACACCTGAGCTTACAGAAATATTCATAAAAAGCTTTTTTAAAGAAGGTTGGGGTTCAATATTCAAGCGCAGGATGTTTATTTATACTATGGTAGGTATGTATTTTAATTAACGTCACACTGGAGCAATACCACGGGGTACTGACAGTGTTCCGAGATCAATCCCTAAGAGAAATCAGCCCGGTTGAAAAGCAACCACAACACGTACAGCACGGATGTAGGTAATTTTTAATTAACATCGCACTGGAGCAACACAACGGGCAATTGGTGGCAGTCCGGGATCACACCCGATAGGAAAGATCCGAGAACACCTATTTTTCAATCATGGTTAAATGCATTCAACACCTGAACTGCCATCCCACCTTTCAAACTTCCACGACACGTCAAAGGACATTTAATGCCCAGTGGCGTATTAAGTCAAGTGAGAGCTCTCCAAACACAAGTTAGAAAAAAGTTTCAAGAAATCTCTCATTAAGTTATGAACAAAAAGAAAAGTAATCAAAAATTTCACACATTCCATAGCACATTAAATAATTTATTTAAAAAACATTTTTTACATGAATTTCCGCCTTGTTTTATTTCTTGCAAATTCGTCAATTATTTTCGTAGTGTCATTTCGGTTTAAAATTTTTTCTCTATATACAGGATGTCCATTTTAATTAATCTTTCTTTCCCTAAAGTATACTTAAATTATTTTTTACACGCTTTAAAACAGAAAACGATATTTCTCCTGACGCATTAGATAAGGGAATAGTAAAAAAAAAATTCAATATTTCAACATTCGGAAATGTGCAAGACATTTCTTTGGCGGCTCGATAGATGTCTGATGTGGTTTTAATGATGTCCTCGTTTTCTTTCAGAAATATTAAAAAATAGTCGAATTCATCTTCAAAAGTACAAATATCAATGTAATTTCTGTAAATATCCTGCAACTTTTTTTAGTGTACTTTTTCTTCGATTTCTAAATCCCAATCAAAGAATATTCAAAAAGGCACAACTTTATTCGTCTGAGTTCATTGAGATAATTCTGTCTTGGTATTATCACGACATAAAATGAATTGACTATGAAATTTTCTTATTGTAAATTCATGTGTGTGTGCCAGACTTCATTGTTTTCATCAAAAAACATTTATCTTTAGTCTGCGAGTTTGTCCATCTTCCACATTAAATGATAGCCCTGATAAATCAGTTCACTCGTTTATCACTTTTTCAAATTCTTTGAAATTATTGATAAAATTTTCTAATGACTTCAGTAGAAGAGATCCTCTCAATAGTTTGCATTCCACTGATTTACTAGTAGCATTTATTCTTTGTAAAGAAGTATTTCAAATAACTGTCATTAGAGTGGTTTCATATTTGTCCATTTCTTCAGAAGTGGAGTCGCCTCCATTGTGGTAACATTCATTACTTCTGAATTACAAATTTCAGTTAAAGCCTTAAACATGAGTGAAACCAATTTTTTAGCTTATACAGCATCTGCTATTGCTGACTATCTTGTATTAGAAACTCTTTTCACTGCACTTAAAGACGCATATTGTAAAGACGCTGTCACGACTTTCCTCGAACCCTAATGAAAATACATTTTAAGATCTCGAGGTCCCTTCCTATTCCGGGGCCCTTAGTCCACCTCTGTTGATGCCACGACCGATTTAACGTGATCCAGTCCCCTATGTATACGATGGTCTTTGGTTAGATTTGAACTCGCTACCCTCCGGTTGCTAATTCGTTACTCTTCCAACCGGTCTACCGTGGCCCGGACAACAAGGTAATTTGGTAATGTTTTTAGTTAACGTCGTACTAGAGCAACACAACGGGCTATTGACGACGGTCCGGGTAATTTTTTTTTTGGTAATTTTTTTTGTTAACGTCGTACTAGAGCAACACAACGGGCTATTGACGACGGTCCGGGATCAGTCCCTTAAGGGAAAGATCCGAGGACAACACCTCGTAATTTTGAACCACGGTCAGATGACGGAGCAACACCTGAGCTGGCACCCCACTCTCCAAACTTCCACGCCAACCCAACGTGAGGACTTTCGGCCACGACAGATTTAAGGTGCACCAGCCGCCTCTACACCATACGCTTACAAACATCCATGCCCGGACCCGGATTCGAACCAGGAACCTTCCGATCTAGAGGCTAACACCTTAACCACTATGCCGGTTGGTCGGCCGGACAACAAGGAGGTTTGCATATTAGAAACTCAGTCGAACCAAGGTTTATCATGTACACGGGATTGGTGCTTGTTGTCTACCTTGGCATGGCGTGGTGTTTGCACCATGGTAACATGACGAGAACATCGGAGTCATCACCGCTCTCTCCAAATTTCCACCCCACATCAAATCCTTAAACAAGACAAGTACCAACTTAACTGATATAAAGAGGTGGTATGGGTTTTGGTTGGTTGCTTTTGATCTTGTGGCACAAGTGCCATATTTTACCATGCTGCGCCAGACACAAGACATACTGTACACCAAGTAATACACACATAATGAAAGCTTTACCGACAGGAGAGAAATACACCCAGAAGGAATGCACCCTGACAAGAATGAAACTTGTGCGACCTACAACTCGTAGGTCGCTTATGTAGTGAGCATACCCACAGCTGCCCCTTATCTTCACGTCAAAAAAACATCTTCTAGTGACCATCTTGATGAAAAAAATAGTCACCGGTTCTTGGCAATTTGTTTTCCTACTTTTATCTTCATTTCTCTTTAAGTAAAAAGGTATTATACTTCAAGCGGGAAAAAAAAAAGTTTTTTCTCAAAGAGATATCTAGTCATAAGCAAAATTTACTAGATCGTGGACGAGCCATCTAGTCTTAACCACTTGGAGGATATAAAAATTTCATGAATTTAATTAATAATTAAACAAACATGAATTTACGAAATATATTTTAGCTCTCGATTAATTTTATAAACTGTCCCGTGGTCAGTTCGGAGTTCAGTGATGAAGAATACATTAGAGCTCATGATTTGTTTAACTCCGGAACATTCACGAATCAGATTTGTGGATTTGCTTTTGTTACGGTCCAGATCAGGTTTGGCCATCAGCTTCAAACACAAGACGCGGACAAAGTGAAATCATGAAGATACTCATACAGGAAAGTTTTACTTGCACAGAAGAAATTCTTCGTTGGAATATTTTAAGGATATTCAAATCTAAAACAAACTAATTTGGTTGATTTTATATTTGGTAAAAACATATTTGACAAACACTAATCCACGAAACGTATTTTAGCTCTAGATTAATTGTAAAATGTCCTGTTGCCAGTTCAATAATGAAAATACTTAAACTTATTTGTGTAACTTCGGAACATTCAAAGTTGGGTTAGTTGATTTGGTTTGTACATGGCCCAAGAGCCACATTCGGCTAAGCTGTGAGAAACACAAGACGTATGCCAGGTAATGAACCATATCTAAAGTTTTACCGACACGAAAGAAATTCTTCGTTGAAATATCAAGGATATTCAAATCTAAAACAAACTTCCTTATTTGGTTAATTTTACGTTTGGTAGAAGCATATTTGACAAACACTAATCTACGCGAAATATATTTAGCTCTAGATTAATTGTACTGTCATGTTACCAATTCAATGATGAAAATACTTCAATTTATTTGTGTAACTCCGGAACATTCAAAAGTCGGGTTAGTTGATTTGGTTTTTATATGGCCCAAGATCCACATTCGGGTAAGCTGTGCAAAAAACAAAACGGATGACGAGTAATGAACACACACCATACCATACCATACCACGTCAAAATATAATATACAAGGTGTTTGTAAACTGTTTAGAAAAAAAATGGAGGGGTGATAGACGACCAATATTTACAATGGAACCTGTGATCGCAATCCACTCAGTGTCAGAAAAGCATAAAAGTAAATTATTCACGTTGAAGTTTCAACAGTGAAAAAAAAAAAAAAGAGACAACGAAATCATAATTTGCACAATCTCGTGCAGATCAGCGAAAGACAAATGAAATTAACTCAAATGACGTACAATGGTTTCATTTCACATCGGTAAATAAAAGATTGTCGCACCCTCTTAGATTCCTGGTGTCTGCTGCAACAAGGATTCATTAAACGAGATCTTCCGCTAATATACATGCGTCTCGTACATCAGTGATTTTATGTGGCCCCACAAGGAAGTCCAATAGATTTACTTCCGGTGAGCGTGGAGGACAAGCTACTGGTCCACCGCCGTCCAATCCATCGTCCGCGATATCTGGTATTCAGGACATTTCGGACCGCTGTGCTACAGTGCGCTGGGACTTCAGCATACAGAAACCACATGTCCCTCTGGCGAGTGGAACAGGCTGCAACAATCCGGGAAGCACTTCCTCTGCGTCTTTGCACTAGACATTTGCATACGGCGAATGCCTCATGGTGATATTCTGAAGTGCTGCGCTGATCCGACAGCAGAATTGGCGTCAGAAGTGAGGTAATTGTAAATTTTAATTAACGTTGTACAAAAGCAACACAACGGGCTATTGTCGATTGTTGGACGAGTTTCTAAATTTCACTTTCGTGACACTGAGGGGATTGCGACCATAGGTTCCATTGTAAATATTGGTTGTCTCGATGGGTACCATCACCCCTTCATTTTTTTCTCAACAGTTAACGAACACCCTGCATATGCATTTCATGTTTTAAAAAGTTGACTGCAAGTAACACAAACCTTTTAAATAGAAAAATACATTGAAAGATAACGTTAAGGATGTGATTTCTAGGATAATTATACTTCAATAACGTGAAACATAATCCGATATTTGAAAAAGATTACATTTTATTGCTACGTGATTCGAGGATGACTTATAATTGACCCAACACAAATTTGAAAAACCAAAACTCCACCTCTAGACATTTCGAAACTGTAAATCTAAAACGGTTGAATTGAAGTGGGTTCAGCTCAAGCAGTGGGTCAAGTCTGTGAGATTGTCACTATGACCAGGAGCACGAAGGTGGGGTCGTAGGGTAACTGCTTCGGGCTTCTCGTCTCTACGGCAACCACGAAGGATATGGCAAACTCCTGCCAGTATATCTCGAATCTGTCTTGACTGCAGACACTGAAGATGCACTTCAGGCAGACGTTGCTTCTAGCCCCGACTTGAAACGCATGGGACCAGTTCTCACGATAGTAGCACTGTTGATGCTTTCGAATGTTTCCAGAGGACCTTCCATGAACGCTGAATCGAAAACAAGAATCGCTTTTAACGGTCACATGCAGAACGCTTTTAACTAGCTAGCAGGATATGTGCAGCATGTTCACTTTGTCCTTGACGACCGAGGAGGTCACCGACATATTCCGCTTATCGGTGTTCGAGAGGTTGACCAGTCGCGTAATAGGGTCGAAATAAGTGTCCTTTCTTCCCGCTATGATACAAAGGTTGCAGTTTACCGTCAACTTCTCCACCACCAGCTCAATGTTGATTTGTTTTTCCTTCCACTTCCTGCAGTCTGCGAGCCAGATCCTCCAGATTGTAATGGCGGGCGACGACGACGAGTAGCCGGAACCTCAGGTCGTCGGCGAGCGCTTTTTCGAGCGCCTCGCCGATGCTCAGTCTTCCAGAGAATAGGTACCGCAAAAGGGCGTCGCACACAAGCCAGTCGAACACTTCCTGGAAACGCTGATAAAAGCTCTCGTGGTACGACTCGGTCCGGCAGAACGGTTCACCAAGTTGAATTTCGACGAGTTTGAGTAGCGTCATCAGGGACACGATCCATGGGTACTTCCTCAACCACTTGGTCGGACGGTTCATCGAGGCATCTCCACCGAGTCGAAAGTACTCAGTCCTGGACACCGCGCGCCGATCACGAAAGAATGTACTCCGAATTCGGTACCATCGATAGTTAGTAGTCTTATTGAACACAGAGGTACTGTAGAGCTCCAGCATGTCGCGGGACAGTCCCTACAAACCTTTGTTGTAGCTCCAAGCAGCAATAAGGTTGTCGTTTATGGAGAGTCACAAATTGTACTGCAGTCGCAGCTTGTCGTCCAGCATGTGCTCTCCCCCGAGCAATTTGGTGTCCAAGAAATCTGGCACCATCACTGACGTGGCACCCTTGTCGATATGCGCAGTGGAGCCTTCAGAATGCATCGATCCATCCTCTCCAAAATTACGTGGGGATGTCCTCGGATCTCTCTTAGGGGATGGATACCAGACCATCGTCAATAGCCCGTTGTGTTGCTCTAGTACGACGTTAACTAAAATTACCATTACCATGCTCTCCGATGACGAAGATCGTCGAACCGGTTCAGTCTGTACAGACAGCAGTCCAGGATATCGCCCCGAGCTCGCGTTGTAAAGTACCAAATTATGATTTCGGAGCTCTTGAATAAAAATGGCGGACTCTTGAGTTCCCCTTCGTGCAATTTCCATAAAAAGTGGGAAGTCTCCGATTTTCCATACAAGTGAAACTACGCTCTTTCGTGGGTCAGCTTGCATGTTGATGGTACTTACCAAGTACTAACTGCTAAGAATCGACAGTGTCTTCGTCTTAAATAGTCTTAAGAGAACCAAGAAGGAATTCGTGCGGTTACAGGTGGGAATGTATAGACTGTTGAGAATAGGAATGTACCACGTGGGTGTTGTTGAGAGCTTCTTGCTGACACTCTCGGCGAGACCACGTGATCGTTCGTAAAGTAATGTGATTCAAAACAATTTCAATGGACTTCCTGAATGGCACGGCTTCGGGTGTGAGCTTTCTTAATGAGCTCCCTCCTTGTTCTTGAAACTTGAATTTATGAATCTCAGCGTAATATTATTATTTGTTGTGTTGTTGTACCGTTTGTACTGTTTGTTTGATGTCCGAAAATAAATCACAAAAAGACATTCTTGGACTCGATGATTCTTGGTAATGGTAATATTAAATTTAGTTAACGTCGTACTAGAGCAACACAACGGGCTATTGACGACGGTCCGGGATCAGTCCCTTAAGGAAAAGATCCGAGGACAACACCTCGTAATTTTGAACCACGGTCAGATGACGAAGCAACACCTGAGCTGGCACCCCACTCTCCAAACTTCCACGCCAACCCAACGTGAGGACTTTCGGCCACGACAGATTTAAGGTGCACCAGCCGCCTCTACACCATACGTTTACAAACATCCATGCCCGGACCCGGATTCGAACCAGGAACCTTCCGATCTAGAGGCTAACACCTTAACCACTATACCGGTTGGTCGGCCGATGATTCTTGGACTCGATGAATCTTTACATAGACTGCAACGTGCTATGAGACTGTTTATCTGAAGTTGAATATTGGTAATGGTAATGGTAATTTTAGTTAACGTCGTACTAGAGCAACACAACGGGCTATTGACGACGGTCCGGGATCAGTCCCTTCAGGGAAAGATCCGAGGACAACACCTCGTAATTTTGAACCACGGTCAGATGACGAAGCAACACCTGAGCTGGCACCCCACTCTCCAAACTTCCACGCCAACCCAACGTGAGGACTTTCGGCCACGACAGATTTAAGGTGCACCAGCCGCCTCTACACCATACGCTTACAAACATCCATGCCCATACCCTCTAGATCGGAAGGTTCCTGGTTCGAATCCGGGTCCGGGCATGGATGTTTGTAAACGTATGGTGTAGAGGCGGCTGGTGCACCTTAAATCTGTCGTGGTCGAAAGTCCTCACGTTGGGTTGGCGTGGAAGTTTGGAGAGTGGGGTGCCAGCTCAGGTGTTGCTTCGTCATCTGACCGTGGTTCAAAATTACGAGGTGTTGTCCTCGGATTTTTCCCTTAAGGGACTGATCCCGGACCGTCGTCAATAGCCCGTTGTGTTGCTCTAGTACGACGTTAACTAAAATTACCAATTACCATGCCCATACCCGGATTCGAACCAGGAACCTTCCGATCTAGAGGCTAACACCTTAACCACTATACCGGTTGGTCGGCTAGTTGAATATTGAATATATGGTGCGCAATGTTTTATCGATGACATATTTTTTGTTTTACTCCGGTTGATTGGTTTGGTCTTATAGATCAAGTGCTGACCTTGTCATTTGATCGAGGTTCAAATGACGTGTTGTTCTCATATCCTTTGGGGATTGATCCCGGACCATCGCCAATAGCTTGTTGCATTGCTCTGGTGCGAAATAGTCCGTTGTGTCGCTCCAGTACGATATTAATTAAAATACCTACCTACATGATCCAGAGCGATGTTAATTATAATAACTACCTATCTTAGGGTAGGTATGTATTTTAATTAACGTCGTACTGGTGCAACACAACGACCTACCTTAGAGATTGTTCGAGTTTTGATCTTGGACTTACACCACTATCTCGTTATGTTGCTCTAGTGTGGCATGAGTTAAATACCTACATACCTGGTTGGTTTTTAAGGAGCATGGCAGGATTTGGTAAATCTGCGTCAAACACAGAAAAAACAAATATAAAAAGTAACTTCAATTGATGATAGATAGCTCAGTTGAATTGTAAAATACAAAGCACTACTAGCCCCTGTCCAGATAATTTGGAAATTTTTAATTAATGTCGTACTTGAGCAACACAACGAGCTATTGACGACGGTGCGGGATTAATCACCTAAGGGAAATATCCTATGACAACACCACTTAATTTTGAGCCACGGTCAGATGAAGGGACCAACACCCAAACTTGGTAGAGTAGGGGATTATCAACCAGTAGGTATTTAATTAACGTTGCAGTCGAGCAACAGAACGTTTTATAGGCGACGGTCCGGGTAGGTAGGTATATTAATTAACGTCATACTGGAGTAACACAACTGGCTATTGACGACGATAAGGGATCAATCCTAACGGGAAAGATCCGAGAACAGCACCACGTTGGGTTGGCGTGGAAGTTTGGAGAGTGGGGTGCCAGCTGAGGTGTTGCTCCGTCATCTGATCGTGGTTCAAAATTACGAGGTGTTGTCCTCGGTGATGGTGATGGTGATTTTAGTTAACGTCGTACTAGAGCAACACAACGGGCTATTGACGACGGTCCGGGATCAGTCCCTTAAGGGAAAGATCCGAGGACAACACCTCGTAATTTTGAACCACGGTCAGATGACGAAGCAACACCTGAGCTGGCACCCCACTCTCCAAACTTCCACGCCAACCCAACGTGAGGACTTTCGGCCACGACAGATTTAAGGTGCACCAGCCGCCTCTACACCATACGTTTACAAACATCCATGCCCGAACCCGGATTCGAACCGGGAACCTTCCGATATAGAGGCTAACACCTTAACCACTATACCGGTTGGTCGGCGGTGTTGTCCTCGGATCTTTCCCTTAAGGGACTCATCCCGGACCGTCGTCAATAGCCCGTTGTGTTGCTCTAGTACAACGTTAACAAAAATTACCATTACCATTACCCGTTTTTTTTTTTTATTTTTTTTTTATTATTATTTTTTTTTATGAGCCGACCAACCGGTATAGTGGTTAAGGTGTTAGCCTCTGGATCGGAAGGTTCCTGGTTTGAATCCGGGTCTGGGCATGGATGTTTGTAAACGTATGGTGTAGAGGCGGCTGGTGCACCTTAAATCTGTCGTGGCCGAAAGTCCTCACGTTGGGTTGGCGTGGAAGTTTGGAGAGTGGGGTGCCAGCTCAGGTGTTGCTTCGTCATCTGACCGTGGTTCAAAATTACGAGGTGTTGTCCTCGAATCTTTCCCTTAAGGGACTGATTCCGGACCGTCGTCAATAGCCCGTTGTGTTGCTCTAGTACGACGTTAACAAAAATTACCATTACCATTACCCGTTTTTTATGTAAAATATTTTACTTTACTTGACCTTAGTACAAGGTCTTCAAATGAAGTGAAGAATATTCACACTCTTTCTATATAAGCGTCCAAATTGTTTTATTACCTCAAAAACAGTTTTGAGGCAGCGCCAGATTTACTTTCATTCTTTTACATTAATATTTACATAAAGTTATTTTAAACGATTTTCTCAAATGTCGAGTAATCTATTACAAACCGAGATATTGGTTGACTCTGATCCTTGTTCTGCGAATTGGGTGCGACAAATGGCACCTACGTTTTTGCAGAGGCCAACAGCGAACGAGGCATTCAAAGGATTGAAAAGGCTGACAAGACAGCGATCGTGGAGCAGCGATGAAGACGATGCAGCACAGGCTTTGATGACTTTGCGTTACGGACGGGGACCACCTGTTGCAATCGCCATGCACAACGCTCAAGGAAACGTGCAAAATGGAGCTGTGTTTGAATTGTGCAGGCTTATCGAAAATATCAAGCAACCGAGCGGGTTTGAACGCGTGCAGGATCCACCAATCCATGATTGCCAACACAAACAATCTGCAATATCCTTGGAAGCTAGTGATTCGAGCATTGAGAGCCTTAAACAGAAATTTGATTGCGGAAGGTGTGTCAGTAAATTTCGCTTAACTCTTCCCAAAATAATACATCGAGGAAGAAAAAACTATCCGATCAGGCGGAACTTGAATCCACAGACTGGAAACAAACTGAGTGTGAAATATCCAAAGGTATTTTGGTACAAGTCTAAACTAAAGAGGCATAGAATGATGAAAAAGGAGAGAAGCCTTTGAAATGTTTATTTTGTAACTTATACGCGAAATACCAGCTTGCAATTTGGATCGACGATAGTGTAAATACAGTCTTTATGTGGACTTGACAACAAAAACATCTTTTACCTTGAGCAAGTCCCTCCGATACGTTTTATTCGAAACAGAATTTCGTGTGAATCCCCTTTTGATACGTTGAAATTGTTGCTTGTCAAAAATATTTTCTATTTTTTTTTCTTATTTTTTAATGCGGTTATTTTAAATGTTTCGGTTACAATTTTGAATGGTGATGTATATATCTGATGTTGTGCTTCTTTTTGTTTTAACGTCTATCCTGTTATGTTTAATGAATTAATAAAGTGACCTTTTACATCCGTCCTCTTTCGTGCTTCAATATGAAAATTGTACTTGTAATGGATGGAGACGTTCAATAGACGTTCTATTGAACGTCTCCATCCATTACGAGTACTTTGGTTTTGCAAATATCCACAAATTCTATTACAAATTCATAAATTATTTTTTATTAGCGTGAAATGCTATTGAAAAAATTTTATGCTTACACTGAACCAATTAATCACCATGTGCGTTTGAAACTTCAATCTACTATTGAACTGATATTCAACAGATTACTTTTCAATTCACTTTTCTAAATCAACAAAAATAAAACAAATGAGGTTTAATCTTTCGATTTTAATATTCTTATAAACACTATTTGCACGAAGATTACTCAACAAAACCTAAAGGCACTTTGTTCACTTTTCAAAGGGTCCAAACATGCTTCACCGACCAACCAGTCTGGTGGTTAAGGTATCCTTTAGATTGGAAGTTTCCATGCACTAACCCGGATTCAAACCAGGATGTTTGCAAGCGTATGGTGTAGAAGCGGCTGAAAGTCCTCACGTTGGGTTGGAAGTTTAGAGAGTGGGAAGCCAGCCACCTCGGGTGTTGATCGTCATCTGACTGTGGTTCAAAATTACGTGATGTTGTCCTCGGATCCGTCCGTCGAACTAGATCAAAACAGCAGGTTTTTGATGATGGTCCGGATTCTTATGAAGTTAAACGTCTTGTTTCGTGCGCTTCCAATGGGATAGGTAGGAAGGCTTTTTAATTAACGTCGTACTGGAGCAACACAACGGCTATATATATTGACTAAGGTCCGCGATCAATTTTAACGCAAAAACTCTGATGGGAGGATTGGAAGTGTATCGCATTAGCAATCTAATGGTTGCCTGTTCGAATCCAATCAAATACCGTCGTGTAATATGTGGCTGGTGAACGTTTTCTGTAGTGGCCTCAAATGTCTACACGTTCGCATGATGGTAATTTGGTAATTTTAGTTAACGTCGTACTAGAGCAACACAACGGGCTATTGACGACGGTCCAGGATCAATTCTCTAAGGGACACTTAAGGCATTAACCGAGGCAAATCCGAGGACGACACCACGTAATTTTGAACCACAGTCACATGACGAGTGAATACCTAAGTTGGCACCCCACTCTCCAAACTTCCACTCCAACCCAACGTGAGGACTTTCGGCCACGACAGATTTAAGGTGCACCAGCCGAATCTACACCATACGTTTACAAACATCCATGCCCGCACCCGGATTCAAACCAGGAACCTTCCGATCCAGAAGCTAACACCTTAACCACTATACCGGTTGGTCGGCGCGCATGATGTGGAAGCTTAGGAAGAGGGGTAACCTCCTCATCTGATCGTGGCCCAAAATTCCGTGGCTTTGACCTAAGATCTTTCCACCGCTACTAAAAATTACTAGGTGTTGTGTTCGGTTGGTAGGTGCCGACCAACCGGTCTGATGGTTAAGTTGTTAGACTCTAGATCGAAATGTTCCTGGTTCGAATCCGGGTTCGGGCATGGATGTTTGTAAGCGTATGGTGTAGAGGCGGCTGGTGCACCTTAAATCTGTCGTGGCCGAAAGTCCTCACGTTGGGTTGGCGTGGAAGTTTGGAGAGTGGGGTGCCAGTTCAGGTGTTGCTTCGTCATCTGACCGTGGTTCAAAATTACGAGGTGTTGTCCTCGGATCTTTCCCTTAAGGGACTGATCCCGGACCGTCGTCAATAGCCCGTTGTGTTGCTCTAGTACGACGTTAACTAAAAAAATTACCAAATTAATTTTTCAAAATCCGGGTCAGTGCATGGTAATTGGTAATTGGTAATTTTTAGTTAACGTCGTACTAGAGCAACACAACGGGCTATTGACGACGGTCCGGGATCAGTCCCTTAAGGGAAAGATCCGAGGACAACACCTCGTAATTTTGTACCACGGTCAGATGACGAAGGTCAGTGCATGGATGCCTTATCAACTGATCGTGGTTCCAAATTACGTCATGTGGTGTTGTCCTCGGATCATTCCCTTAGGGTATTGATCCCGGACCGTCGTCAATAGCCCGTTGTGTTGCTCTAGTACGACGTTAATTAAAAATTATCAAGAATCGCGGTCAGATGACGAGGTAACATCTGAGCTGGCACCCCACTCTCCAAACTTCCACACCACGCCAATGTGAGGACATTTGAAGCCACGATAGATTTAACGTATACCAGCTCCTTTGTGCAAGACGGTCTTTGGTTGGATTTGAACCTCTGAACCCTCTGATTGCTAGTCCGTTACTCTTCTAACCGGGCTAATGGTAATTGGTAATGGTAATTTTAGTTAACGTCATACTAGAGCAACACAACGGGCTATTGACTACGGTTCGGAACCAGTCCCTTAAGGGAAAGATCCGAGGACAACACCTCGTAATTTTGAACCACTGTCACATGACGAAGCAACACCTGAGCTGGCACCCCACTCTCCAAACTTCCACGCCAACCCAATTGTAAGGTTTGGGTAATCATTAATATTAGTTAACGTCATACTAGAGCAACACAACGGGCTACTGACGATGGTCCGGGATCAATTTGTTAAGGGAAAGGTACGAGGACAACACCTCGTTATTTGAACCACGGTCAGATGACGAAGCAACACCTGAGCTGGCACCCCACTCTCCAAACTTCCACACCAACCTAATTGTAAGGTTTGGGTAATCATTAATTTTAGTTAACGTCATACTAGAGCAACACAACGGGCTATTGACTACGGTTCGGAACCAGTTCCTTAAGGGAAAGATCCGAGGACAGCACCTCGTAATTTTGAACCACTGTCACATGACGAAGCAACACCTGAGCTGGCACCCCACTCTCCAAACTTCCACGCCAACCCAACTGTAAGGTTTGGGTAATCATTAATATTAGTTAACGTCATACTAGAGCAACACAACGGGCTACTGACGATGGTCCGGGATCAATTTGTTAAGGGAAAGGTACGAGGACAACACCTCGTTATTTGAACCACGGTCAGATGACGAAGCAACACCTGAGCTGGCACCCCACTCTCCAAACTTCCACACCAACCTAATTGTAAGGTTTGGGTAATCATTAATTTTAGTTAACGTTATACTAGAGCAACACAACGGGCTATTGACTACGGTTCGGAACCAGTTCCTTAAGGGAAAGAATCGAGGACAACACCTCGTAATTTTGAACCACTGTCAGATGACGAAGCAACACCTGAGCTGGAACTCCACTCTCCAAACTTCCACACCAAACCAACTGTGAGGTTTGGGAGTTTCAAACTTATTTTAAAATAAAACACCTGCACTCGCTTTCTCATAGCTACTGGTCCCGCTGACCACCCAGATTTTTAATCTCCTGGTCCGATTGTACTTTTAATGGTCTCGGACCAGCGGACCACCAATGATTTCGAACGCTGCCTAAAAGTTTCCCTCGAAGCCCCAATTTTAAAATCTAATTTGTTTTCCTGCAATAAATAGACATGGAAACACATTCTACAGGGTTTGTATTTGAGTTAACAGGAAAATGTACTTTATCTGTCGCGGTAGAAAACACGTTCTACAGGGTTTGTTTATTTGAGTTAACACATCGAAATGTCGAGGTCATACTTTAAATCGGAGCAACTCCGTGTTATTCCGCTAGTGTTATTTAAAACACCTACATACCGTGTGTGAATCAAAGCACCAGCCATTTTCTACATGAAGGTCTTTGTTAAACACTGAATGACCTTTCTCTAAATCAAGATTTATAACTCATTAAAGGATTGATATTCACATTTTAAAGTGAAAATTGTAAACAATTCTCCCATGTAACATCTTCAGAAGGTACAGAATCTTGAATATTCAAAATTTAATTTGTTTTCTGTGTGAAATTCCAAACAGCGAAAGTAAAATATAAATCTAGTTTTATCTTCAATTGAATTAAAACTTCTCTGTAAAGAACACTAATTTTGATTTCAATAGCATTCACTTCAATTTAAAGCCTTTAAAAATATAATTGTATTTTACATAGAAACTTTGACCTATTTTTAAAAATATAGCACAAAACACTTAGTTGATAAAAACAATTTATTGAATAAAACTTTCATGGTCTTCAAATATGTGCGACAGAGAAATTATTTAAAAGGAATCCTATTTATTCAACATAGCTTTGTATACATTGAAATGAAATTTTCGAAATTGAAGGAAATGTAAACAAATTTAGAACCAAAACAACAATTAAAAATGCAATCAAGATATTTGGAAGACAGCAGTAATAATAGAAAAATCAAACAATTCTATTTTACAATTAACATTATTCAAAAAATTATTAAATGAACGTAATAGCATTTAAATTCTAGTTAAGTATCCTTCCAAAAAGCCTTTTCAACTATCGTCAATCAGAAAGATGAACATGAAATTAAACGGAATTGTTTTATCTTAAAAAATTTATAAATGTAAATCTCAGGTAACGTAATATGCTTGATTCACTTGCAAAACGTTTCGTGCCAAACATTCACTTTTCACGTTTTCTTAAGGATGTATAGCTAATATATGAATATCAAAATGTAATTTTCCTGTAAAACTTTTATTACACATTTTGTATTCATATGTGTTTTTAAAAGTGTGAACGTCTATGTATGTTTAACTTCCCTTCGGTTATAAATGTTTCCCTACATACTTTACACTCATACGATCCATATCGATAGTGGATTGTATATATGTGGTTTTCCAACTCCTCATTTTTCCTATAGCTTTTGTCGCAGTGTACACAATTAAATGACTTCGCGTCGGAGTGTACTAAAATGTGTCGTTTGAACATCCCCTCATGTTCAAATCCCTTCTTGCATATTCCACATACGAAGGGGTATTCCACTGAGGTGATTATAGTTTCTCCAGGAGAGTACGATTCTTTTCTTACAGGATAAATTCTTTGATGTATATCCAAGTTTTTTTGGTAGGGTAATGCTGTCCGCAATACTACTGAACGTTTCGCCAAATTCAGTTCACGGCTCTTCTTGTTCAACCCGCTGGGTACTGTGGGGCTTGTGCATGGGTTGAGTTGGACACCAAGGATTGATGGATGCAGAGCAAGTGAATCACTTCCTCTCGGATCCTCAGGACTTTCGTTTTCTATGTTATTTTCAAACCCACATCCCCCTCCAAATGCACTATTTTCGTCCAACATGATTTTTGTAGCCTTTTGATCACTTCCCCTTGCTACAGGTGCCTTACGTCCGTCATCCGAAGTCATTGATGATTGCGCAACATCAGCAATAAATGAGTTCAATGTTCGCTTCCTTTTGGGCTCTTGGTTGCACTCATCTGTTGACCTTTGCATAAAATTCGATGCCATTGACGCTCCCTTTTTCAGGTGAACAAGATTCCGATCCATCCAATTCCCTACTTTGCAATTAGATTTCTGTGATCTAAGAAAACCGTTTAAAATAAACTTTACCTAAAACTTACGATAAAATTTAACGTAATCGGGTAAAAACTGCTGCTGCCAATGTGGAGTGTGATAAATTAATTTGCACGCGCTTATGTAAGTACTTTGCGACGATACTTCACTTCATTTGACCACTTTGTTAAAAGACGCGATAAAAAAATACATTTTTAAAAGGTAAGGTAGTTTTAATTAACGTCGTACTAGAGCAACACAACGGGTTATTGACGACGCTCCGGAAAAGATCCGAAGACAACACCTCATAATTTTGAACCACGGTCAGAAAAAGAGGCAACAACTGAGCTGGCACCCCACTCTCCAAACTTCCACACCTACACAACGTGAGAACTTTCGACCAAGACCTATTTAAGGTGCACTAGCCGCCTCCACACCATACACTTACAAACATACATGTACTGACCCACATTCGAACCAGGAACCTTCCGATCTAGAGACCAGCACCTTAACCGGCAGACCGGTTGGTAGGCTTTTTAAAAGAGCAAGAATATATATATATATATATATATATATATATATATATATATATATATATATTCAATAACATAGCTTCCCAGTCGTGATACACATTAATTACAAATTGTAAGTGGTATAAACGACCATCAACTGTCCTAGACCTTGAATATGAAATTTAGGTAAGCATTTTGCAAATGCTCCATGGAACTCTCGTTGCCTGACCGTGCTTTATTATTAAAGTTGTTTTACAAGAATGCCGAAAACTCTGCTTGTGCTCTTCGCGAGTCAGACATTTGAAATCGGTGCGTACAGGTCCTCTGACAGTATGTGGTAATCAGAGAATGGTTCAACTCTTCGAGAAGACTAGAAACTTCTCAGTTCGACCAGAACGAGGCCGAAAATCTGACAGGAAATTCGCTGAAGAGGTTGCAACAGCTATTGTTGAGCAGACCACTCAAAATGAGACAGGAAACAGTAGTGCTCGAACTGTAGCAAGACAATTGGGTTAGCCCTACGCAACAGTGTTTGTGGAAAATTTTAGAGTTATCCGAATTAAGATCCAGCATAATCAAGTGTAAAAGGGTTCTGATACAGATATCCGTGAAACGTTTGCTTTTACATTCCTTGCACGCATGCAGGTAGATGACAACTGACCCTGGAATATCTTGTGGAGTGATGAGGCACATTTTTCTCTGTGTGGAGCAGTAAACACCCAAAACAGCCACCATCTGGGCAACTAATTAACTAACTAACATCAGCACACACTCCCGAGCCTAGTGTCGTGAGACACTGTACCAGTTTAAATAAGTGTGGTTGGATGAGTAGAGCATGCCACCAAGGTGACATGTCTACCCAGAATGTTAGAGCACATTACATTACATTTATACATCCTTATATCTATACAGTATATGCAAGGTGAGAAAAAAGTTTTTCTTAGTCTCTTAGGATAATCAAGTCCTGATGATTTTCAATGAATCTCACCATGTTAATAATTTTAACCCTCGAGCCCTTGTTGCATGCAATGTTCCTGAGCCATGCAATTTTAAGGTGGTCGGCAGGTGTTCTCATATGCCATGAGGCTGTAAGGGGGCAAACTGTGATGTAATGTAGAAGTGTGCCAATTTCACCACAGGAGCAGTTTTCGGACTTGATTTTCTTAAACCTCGTTAGATAGGATGGGAATGGTCCGTGACCTGTGAAGAAAAGTGTCTCTTCCCTGGCCATCTGGGCAACGGAAAATCCCCTCCAGTTTCAACAGATCCCTTTACTTTCTCCAAAACTAACTGCTTAGATTGGGTTTGCAGCAACATTTCAGATTGGTCCCTACTTTTTTGAAGAAATCCATCCTCAGAGATCAAAGACCTGTTCAGTTACTACACTGCGTTATGACATGTTGCAGAACTTCTATATTCCTCATCTCTAACAACAAGGAGCCCTCAACTCTACCATATTCCAAAAAGATGGAGCACCTCCCCACATTGGACATCCTGTTCAACAGTTGTTGGGACAGCATTTTACAAAAAATAGAGTAATCAGTCGCGCATTCACATCTGCATGACCACCTCATTCACCAGATCTGAGCCCTTGTGACTTTTGGTTGTGTGGTTACCTAAAAAGCATGGTTTATCAGGAAGGTATACGGAACCTTGCAGATCTGAAAGACAACGTCATCCTGCACACGCGCAACATCACAAAAGATCAGTTACGTGCAGTTTATTGAACACACCATTACAAGGTACCAAAGTTTGCTTCTTCAACACGGTGGACACATTAAACACTGCCAATGACTTGTCTTTCTATAGCCTTCTTCCTATCTGCGTTACATGTGTAACATGCTTTAGATGCATAAATTAAATTGACATTTGGTTATTTATGACTATCATCAGTATCGCAATCTTATACCATTTACAAATTGCAATTAATATGCATCACGATTGTATTGCCATTTCACTGAGTTGTGTTTTTACTAGGGCTGCTCGCAGCGCCAACTCTTCCCTAACGGTCATTTTCGGAACTAATATTTTCCCCCCGCCATTGGTCTCTCCATGTTCTGAAATGTATACCATGCAGATTTGGCTTTCTTATGTGGGACCACTGTTTTTTTCTCTACAGTGTTTTGACCAGGGATACTTTAATTATAACCACCCTGTGTATGTATATATTTATATAGTATATACATACACTATTTACCAATAAGTATTTAGACACCTGTGATATAGAAAAGAAAAACAAAATTTATTCATATTCAATAGTCGGCAGAGCCTTCACGAGAGGAAATTACAGCCTCAACCCTCCGGGGCATGCTAACCCACAAGTCCTTGTATGAAGACTAGTGGTACCCTCTTCCACTCGGCTTGGAGAAGACATGCAAGTTCCTTCACCGATTTTGGAAGGTTGTTACACTCCTTAATTCGGCGATCCAACTCGTCCCAGAGTTTTCGATAGGGTTCTTGGTCTGGGCAGACTAATCCATTCGGTTAACCCCATTGTCACCATACCAATCCGTGGCGGACCTCGCAACACGACAGCTGGTCGTCCTAGAAGTAACATGGGTCCAACCCGTAAAACTGCCACAACGTATAAAGCACACCGTCATCCAAAATAGTGCAATAGGCCTCGGCGTTGAGCTTACCATGAATTTTGACAAAGGGTCCCAGTCCATACCAGCAGTAACACCCCCAGACCATAATTCTACCTCCGCCGAACTTTACTGTGGGCACAATACGTTCTGGCAGGAAGCGTTGTCCAGGCAGACGCCAGACCCTGCCATCCGAACGGTAGAGGGTGAACCTTGATTCGTCGCTCCAGAGAACCCGTTTCCACTGATCAACGGTCCACTTTCGACGTGCTTTCAGCACCTTAATCGAGCAGCGCAGTTGGACTTTGTGATCAAAGGCTTATGGGCGGCTGCACGACCATGAAAACCAATCAGATGTACTTCCTTACGAATGATATTTATCGAAACAACACTCCCGGATGTCTGTTGAATCATGTTGTTGAGTATGTGGGCCATCAGTTGGGTGCGGTTCTTCCGAATTTTTCAGGACAGCACCCGTCGGTCTGTCTCCCAGTTTCGTGGGTCTGCAGATTCGGGGAAAATTCCGACAATCACCGCTCACCTTCCACTTCTGAATCCCGTAGGACACGTAGACAGTGCGTGTGAGGAAAGGATGGCGTTCACATTGCAAAATTTGACGATTGAGGAGCAGCTAAGCGTTATCCAATTTCTGACAGCGGAAGGTGTTAAACCGGCCGTCATTCTTTGCCGGATGGTGACCGTATAAGGGGAAGACTGTGTGTTCGACAAGTCAGTGAGAAAATGGAGTGCCCGTTTTCGTACAGGCAGTGAGAGTTTGTTTGATGACCCGAGACCAGGCCAGGCTAACACAGTCATCACGGCCGATCTCATCGACGAGGTGGACGACCTAGTGAGAAGTGATCGGCGTGTCACATTGGGAATGTTGACAGTGAAGATGGATGTCAGCGTTGGAACAGTGTGGACAATTGTTCACGACAGGTTGCGTTATCGAAAGGTGTGCGCGCAGTGGGTTCAGAAGCAGATCACCGACCAGCAAAAGGTACTGCGTATAGGGCTAGCACTTCAACATCTGTGTCGGTATCATGAAGACCCCGCTTTCCTGGAGCAGATCGTCACAGGTAAGGAGAGTTGGTGTCATCACTACGAGCCAGAGACAAAGCGGAACAGCATGCAGTGGAAGCATGCGACGTCACCTCCCCCTAACAAGTTCAAAGCCGTGGCGTCAACAGCAGGGACCAAGGTCCGCTACTTGTTGAATTCCTCGAGCACAGAAGAACCATTAACTCCGATGTGTACTGTGAGACGCTCCGAAGCCTACGCAGATCCATCAAAAACAAAAGAAGGGGGCTGCATACGGAGGGTGTGGTTCTGCTCCATGAAAACGCGCGTCCACACGTCTCCAAGGTCACACACGTGGAACTGGCCAAGTTCAAGTGGGAGCAGCTTGACCATCCGCCGTACTGCCCGGACATGTCGCCCTGCGATTTCCATGTGTTTTGTCCCCTGAAAAAAGATCTGAAAGGGAAGCGCTTCAACTCGGACGACGAACTCAAGGACGCTGTGAAGGACTGGGTCTCGTCACGGCCACAGGAATTCTGGAAACAAGGAATCCTTCGGCTCGTTAATCAATGGGATCGTTGTGCTCAGGCCTATGGTGTATACTTCGAATAGGGTCTTCATTTATACCCACAGTGTCGTTTCGTACCTTTACATTTGAACAACCCTTGTATTATCAACACCGAAGTTTTAATTTTGAACATCGATGTTTTGCTATCGATGTTGCATCCCTAGTCCATATCCAAGGAAAGACCCAGCCGACCAACCGGTATAGTGGTTAAGGTGTTAGCCTCTAGATCGGAAGGTTCCTGGTTCGAATCCGGGTCCGGGCATGGATGTTTGTAATCGTATGGTGTAGAGGCGGCTGGTGCACCTTAAATCTGTCGTGGCCGAAAGTCCTCACGTTGGGTTGGCGTGGAAGTTTGGAGAGTGGGGTGCCAGCTCAGGTGTTGCTTCGTCATCTGACCGTGGTTCAAAATTACGAGGTGTTGTCCTCGGATCTTTCCCTTAAGGGACTGATCCCGGACCGTCGTCAATAGCCCGTTGTGTAGCTCTAGTACGACGTTAACTAAAAATTACCAATTACCAAGGAAAGACCCAAGGAAAGATCCGAGGTAATTGGTAATTGGTAAATTTTTGAATTAACTTCGTACTAGAAAAACACAACGGGTTGACGACGGTCCGGGATCAATCCCTCAAGTGAAAGATCCTAGGACAACACCAAGTAATTTGGAACCACGGTCAGATCACGCATAATTTTGTATGAATATTAATTTCATTATTTTTAATATGAGCTGGCACCCACTCTCCAAACTTCCACACCAATCCAACGAAAGATCCGAAGACAACACCAGGTAATTTTGGACCAAGCCAGAGGAGGAACTTACACCTGAGCTGGCGACCCACCTTCAATACATCAACACCACGCCAATGCGAGGACATTTGAGGCCACGGCAGATTTAACTTGCATCAGCCTCATTTGTACACGATTCGAACTCGCACCTACCTATTGCTAGTGTAGTGCTCTTCCAACCAGTCTACTATATAGCCCGTTGTATTGCTCTAGTACGACGTTAACTAAAATTACCATTACCATTACCAACCAGTCTACTGCTGCGCAACCTCCCTTACATGGCTTCGTCATATCTTTCTTTTCAGGATTAGATCAACCGTATAGTGGTCAAGGTGTTAGCCTCTAGATCGGAAGGTTCCGGGTCCATCATGGATGTTTGTAAACGTATGGAGTAGAGGCGGCTGGTGTACCTTAAATCTGTCTTGGCCAAAAGTCCTCACGTTGGGTTGGCGTGGAAGTTTGGAGAGTGGGATGCCAGCTCAGGTGTTGCTTCGTCATCTGACCGTGGTTCAAAATTACGAAGTGTTGTCCTCGAATCTTTCCTTAAGGTATTGATCCCGGACCGTCGTCAATAGTTCGTTATGTTGCTCCAGTACGACGTTAACTAAAAAATTACCAACTGAGGATTAATAACCCGTTGTGTCGCTTTAATATGACGTTAGTTAAAAATTATATTACCTTACCTTACCACTCGAGGATCAATCCCGGACGGTCACTTCCAGACCTTTGTGTTGCTTCAGTGCGACGTTAATTAACTACCTACCTACAATCAAGGTAAGTCGGTAATTGGTAATTGGTAATTTTTAGTTGACGTCGTACTAGAGCAACACAACGGGTTATTGACGACGGTCCGGGATCAGTCCCTTAAGGGAAAGATCCGAGGACAACACCTCGTAATTTTGAACCACGGTCAGATGACGAAGCAACACCTGAGCTGGCACCCCACTCTCCAAACTTCCACGCCAACCCAACGTGAGGACTTTCGGCCACGACAGATTTAAGCTGCATCAGCCGTCTCTACACCATACGTTTACAAACATCCATGCCCGGACCCGGATTCGAACCAGGAACCTTCCGATCTAGAGGCTAACACCTTAACCACTATACCGGTTGGTCGGCTAAGTCGGAAGGCTCCTGGTTCGAATTCGGGTATGGGCATGGATGTTTGTAAGCGCATGGTGTAAAGGTGGCTGGTGCACCTAAAATCTGTCGTGGTCGGAAGTCCTCACGATGGCTTGGTGTGGAAGTTTGGAGAGTGGGGTTCCAGTTCAGGTGTTGCCTCGTCATCTGATCGTGGTGCAAAATTACGAGGTGTTGTCCTCCGATCTTTCCCTTAAGGGATTGATCCCGGACCTTCGTCAATAGCCCATATTGCTCTAGTACGACATTAATTCAAAATTACCAAGGCCATATGACGATTCAGAGGAATTGAAGAGTGTCATAGATTAAATTATTAATAGATGTGGTACGTAGGAATTTAATTAACGTCATACTGGAGCAACACAACGAGGTTTTGACTATGGTTCGGGATCAATCCCCCAAGGGAAAGATCCGAGGACAACACAACGTAATTTTGAACCACGATCAGATCACGAGGCAACACTCGAGCTGGCACCCCACTCTCCAAACTTCCACACCAAATCAACGTGAGGACTTTCGGCCACGACAGATTTTAGGTGCACCAGCTGCCTTCCTCTACACAGCCGTCGCCAAAGCCCGTTGTGTTGCTCTAGTACGACGTTAAATAAATATTACCTATTACCAAAGGATTTGGTTCATGTTAAATCTATCGTGGCCTCGAATGTCATCATGTGTTGGTGTAATGTGGAATTTTGAAGAGTGGGATACCAGCTCGGGTGTTGCCTCGTCATCTGATCGTGGTGCAAAATTACGAGGGGTTATCCTCGTATCTTTCCCTTAAAGGATTGATCCCGGCCCGTTGTGTTGCTCTAGTACAACGTTAATTAAAAATTACCAAAAACCATCAAAGTAACATTTAACATCAAACAGAGACTGCCGTTGCTCAGTGGGTATGCCCACTCTGCTAGCAGTCTTCGAGTTGTAGGTGGCGCTTGTTCGATTCCTCCTTGGCTGTGTTTCTCTCTACCGTGTCACTAAAGCTTTCAATGTGGATGGATCAATTTATTGATATTCTATGTCCTTTGTCAATTACTTGGTTTTGTTTCTGGCGCAGAGCATGGCCAAGTATGGCCCTTGCGCCATAAAATCCCAAAACCAACCAACCAGCTAACATCAAACAGTTTTATCTGACTGTGGTTAATAGCCCGTTATGTTGTTCCAGTTCGACGTTAATGAAAATACTTCCTTACCTTCTTGACTCTGGTTACGATTTGGTGTCATTGGATATTTCAATTCGGGATTGATCCCGGTCCGTCGCCAGTAGCCCGTTGTGTTTTCCCAGAGAGACGATAAATAACCTTACTAACACGAAGAAAAATGCCCGGTATCCTACTTACCAGCTCGTAAGGTTGGTGTGTTTTAATTAACTACGATTTGAAGCAAATCAAAGGGATATTCTCTCTTGGAGGTCTAGAATCAATAACCAAGAAACCAAACCACCACGTAATTTACCATCTCTAAAATCCCGTTGAATACGACCATAATCGTAATAGTAATTAATTAAAGTTGCACTTTAGCGACACAACGGGCTATTTGAAAAGGTACTTATATTAATCATCAACCCCAGAGGTAAAGGTAAGTAAATTCGAGACATAGATTGCAGCAAACTATCATTGCAAGATAATGGAAAGAGTTTCGCGACCCCATGAAAGGCCTAGTTTAAAGTTACTCAGCTATGTAAACCCACAAACCTTTTTCTTCACATAATCTGGCAATTGGCAATTTTGGCAATTTTACTTAACGTCGTACTAGAGCAACACAACGGGCTATTGACGACGGTCCGGGATCAGTCCCTTACGGGAAAGATCCGAGGACAACAGTTCGTAATTTTGAACCTCGGTCAGATGACGAAGCAACACCTGAGCTGGCACCCTACTCTCCAAACTTCCACGCCAACCCAACGTGAGGACTTTCGGCCACGACAGATTTAAGGTGCACCAGCCGCCTCTACACCATACGTTTACAAACATCCATGCCCGGACCCGGATTCGAACCAGGAACCTTCCGATCTAGAGGCTAACACCTTAACCACTATACCGGTTGGTCGGCTCACATAATCTGAATTTTCTTTTTAAGTTATAGAGCACGGAAACGTTTTTGTCTCATTATCCGAGTTTGAATCGAAACAGAAACTATCTCAAGTGACCAACTATGCAAATGTGATAGTTTTTTGTCGTACAATCCTATTTTCAGTTTTCTTTTTTAAGTTACGGATATTTTTGTCTACAATCCAAGTTTGAATTACTTTCTTTTTCATCGAAGCAAGCTCAAAAGGGACACAGTCAGTCGATTTTTACAACAAAAAAAACCACCTAGTTTCAATTTTTTTTAAACTTATAGAGCACGTTAAAGTTTCTGTCCCCAATTCGAGTTAGAATTTTTAATTACTTTCGTTTGAATCTAAACAGAATCCATCTCGAAAGCTTTTATCAAGCTATGGAAGTAAGGTTTTATTTCACACATTCCGAATTGGAAATCTTTATCCAGTATTTTGTAAGCTATGGTGCTCGCAGAAAATGCTTCAACACACAATTCGAGTTGGAAATAATTTCGTTTGAATCGAAACAGGAAAGGTCTCGAAAGCGAAGATCACACTATGCTAATGCACTCACACCTGCGTATCCATTTTGAAACTTAAACCTATTCTTGAAATGATTCGGCTCTTACGCCAAGTACCAGGTTCGGGCCTCTATATAAAAAGTGATTTCGAAAGAGATTGAAAGTAATAATGGCATCTCAGAGGTATGCTAATTCGCTTGTCAGAACACGAATGGGAGTTATGAATTGAATTCTGTCATCAACACTGAGGAGTGATTATGTCGTCGGCAGAGAAAAATATAGAAGATTTGTGAATGCGAGATGAAGAGAGAGAGAGAAATTTTCCTTCACTAGGTTTGGCCTCGAAGCATTAAAAGAGATTGTTCTCTCGGCGAACAATCTTCCTAAAAAATATTTCCTTTTTTTATGAATTCGAAATTTGCCGTGGTCGGAGAAAATGGGAGAATTTATTAATTTTTTTTATTTCGTGTTCGGATTTGGAGATCTTGTAAGGATGACGAAAAAATAGCGATTTATTTAAGGGGGTCCGGGACACATCAGAAATTATTTTTTATTAATTAATTTAGAATTTTGAATTTTTTTGTACTGATTACCCATCTAACTAATAAACAAAATCACAACACAAAATTTTTCCAAAAGTTTTTTAAAAATTTTAAATAAACATTTTTTGAAAAAAAGAGGGGTCCTTTTAAATTGCTAAATCTCAAAATATTCTTGGTCCATTTTCAAAATTCTTGCAGTAAATTATTCACAAATTTATGAACTTTAATTTTGATTCGGCAATTTAAAAAATATTAATTTAACAAAAAATAAAAAATATTTGAATGAAAATGTTTGAAAATTTTAAGGTACTTTTTTTTTAAAAAGTCATATTTTTAAAAGTAAATATTTGTTTCAAATTTGCTGAATCCAAATTAAAGTATAATGTTTGAAATATATATATTCCAAATTTCAACTCTTAAACTTTATTGGTTTTCGACTTATAGCAATTTGAATACAGGAAATCTTGAAAAAAGTATCATGGAGAAAAACGCATTTAAAGTTTTAAAGACAGATGTCGTTGCCATGACAACAACTGTCAAGAGTGTTAGATTTTCAAAACAACGCACTACAAAAATTATTATATCTCTAGTTCTAATTAAGATAGAAACATGATTTAGGCGTCATTTTAAGCAAAAAAACATAGAGAATTTTTTTAAATCATAAAAAAAATTTCGAAAATTTGACGATTTTTGTGTCCCGGACCCCCTTAAAGCGATGGGTGTAAAACGTGCTCAAACTTGTACCTGCAATCGGCATAATAAGAAACCTGAGATGCGGGAGGTCCTTTGTATCAGTAGGTGCCGGATCAGCCCTTAGACGGGAAATGTTTCTAGACTGAGCGTTGCTACTGAGAGGAGCTTCAGAAAGTGTGACCAACATGTCGACTAGTAGTCGCTAAGATTGGTCATTAAAATTGACTTGTTTGGCCTCTTTGGCATCTTATCACCTCTTTTCTTACGTAACATCTGAAATTGTAGGTTAAATAGTAGATTGTAGTGTGAATGAGCATTCCTATAGAACTGCGACAAGAATGATGAAATCGCCAGTCTATTACTGTCAGAATGTGAATCAATGAACAGGGCCGGTCCGACAGAAATTTATTGCAGATGCGAGATGATAATTTGGCGCTCTCCCCCATGTTTAAAAGATTCGCCGCATATAGTGTGTTTTCCTCCCCCTTAGAATATCCTACTATGAAATTTATTTATTTCAATGCGTATAACGCGTATTTTATATTGACAGCTTTTTTTTCGGACTCCATAAGTTAACGGTTCTGTGATATTATTCACATCCGTTGTACTTCAATGGTTAATGGAAATTGGTTTACAAAATAGTCAATGGTACTTCTAAATTTCGAAATAATTTAATACAGTAAAGTCAACGCTACATTTATATTATAGCATAATATGTAATCACGGAAAAAAAAACCGAACCACCTCCTTTATTTCGAGCACTATTCATACTACATCATATTCAAAGGTATCATTCAATATAAAATAACATCCTCTACGAATTCAAATCCAAAAGCATAAAAAGAAGTCGTATCAAATTTTGCACAGACAACGAAATTTCTAATAGAAATACACTGTTTTGATTCCATAATCAGATTGTCCATCTTTAAAGTAATCTAAATATGAAATGTTATGATTTTACTATTTTTATATCCAAAAATATTCAATCCTAAAATTGATGTCAATTTCAGGGGTCATCTCCGCATAGAAAGTCGTTATTCGCCGATCGAGATTAATTGTAGTTATCATACAAGAATTTCAAATTTGAATTTCAAACGTATTTTTCAGCGATTAGAGCATTATATTTACTATGTACGTGCAAGCTATTTGAGAATAACATTATTATATTAACTATGCAAGTGCAAATATTCCGATAATTATTATTCGAGGTTTATCAAACGTTTTTTTTAATTTTGGTTGCCCTCTACAATAGCAATAATGAGGAAAATTTAATGTATCCCAAAAAAGTAATTATAGAAATGAGCTGAAATTTTGAAAGGCCAGTTTAGAAGTCTTTCTGAATCGATTCTCGTCAAAATATAACAAGGCTACAATTCATAGTTTTTTCAGACATTAATTTAATAATTATTATTGCATACTAAAAACTATTTTTTAAATAAAATATTAGACGGATTTTGTTTGGGTTGTTTAACAGTAACATGGTGCAAAATATCAGTGCTATAGAAATATTATTTATGAAGATATCCATAACTGATTTAACATTAGGAGCTCCAATCTTTCTGTACTCATAACTTTGATACGCAAAAATCTAACGACATGAAATTTGGTAAGGTCAGGCGGGGTAATTGTAAACAAGCTATACAAGCGCCCACGTGGGATTCCAAGAAACTAAAAAGTTGTGAAATATGAAAGCTGGTAACCCTGAGGATGCAATATAGTGATCCCGTATTTCTTTGAACCACAGCTGATAGCAATATGTTTAGTTGAAAAATTTATGGTTGAAAAGTTTGGGTTTTAAAGTTTTGTGAGCTGCATTTTCTGCTGCCCTCCATAATATATTGTAAGGTATGTTGTTCAAATTCTTTACTACGGTCAGTTATGTTTCTATCGAACAGAAAATCATTGGCTTTTGCTACTGGGAACTTAATGCACCATTAGTTGAATGTTTACAATCACCCCATATTTTTCAATGGATGGGGTAAATGTAAACATAACTTTGCCAATAGTATCGTTCAATTTGGATGGAAAACCAATATGTTGTGTCGTGTAATTTTGTATTTAATCGTATTTAGTATGTTTGAATTGCGTTTTATTGCATTTTTCGTGTTCTTGGGGAGCAGGAAGACGGATTTAGTGAAACTTCACACATATGATGAAGTTCTTACAACTGACCAAGTACTGTCACGCTTGAAGTAGGCAGAAGAGAAAAAGAACAAAATGAAGCCGAGTGAGAAGATAGTGAAAGAGCCAGAAGTAAACAAAAAACCAAGAAAGAAGCAAATGGAAAGGAAAGCAGAACTCGAGAACCGCGAGGATGAGGAACTATTGAAAGAATTGACTAACATTGACGGTGAAGAGTTTGAAGCTCTCCAAACATTAAAGTAAAATATAGAAGACTAGCTTTTAGGAGAAGTTAAATATTTTGGAGCCATTCATGGAAGACATTGAAACGACTGCGTTTCTACTTGTAGATGTTGAGGGAGGGAAGAGAAAGAAAACCCATTTTTCGTATGTATGAAGCGTGGATGTCGTTTTAGAAGAGGAGTTTGAGGTCACCGAACTCAAATGCATCGATAATGCATATGCTAAATTCGCTCTGGTTCAAAAAGACTAATTCTGTGTTACCAAAGTGTTACCAATGTGTAAGGAATGTAATGTGTGTTTATTTTTTGTACCTAAGATGGTACTTCTCAATTTTTAGTTTTCTGTTCTTTGCACTAATTACATTCTTTGTTCAGTATATGTTTGAATCATTTATTCTTATGTATTCCTGGAAGTTTACCTCATGATCATTGCAACTTTCAAGTGTCACTATATTTTTTGGGGGGAAGAAGTGGGAGTATTTGGTAAATATAAAGATCAAAACTCGGTTATTGTAAACATGGTATTAAAAGGGTAAAAATACCATTCGAGTTCCTTCTACTGCTACGACTATTGCTCATGCTATCACTTGTTCAATATTCAATATCACGAGGAAAATCGTTGTTTACAATTACCCCAACTTTAAAGGGTAATTGTAAACAGCCGAGTTCGGTAGTAAATTTCTTTTCTGAAATCTTCGTACTAGTTAAATATCAAAGCAGAATAGTGACAAGTTAGTTTAGTAGGGTGAACAATGTTTAATTACTTTATCAAGAGTTTGAAAATAGGTATTGAAAGTGAACATACAAATTTTGTTTACAATTACCCCGCCTTACCCTACCTGAATTTAAATTTTAATAAAGATTTGAAATTGTGTGTCGAAATAGGGGGTTCCTATTGGGAATTTTGAAGTTAGTGTTCAATTTAATATGAAGACGGCCTCTTATACAAATTTTATGCATTTGAATTTATAGAAGACGTTAGTTCCTGTCAAACACCATCCTTGATTTTTCTCTACTGTTAAAATTGCTATATTGTTTTTTTTCCGCGACTTTACAATATGTATTTAGCATTTCAGCAATGGAATATTAAATCATTTAATTAAAATTATCATTTATTGAAAATAAAATACGCTGAAAAATATTCTTATCATCATATGATTTATGAAACACTTGTTCAACACTAATATAAAAAGAACTACTAAAATGGAAACATCAAAAGTATTTTTCTCGTCTTTTACTTTGCAATATCTCTAAAAATTGTGTCTGTATCGATGGCATTTAGCACCTCATTTTCTATAGCCAAGGTCGGTTACCGCTCAGACGCTCTTAGGAAAAATAATCGATCTCATGAAGTTTTGAATTTGTTTCAATTTCGAAAATCTCCTCTCCACAACAGCAACTGACACACAGGAATGGTAAGTAAGATTCTTATATACGTTTTCCAATGTTTTTGTGTGTTTATGAAAGAATTAGTAGTTAAGTAACATAAAGTCTTTTCGGGGCAGCTCTTTTCTGGTCTTTGCTAAAAGTAAGATCTCGTCCAGCAGCTCATTTTCATCTACATCACATTCGGTCACATTTGCCAGTCAAAACTGTCTTCAAATTTAAACATCACTCTCTCAGTTCATTACCCCCACCCCACCCCTTTGCTGAAGGCTATGAACTTCATAGAGAAATTTGAAGTTATCACTCTGCTTCTGTTATGATCGAACTTCTATGACAAAAAACTGATTATTCCTTCCAAACCACATAGAAGTTTACTTTGAAAGAGGTAGCCATAGATACTTCATTGGCCGGCGACCCCCCCCCCCCCTCCCCCACCCCCATCTTGGTTACCCGATGCGACCGCATCTGTAGCCTCTTAGCCCAATCAGACACAGTCCAATTCACTTGATGCCGACACCACTTTAATCGTGTCCCTCTGTATTGGACGGATAGCGGAAAACAAACTCGTGGTACCCGGGATTACAGTCCATTCTGTAGGCACACAGTAGTTGCAGGTATCATCTTACCAATGGACGCTGCAACCATAGATGTCACACATTTGGAGGTCGCTCTTCGATTACGCTTCGTTACAACAGCAATATATCGATCTACCGCAGGGGTAGTAACCCTTGGGCGGCCGGCCACAGGTCTTCGGACGGTACAGCTACACTCTACGTTTATGAGTGATGGCAACGGCTTGGCGATTTTTTTTTTTGGCGCACTTATAGTAGCGAGTTACGATAAATTAAGGCAACCCATCTTTCGTTGCTGTTGTTGTGGTTTTCACGGCAACCTCGGCAAACGGAAACTATCAATTTTCATTTTGAATATTCTAGAAAGTTCTTCCAAAATCCGTTAAAATCGTTTGATTTCATTGATTCGTTTGAAATTTTTTCTTTCCTCCCATTGGTTATTTTGTTTTTTAAATATCCTTTTATTGCATTGGTCCTTTTAAATCGTTTTCTGTGATACCATTGGTCCATTTATTTGTATTTTGACAGTTGTGGAATTTTTATTTTGTTATAATAGTTTTCACGGCAGGATTAAGAGTTTTGTTTTTTTGACCATTTTCGTTTTCGTTATTTTTTTACGAGAGAATTCTGACGTTATCAGGTATTATTTCTTGCTTTTTTTCTTTTGTAAATCTTTTTCTTTTTCAACATGCTCACTGTATTTAGTGTAATTGATAAGTTTCAGGGTATTCTTACCATTCGTAGCTTAGTTTGTTGGTTCACAAATGTGTTTTGATATGTGATTAAGCTTACTACTTTTTGTGAAATTTTTTTTTTAATATACTTTTTAAAACGTTCTGAAATGTGCTTAAAAAGTGTGTTGTAAAAAGAAAAAAAATTGTGACAGGAAAAGAGTTAAGAAATAATTCTTTCCTTGGCGACTTTAGAAGTGCGCCAAAAAAAATCGCCAAGCCGTTGCCATCAGTCATAAACGTAGAGTGTAGCTGTACCCTTCGGACAATGGTTTGGCTTGTTTGGAACTGTTTTTATAATCGAGAAATGACGGAATGATGAATATCGAAGAAAAGAGCAACATCAATGATTGATTGCCCTGATTCAATGCGTCCCACAAAACGCCAGCGTGGAAACCATAGAAACACGTCTGTCGTGAAAACTAATCGTACGAAAGTTCTAAACACTTTTTATCAGCACTTACATGCAACTCCTCTAACCCTTCACAATGCTGGCTTCTTATACAACTGCCTTTTTTTGCATATTTCTCGACACGAAACCGTGATTGCCTGTTACATAACACATTTGCATACTTCCATTTACCTCTGCAGCAAATTGCAGCCTCTCAAATTCAGATTGGCTTTCGGAAATTAACTTTTTCTTCTCCGTGCTTAAATTTTTGGAAGTGAGTGTAGTTACGTGACTTCTCTGCGAAAAATTTACTTTGTTCGCCGATATTGCATCTGATCGTTTCGTTTGGCTAAAACATCTTTGCCAAGTGTTGTGTGTAAATACCATTTATAAAGAATGGCGAAAAAAGTGGTGAAATCTCCAAAAGCCTACTAAATGTTGTGCGAAACATTCGATGGGCGTCTCTTCCTTTAACGTTGACCAATCAGCTGATGAAATTTTCGGGATTGTTCCTTCCATTGTGTTCTTCTCATTGTGTTCCTTCAGACAAACGATTATTCAACAACCTACCTGATTACTATGCATAGTAGGATCTGGAAAGAATGCTTTGTTAGATTGGTTGGTAAGGTAATGCTACTTTTAATTAACGTCGTACTAAAGCAACACAGCGGGCTATTGACGACGGTCCAGGACCAATTCTCTAAGGGGAATATCCGAGGACAACACCACTTAATTTTGAACCACAGTCATATATCACAGTCATATATATATATATATATATATATATATATATATATATATATATATATATATATATATATATATATATATATATATATATATATATATATATATATATATATATATATATATATATATATATATATAGTACTACGTTAATTAATTACGATGACCATTACTTTTCCACCTCTTTTAATCGGGAGTTAATCCCGGACCGTGGAAAATAACCCGCTGTGTTTGCTCCAGTGCTACATTAATTAATAACGATAACCATTACTTGTGTACTTTTCCACCTCTTTTAATAAGGGGTTAACCCCGGACCGTCGCCTATAACCCGCTGTGTTTGCTCCAGTACTACGTTAATTAATTACGTTAACCATTACTTTTCCACCTCTGTTTAATCGGGGGTTAATCCCGGACCGTCGCCAATAACCCGCAGTGTTTCCTCCAGTGCTACGTTAATTAATAACGATAACCATTACTTGTGTACTTTTCCACCTCTTTTAATCGGAGGTTGATCCCGGACCGTCGCGTATAACCCGCTGTATTTGCTCAGTACTACGTTAATTAATTACGATAACCATTACTTTTCCACCTCTTTTAATCGGGAGTTAATCCGAACCGTTGCCAATAACCCGCTGTGTTTGCTCCAGTACTACGTTAAATAATTACGATAACCATTACTTTTCCACCTCTTTTAATCGGGAGTTAATCCCGGACCGTCGCCAATAACCCGCTGTGTTTGCTCCAGTGCTAGGTTAATAA
>OX375872.1:134748742-134926520 GCA_947359465.1 Metellina segmentata | reverse complement strand
TCAGGGAATGAGAGCAAAAAATTAAAAACATAAAACTGGGATTGTTAATTCTTTTTCGTAAAATCGGAATAGCTAAAGATAGATTGAAAATTTCAATGGATTTGAAATCTTCAGAAAATTGTACACCAGATTAATAACTAACAGCACGGCGTTGTCCGTGGTGTTGGTTTGCGTAGGCACGGGCAACGCCGGGCTATCTACGCAGTGGCAAGAACAATATTGACGCAAAATGGCAGGATTTCTAATATCGAATTGGTTCAGTGGTATTTTTAGACCTATACAAAATGACGATTACAGATTCTTTCAGTTAAATTAAAGTTTAATTACTATTTACAGATACAGAAAGATTACATATTAATGCAAATCAAGATGAATCAAATCAATCAAATTAAGAACACTTAGGTTCTTTCTAAATCGAATCGAGTCGAACTTCAACTAATCAACTGACAAAATCTGCAGGTGTGGGAGAGCAGTGTAACGTCATGACCCACGTCATTATGAGCACCCAGAATGCTTTGCGGAAGCAGAGGAAGAACAACGAGTGCGGATGGGACGGCTGATGACGTTGGATTCAACAAAATTTAAAATGTCTTTCTTTTAATTTATTGTCATGTTTTTACGTCCAAGTGGTGCACGATCCTGTAATTTGTGTTTGTGTCGTCCAAGCAAATAAAGACTTGACGGTCTAATCCAGCTACCTTATTCCGTCTACGAAACTCCTTACAGGCCTGCTGAATGGTGGCATACGTCTCACAATAGCTAAACAGAAGTTCAGGGTAAGCGCTTACCAGATAAATTGTTTAGTACGGATCAGTACCTGTCCTATAGTTTAATGATAATGGTGTATTAAACCAAGTTGGACTTCCGGTAAGCTTGTTTATATCTGTTGTGTGAAATATTGTTCATTATATTTCGGGTATACCAACAGATTAGCTTAGGAATCCACTTGTTAAAAGTACATTGATTGTGATTATTGTTGAACTGAAATCGTTATAATTTCCGGTAGGCTGTAAAATTTGTTATTGAAATGGTGTTCTTAATATTTCGGGAATAATAACAAATTAGCTTAGGAATTCATTTGTTAAAAGTACATTGATTTTAATTTCCGTTAGGCTGTATAATTTGTTGTTGAAATAGTGTTAATATTTCGGTAATAATAACAAATTAGCTTTGGAATTTGTATTCATTATTTTCTTGGATTAAAAGTAAATACTAAGCATTATTCATTTCTGGTTAACTGTTAAAATTTTGTTATATGCGAAGCACAGTTCTGTTTCGGTTTGGCATACTTAATTAAGTTTAGAAATGAATGTGATTGTATAACTCTATATCGGACCTTGATATGTTAAATATTAATCGTATTGATATGTTCATGTATTTTTCTGAGTTTTGGTAGAATTCATGGCTGAATTGAATTTATGTAGTGTCTCGTACAAAATTCTGAGAATATTGAGTTTGGAACATTCAACTATAAATATTGTTTTTTATGAAGCATCCCCGTTTCATTGAATTATATTTCTTTCTGAAAAATTTGTTCTTGCAAAGTTTAATCTTAACTAGAAGTGTGTAAAACTTGTATCAAATGTGTTTCAACTATTTAGATACGTTAGTTTTGGTTCTGAATCATTACTGATTGCTCACAGCTGTTAAGAATTTGAAGTTGTTGACAAAAATTTAATCTCTGTTGTGCGCTCAGCTATTGTGACAGATGTCGTGAGAGGAAGATTGCATATCAAATATGCCGATTCTGAGACAGAAGATGAAGGTTTTTGGTGTCATGAACGATCACCTCTGATCCATCCTGTTGGTTGGGCTCAGATCATTGGTCATGCACTAAAAGCTCGTGCAGAATATGCAAGACAGTCTTTGAAAAAAACATTGTACAGAACATTTGCCTCCAATGATGCTACTTGGGACATGTTTTTACCAGTTTATAACCCTGAGAGCAAATTTCACTTTAAGGCTGGAATGAAGTTAGAAGCTATTGATCCCTTGAATTTGTCTACAATATGTGTCGCAACAGTGACTGAAGTTTTAAGAAACAGCTATTTGATGATTGGTATTGATGGAATGATGGCAGCTAATGGTGCAAATTGTTTTTGCTATCATGCATCATCTCCTTGCATATTTCCTGTAGGATTTTGTGAGTGTCATGGCATAACACTTACTCCTCCTAGAGGTTATAAAGGAGATTTTAAGTGGTCCGAGTATTTGAAAAAAACCAAGGCAGAATCTGCACCTGTCAACTTGTTTCGCACAGACATTCCAGATCATGGTTTTAGGGAAGGTATGTATCTGGAAGCTGTAGATCTTATGGAGCCTCGTTTGATATGCGTGGCACATATGTTACGAAGGTTGTTGGGAGACTTTTAAAAGTTCATTTTGAAGGTTGGGAAGATGATTACGTCCAGTGGTGTGACTGCGAAAGTCCTGATCTTTTCCCAATTGGTTGGTGTGATGTTTTAGGATATAGACTGGAGCCTCCTAGAATAGATGTGTTGGAAGATAAGAAAAAGAAGAAAGTGATTGTGAAGAAAAGAAAACGAAGACAGTGGTCCAAAAAACCGGTCAGCAGTGATGATTCCCCAAATGCTCAGGAACTAGACTCGTTCAAATCAAATGATGGCAAGGATTCAAAAGATTCTTCGAGAGAAAACAGCTTTATTGCAGTTGATGAATCAAGTTCAAATTCTTTCCAAGAAAAGAAAAAAACTACTGCGCAGAATTTGCCTCCTAAAAGTCAACTGACTAAAAAAGGGAAATCAAATTCTAATAAGAAAGTTGAAATACCCACTCCAACAATAAAATCAAATAGACCTAATTATTCTCCAGAAATTATTGTCGATGACTCTTCACCTGAAAAGAAGAATCTTCGTGGCAAGAAACTTGTTTTTGAAGATTCACCTGTTGTGCAAAGACAAAAATCCCGCATCCAACATTTGCGTAGAAAAACTAAAACACCTGCTTATGTAACATATGCTGATGACTCTAGCTTGAGCCCCTCTGATGATGAATAGGAAGATCTGACTCTCTAAAGAAGGAAGTTCCGCCCCTGTAAATCGTCTGATTGGTAAGGAAGAAGATATCTTCTTGTCCCCTTACACCTACATTGGGGAAGTGAACGGATTCAAGATGCCGATTCTCCGTGATACTGGGACCAGTATTGACGTAGTGTGCAGAAACCGTATAAAACCCGAGATGCTCACTGGCGAAAATATATGGTAATGGTAATTTTTAGTTAACGTCGTACTAGAGCAACACAACGGGCTATTGACGACGGTCCGGGAGCAGTCCCTTAAGGGAAAGATCCGAGGACAACACCTCGTAATTTTGAACCACGGTCAGATGACGGAAAATATATGGGTGCAACAACCTTTAGATGATGCTCCTGTTTGCTTGCCACTGGCAGAAGTAGAGTTGAAGGGAGAATTCGGACATGTAATTACGAAAGCAGCAGTTGTGTGGAGTCAAGTAGACAAAGTGAGATACCTTCCTTCTCTAATATTATAAAAGGAAGTTCTTGTTTGTCTGTCTGTCTGTTTATTTTTTTTTTTCGTTTCCGCTTTGATTTTGCGCGGAGGAATGTTTTTACAGCCAGACGATAAATCTTTTAACTATAGTCACAGTTTTTTTTCTCTATCTTCTGGACCGTTAAATATAGAGTAAAAATTTCAACGGATTTGAAATCTGCGGAAAATTTTATACCAGATTAATACCTTACATCAGGGATTCCCAACCGGTGGTACGCGGCTAAGTTTCAGGTGGTACGCAAGGATGATACGAGCGACCCAAATGTTCTACGAAGTTTGTTCGATTTTTTACTATGTACAACCACGTTATGTTATTTCTTATACCATTTGTTACTAGCAACTCGTGTGAGAGTGGTTTTTCTGAACTTTAGTGCATAAAAAATAAATATAGAAACAGATTAAGTGTTGAAGAGGACTTAAGAGTGAAGTTACGCTCCATTGCTCCTGATATTGATATTTTAATAAAAGTCAAACAACAAGTTTCGTCCTAAAAATTGAGTTTTGATTATGTTAATCTTTGTTTGCTTAGTTTGTACTAATTATATGAAATTAGTGGTTTTTAGACCTGTGAGTAAAAAATAAAACTGTATTTTTCAATAATCGTTTTATTTTTTCCTTTATTAAAACATCATTAATACGAAATACAAGTGCATTAATCATAAAATATGAAGCTTTCTTAGTATTTTAATTAAAATAAAACTAGCCATTGGGCACTTTTCTGACATTAGATATATGTTTCTAAAGAACTATAGGACTGGTGGTACGCCAAAAACTTCTAAAAATTTCAAGTGGTACGCAGTTACTAAAAGGTTGGGAACCCCTGCCTTACATCACGGCGTTGCCCGTGGTGGGATAGCCCGCCGGGATAGCCACGCAGTGGCTAGTTTATAATATTAGAGATGTCTTATGTCTGGTGCGGCACGACCTACTATGGCCCTTGCGTCATAAAACCCCCAACAAATAACCAACTTTCTTCTTTCATCTCACTACAGTGTTCCCAATACCTCTTTTTCCTTTCACATCTTTAATTTGACTCTCTTATGTTTGGCTCAGTTTGGCCAACTATGGCTCTTGTGCCATTAAAACCTAAAATAACCAAAAGTCAATTCATTATTCCAACCTGAGGCCGGTAGATAACTATATATTCCCGAACTAATCATCCAAGCCGACTGGCTTGGATGATTGTCATCACTGGTCTCAAATTGAAGCACAAGTGCCAACATAAAAAGATGAACGTAAATATATCGACGAGAAAATATCAAAAGCGAGATAGCTTTTTTTTTAGGGTTTTTGTTCTTTGACACTTTAGTTTATCTTTTAAGTTCAAACCTCCGTGTAGCCTTGAAAGCGCTAAACGAATGGCTTTTCAACTGTTAGAATACAGATAGGCTCTTGTTTGTTACTGATCTGAAATTCCTGTTATCTTTTTGCTCTCACACTTAATTGCTAAAAAAAGGCGACTTTCTCTCTCTCATCGAAGGCTTTTACAACTATGTGTGCTATGGTTTGTCATCAGTCGCCTTGGTATAGATTTAACGTTTCTTTCAGTAATTTATCTCTACATGCTGTCCAGACATAACTCATTTCGATAAGGCAGAACTCTCAACAGACGGTTGACAATGTATAGGTCATATAAAGGCTTTCTCGAAAGCGGAAAAGGGGAAAATTTATTAGAAGTTTTATTTTTTTTTGTAGAGAAGCATTAAAATTTTTAGAAGCGAAAAACAGATAAAGTAAGCATATTTTTCAACAGCATAACTGCAATTAACAGTAAATATTTCCATTGGCTTAAATCTGATAATTCTCAACAAGAATTGAAACATATATAAGATACAGCAAATAATATTAATATATCTCAGTATATACAAAAGTCTAGGGAAGGTGCCGTGTAGCCAAAACACCTCGCTTGCCTCTAACGTCCACTGATAGTTGCTTCGGTTAGAGTTGCATAGATTAGTAAGTGTGCTGCATTCATTAGAGCTCCATCCGAAAAAAAAACGACGAAGAAACGACTTGTAATTGCTAAGGGGTGTTAGCAATTCCAAGCTTATGTAGATGGGAAGCAAACTAGAGTGGATTTTGGTGGGAGAACCTGAGCCGAAAGCTAGCAATCTCCAGTGAACTTGAAAGAACTTTATAGTATTTGGATTCCAGAGCCTTTATGTAATCGAGGGCAATATTTTTTTAGTGGGAGCGAGTGCCATATTTGGTCAAGCTGTGCCAAACAGAATACATACTACACCAGTAATACACATACACACACAAGGAATGTTTTACTGACACAGAAGACAGAAATACACCCAGGGAGGAATCGAACATATGCCGCCTACAACGTGCATGTTGGTAGCTCAGTGCTCTGCTAATCATATAGCGACTTCCCACAGAGACCAAAACGTCAATATGGAGTGTTTGGCTTGGTACGTCGGTATTTAATTAGTGTCGCACTGGACACGGGCTATTGGATACGGTTCGAGATCAAACCCGAAAGGAAAGATCCGAGGACAACACCACGTAATTTTGAACTTGTTATCTCAGCGTTGTGTCTTTACCTTTCTGCCGGTTGTCTTATGATTTGTCATTAGCAAAAATTCTTGTCATTAGCAAAATTAACCAGATCTTGATCTTGTCATTGTAAAAATATCGGCAAAATTGGTCAGATCTTGATAGACGAGATACCTCGTCGAAATCGCTTGGTAGTTTAACACTTCACTCCAAAAATGCTTTTAAATTTCACCACAGACTTTTATTTCCCAACCTCTTTAAATTTTTGTAAATTTTTACTTCTTCTGTAAACCCTCCTGGTGGTTGCCTCGAGATCAAACCCGAAAGGAAAGATCCGTAGACAACACCACGTAATTTTGAACTTGTTATCTCAGCGTTGTGTATTTACCTTTGTGCCGGTTGTCTTATGATTTGTCATTAGCAAAAATTATTATCATTAGCAAAATTAACCAGATCTTGATCTTGCCATTGTAAAAATATCGGCAAAATTGGTCAGATCTTGACAGACGAGATACCTCGTCGAAATCGCTTGGTAGTTTAACACTTCACTCCAAAAATGCTTTTAAATTTCACCACAGACTTTTATTTCCCAACCTCTTTACATTTTTGTAAATTTTTACTTCTTCAGTAAATCTTCCTGGTGGTTGCCTCGATGAGGCATTCGTCATTATCAAAACCATTTGAAGTTCTTGATAGACGAGATACCTCATCAGTGCAAGAATTATAACCCGATCTTCATCTCGTCATCATACAAAACAATAAGCAATATCTCATGATTAGCAAAATTGGTCAGATATTGATGGACAAGATATCTCGTCAAAACCACTTGGTGGATTAAACAGAGCCAATTAGGGTAGGTAGGTAGGTACTGCAGTTAATGTCGTTCTGGAGATACACGACGGGCTATTGACGACGGTCCAAATTAATCCCCCAAGAGAAATATTCGAGGACAACACCAGGTAATTTTATGCCACGGTCAGATGACGATACAACACCTGAGCTGACACACCACTTACCAAACTTCCACACCAAGCCAACGCCAGGACATTTGAGGCCACGACAGATTTAACGTGCATCATGTCCCTTTTCAGAGCCAATTATGATATTTTTCACACTCGATGTGGAGGTAAGCTGCTTCGCTACGGGCGTACTTTCCTTCAGAACCGTCTTGTTAATGTCGATTTCTCGACACTTCGAATTCCATTTCCTTATGAAAATATATCATAAGAAATTGTATTCTATCTCTATTATAAGAAAAGGAAGTGTTTGTTTGTATGTCTGTCTTGTCTGTTTGTTTCGCGGCCGCAAAATCCTGATGATCTATGGCACTTACAGCAATGAGATTTAGCACACGGGTAGTCCAAATTTTTTTCAATTTTTGGGTCGCGGCGAATTTTAAAATTCAATCTAGAAGATTTTTAAATGAATTTAATAGTTTTATTCTCCATCGTTTTTACAACGCCTTTATTCCGGTGAGAGAAGAAACACCAGAAACTTGACTTTTCTACCCACGTGACCTTGCCTTCAGGCTTTGGAATCATGCAATTTTTTCATCGCAGTAGATTCTAAATTTATTTTTTACATTTCCATTTTCATTTTGCACACGGAGAAAATTGTTATTTTTCGTTTCCGCTTTGATTTTGCGAGGAGGAATGTTTTTCCAGCGAGAAGATAAATCTTTTAACTATAGTCACAGTTCTTTTTTCTATATCCTAGACCGTTAAATATAGAGTAAAAATTTCAACGGATTTGAAATCTGCGGAAAATTTCAGTTCAGATTGTTACCGAAAAATATGATTTTCTTTAAATAAATAATTTTTAAATTGAATATATCTTATACTTTTAGAAATTACTGCAAACCCTCTTGGTAAAATTCAAGCCCTCCTCCCAGGAAGTTGAGCCTCACAGTTTGAAAACACTCCTTTTAATAATGTAATGAATTGACGATTCGAAATATTGAGTCTTCCGCGTTCCTCCATCTCTTGGAGTATGTCGTTTAATCGCTGAAGTCTCGACCATTTTATCTTATCTCTCCTATCTCCAGACATTAAATTGCAGAATAGTAGTTCTTTCAAGAGAAATTGAAAGAAAATTGCAATAAAAAATTCCGAGACCACGGCTGTTCTTAAGAAATACCCGCGTCTTCAAACACCTCCAAGTTTGAAACGCAATTTCTTGAGCATTCTGAGATAAAACGTACGGAGTTACGAGTTATTTCCCGGACGTTCTTCACAAATAGCGTCAGATTAATTCTGATAGCGCACATAATTAAAAATGTGTTACCCTTGCTTCACAACCGTGACTGACTGAGTTGCATAGTTATCTATATTTCAATTTACGGAACCTGCTTTGGATACCAAGAAGTTATTTGACAGATCGTGGATTTTATGTAAGTGTTAAACGGAAATAAATCCTCGGCTTAGAGCAGAAACTCGTTAGCTGGCAAAAAGTTGAATTTTACAACACAGCTGATTAAAGACTAACTTTAGATTTTGGTCAAAATAAAAATTATAAACATTTAGGTACATTTTCTTTTAAACCGTATATATAATATGATAATTTATTTCTCATTTTGAAAATAATCATTTAGTGTCGAAAAATGCCTTTCCTAAAAATGTCAATGAATTTCCGTACTCTAAGCCGACGAAATATGGAATATACATAAATGTACCGGAAAACTTGTATTTTTCTTACTTTTTAATCTGAATTATCCAATAATTTTCGTTTTTTGTCCCTGATTAAAGCAGCGTGTTTAATTCAAGCAGCGTGTTTAATTCTAAGTTAATTTTAAATAATTCGAAAAACCTCCTATTCAACGAAATATATTTCATACACAAGCTTGCTTTAATTTTTCCGAAACAGCGGATGTCAAAATGGTAATTGTCTATTTCACCAATGAATTTTTTAAAGTTTTTGATAAAAAGTTTTGGAAATGAAGGAATCTATGAAAACGTCTTTGATACGAACTCTTAACTGATTAAAATATTTTCGGTACTCCCCCTTCACCTTTGAATTATCCAAGTTTTAACGTATTTGATCTTAAAATAACTGTACTTAACACGAATGTAGTCATAAATCACCGTTCTGATTATGCAGAATAGCTTTGGTTCTGATTGATGTGTATATGAATGTTGTGATGTTGTCTCTATAACTCAATTTAAATTCTGAGCTTGTTTTCATTCGTCTCAAAATTTTGAGTTGGTGGCCATGTTTGCTTCATTGGGTGTCGTCTGTGCCTTGTAATTAGCCTGGGTAATGTGAAACATTTTTGAACTGTGCAGTCTGCTTACTAGTTTAAAAAATCCAGTAGGCTGTCTCGTAGCATTGATGCAAGGTTTTACGTCAATACGCCTCGTTAATTATTCTGGCTCAGGTGTTCGTTTCAGTCAAACATAGACTAGTGGCATTATACGTATCTCTACTATTATAAAAGGAAGTGTTTGTTTATTTGTTTCTTGGGCTGCAAAGTCCTGACGAATCTATGGCACTTTCAGTAATGGGATTTGGCACACAGGTAGTTCTAATTTTTTGCAATTTTAGGGTTAAAGCGAATTTTAAAATTCAATCTTGAACATTTTTTAAATGAATTTAATAGTTTTTTTCACCCTTACAACTTTATTTCGTCCCGCTTCGGCAATTGGAAGATAGAACGGAATTCTTCTATATTCCCCTATGACGTCACGTCACAATCATCACTATTGACTTCAGCCTTTGAAACCATGCCTAGATTTTCACCTCCCGCTCTCAATTAAATGGGAATGCGTTGTCTCCGCTCAAACGATTCCACAGCGAAAATTTTGACTGACATTGCTTAGTTCTTTTTGTAAAATCGGGGTCGTTAAAGATAGATTGAAAATTTCAACGGATTAGAAATGTGCGGAAAATTTTACTCTACATAGATACCTTGATTTTCTTTTAATAAATAATTTTTCAATTAAATATTTATATATTTTCGCAAGAGATCGTGACGTCACGCCGATTGAATCTCTTATCAACGTTTGATTTTGTTTTAATAAATCATTTTTCAATTAAATATTTATATTTTTTGGTTTGCGAAGCAAACCAACACTATGGGCAATCTGACTCCCACGAAAAGAACTGTCATGGGCAACCCTTTGGGTTTGCGAAGCAAACCAACACCACGGGCAACTCCGTTATGGCTGTTATCCAATAGGCTTCGAACTCCTATTTGGTTTGCGAAGCAAACCAATAACCCCACAAAAGCAACGGGCACGGGTAACGCCGGGCTAGCTACTCAGTGGCTAGTGTGAAGTAATAAAGAGTTGAAAATGTTCAAGTAAAATTCGAAAGAGGTAATTTTTAATTTCTTTATCATTCACATAATTTTAATACTTCCATTAATTTATATTATTGTAAACATTAAAACTGCGCTGTCTGTTTCCTAGTTTAAAAAGGTTATAGATCTTTCCGTTGTATTAAAAAAATCTCTATAAATTGCTAAGGAAGAAATCAAATCATACTATTGTGATAGGTAAGATCGCATGCATCATCGAATACATAAACAGCATACGCAAAGCAACGTACATCATACTGTTGGCTTACAAGTGAAACACACTGAACACAAAAACAAAATTCCGAGGGGGAAATTCTACTCCCTTCACTTAACCTCCTGATTGTTGTCTTACCGAGGTATCTCGACATTAACATGAAAAAAATTTGCAAACATTCATTGCTCAATATACTATAATAATTGAGGAATAATCCTTTTTTTTCACATAACCCTGAAATTTGGTAATCGCCTTTTGTCGATGTGGCATTTCTTTACAGATGCTTACCTAACCTTAAACCTGACGCCCCAAAATTCCAGTAGGGATAGATCATTTCTTGTCAAATGACCGTGATTTTCTTACATTCTCATCTGTGAGTAAACTCTCCAAATGGTTTCGACGAGATATTTCGTCCATCAAGATCTAACCAATTTTGTTAATGATAAGATATCTCGTCATCAACATCTGACCAATTTGCAAACGACGAGGTATCACATCAAGATTTTGCCGGTTTTTTTTTCTAATGACGAGATATCTCGTCCATCAAGATCTGATCAGTTTTTCTAATGACGAGATATTTCGTCATCAAGATCTGAACGAGAGGGAAAAAATTGAATATTAATATAGTTAGTACTGTTTCAAAATTTTGACAGTCAATTCTTCATTCATTCCGAACAGCTTGAAACTAAAGCTGAATTCAAATAGGAAGCGGATGGCACAAGAGACACACGCGCCACCAATCAGAGGCGCCATCGCAGACCAATCAAATTGCAATTATTTCAACTTGATTGGCTTGCGACGGTCGCTTTGCGTCTTACGCTTCCTATTTGAATTCAATTTAACAAGCAAATTAATAACATAGCATTTTCTTTCTTATCTAAAAAATGCAAAATGTTTCTCGAAATGATGACTGATGATGTGTTAACAAGAACCATAAGAGTGAATCTTTTTCCTCAGCACATTATTCCCACTCCCAAGTTCTGATCTTTACCCTGGGGATTAATACCGGACCATCGCCAATAGCCCATTATATTTGTTGCTCCAGTGCAATGTTAGTTAACTACCTACCTCCACTTCCACTCATACATATGCGTCGTTGCTTGTATAGTGTCGTATTCCGACTGGAGAGGTTGGAAATATAATCTTTATTGATGAAATCATGTGAAATTGAAATATTTTACTCCACCGAAGAACAATTTGAATTCAGAATCCAAATTTTGTGTCCATAGAAAACGTTCTTACAGTGAACGAAGAGGTACAGAGCAAAATAGGCTCAAAATTTGAATTTGGAGATAAATTTTTGCGGTCGGTAGAAAATGTTCCTGTTGAGAGAGAACAGGTACAGAGTAGGGATGCGACATCGACAGCAAAACATCGATGTTTTAAAACATCGATGTTCAAAATTAAAACATCGATGTTGATAATACATCGTCCCAAAAACATCGATGTTTTTAAAATTCAGTGTATTTAAACTTTTTTCCCCATTTCTTAACACTGGTATAGCACCTAGTGATGCGACATCGACAGAAAAAAATCGATGTTCAAAATTAAAACATCGATGTTGATAATACAACGCCTCAAAACCATCGATGTTTTTAAAATTCAGTTTACTTAAACTCTTTTCATCATTTCTTAAAACTGGTATAGCACCTTGTGATGCGACATCGAAAGCAAAACATCGATGTTTAAAATTAAAACATCGATGTTGATAATGCATCTCTCCCAAACTACCGATGCTTTTAAAATTCAGTGTATTTGAACTTTTTTCCCCATTTCTTAAAACTGGTTTAGCAACTAATGATGCGACATCGGCTCCAATACATCGATGTTTTTTATAAAACATCAATGTTTTGAAAACATCGACATCGATGTCGCATCCCTACTTTTCAGAACCTTCACCCTTGGTCACTTTGGTCTAAAAGTATGTTCAATTTGCTCATTATGAAAATTATGCTACTTGGTTATTTTTTAAATTTTTATAGCGGTACTTTTTTTTATTTAAAAATAAAACATCGACAACGTAAAAACATCGACGAGTATAAACATCGATGTTACAAAAACATCGACCCCAGTACATCGATGTTAAATACATCGATGTTTTTAAAAAAACATCGATGTTTTGAAAACATCGACATCGATGTCGCATCCCGAGTATAGAGCAAGAAAAGTTTTAGTTTCTGTACCACATTAAACAGTAACTACACACACCTCCATAACCTCTGAACCTCAAGGGGCTTGAAAATGTACTGTAATAGTAGGAAAATGGGTTAGATATCTTGAGATATCAGAGTACAGAACGTAAGAATGATTTTAGAGACAAATAAAGGTAAAATTATTAAATTTTTTTTAACAATTCAAATTCTTGTTTTCTTGTGCCCTTCGTCTTAGGTTTAATTAATAATAAAGTAAAGTTCATATTATTACTTATTTCATAGTTTTGGGCTCTACAGGAATCTCTGATGCTGTTTACTCAACTTTGGCCTTTCCTGATACAAAACTACACTGTACTGACATCGGACACATGGAGTAGAAACAAAACATGGCATTTAATTTGGAGTCTAACAGTAAACTTCAATTTTCAATTGCAGAGTTCATTTCAATTTCAATTGTTTTATATAAAACTCTAGCAGTCACTTCACTATCCCCTGTTTAGAATTTTTAATACATACCATCATGGTCACAAGTTTCAGGGGACTGAACCACTTTGGCTATTTAAGAATTTTATGAAAGGTCGCCAGCATAATTCAGTCTCCTAGAGCTAATCAGTAGAAATCAGAACCAATAAAATGCTGTTTTGTTTCTACTCGCGCTTATTTCTTTCATACGTATTTTTATCCACACACATATTCATATCCGCAGTGTATGTGTGTTTCGACAAAAATAAATCATAGAAATGCTTTCAAACTACTCAAGGATCATCCACGGAAGAAGTTCAGAAGGTCAAAAAATATTCCGGGCGCCATCGACTACACGATATCTACGCGGCCACAAAAAACTAGTTTCAAAATTAAAAGAAGGGCTTTGATATGTTTATTACATCCCATGTGTGAGAGAAACCCTTCTCTTCCATCAGCCCCTCCTACCCTTCCCTATTAACCTTGATTTTAATTTGGACTTTTCCAAAGTATGATCTGGCGAACCTGCCCACGTGGCAGTATTACGTCAGATAAATCTCGACATTTGTTTAGGAAGAACCGGACCATGTGTGAGTAAAACTTTAACTGTTCTAAAACAGATATTTGCATTGCGTTTTTGGGTAATTAAGAAGGTAGATCGCGCGTTTCTCTGCTAATATTTGCAACACCTTCGATACTTTTCAAAAGATATCAAAGTGATTTCGCAGTTTGTAAATGTTTCATGTGTTGTGCGATGTGACGTTGAAGGGGAAATGAATTGAGTGTTTCGTCAAAAGGAGGAAACCAAGAGTAGAAAGGGAATGTTTATTTACTTTTGAGTTCCGTGTGCGATAAACGTAAGAGGTTGTTTGCAAAACTGCAAAACTGATATGGGATGAAAACAAACAAGTAATAGCAGATTTGTTCTGTTTGTTTATGTCTGATGTTTTCCGTATTTCTTGGAAAACTTTCGCTCCTTGAAAGGAAGAAATGTAGTTTTGTTATATGGCTTGGCGGCTGTTCTTTCGAATCGCTCACAAATTTTGACTTTTAAAACAAAACAAAGCCGAATTGTATTATTAAACACAACTTGCAGATCGATTTTTTCACATTTCTTGTCACTGCTTCAATTTTACTAAAGAATAAAACATGCAAAATAGTTAGGTTTTGATTTGAAGTGCCTATGTTGTTCTCTTTTAACAAGGTAAATTTTCTTTCCATTAGAGAAGAAATATAGTTATAAATGTTAGCTAGTATCTTTAAGGTATCCGGACACGTTGGAGGCCCTTTTTTTAAATGTGGTATAGAAACATTTTAATGATATTTTTATGTTTAGTGTTATTAAAAAATAGCATTGGGCTATAAATTTTTAAATTATGTATTAATAATTTTGTAAAACTGATAATTATGAATGAAATTTTAAGGTAATTTGTCAAAAACTTCAAATGTGCTTCATGAAAATCTGTTCAATCAACTTGAAAAACGATGTTTCCAAAATAAACTACATGCATTTGTCTTGTGAATGAACTATAATAAAAAGGATATTTAAATAAACAAAAATTCTACAAGCGATCGAAAAATGAATGCAAGGTTTTTGATAGTTTTACAGTCATATATATATTTCTTAAATAAATGGCCATAATTTGAAAACTTCTCAACTCATCATAATTATTATAGTTCATGCACTAGACAACATTATAAAGAACAAGTTCTCAAAATTTTACGAGAATCCGTCCATAACATTTTGTGTTATTACATTTGACGTGAGGAAATAATCTATATAAATAAGAATGGAGTGTTTGTTTGTACATTCAATATTTTCGACCCATTTCAAGTTTTCTATCCGTTTTGGACCCTTCTGATGCCGAATCCGCCTTTTTCTCGTTTGGTGTCTGTCTGTCTGTCTGTCTGTATGTTGTGCCCTATACACGTCCACGCGGTTTAAGATATTTTCATGGAAATTTGCATACAGTGAGTACTTATCTTCATTTAGAGACTGGAATTGGTTGCGAAAGTCTGTCTGTCCTTCTTTCTGTTCTATGCTCGATTTTGTGTTTGTGTGTTTGTGTAGGCATCACATGAATTGTATTCCAGATATTTCATTGCAGTGTATTTTATTTTATACAATATTTATTAGTATAGTGAATACACTATTAAACATTTCTTTATTGTTATATTTAGATGAGTTTCATGCTAAAACACCTGAGTAAGTATACTTAAATCAACCATAATTTGGTAGTTTTGGAAAAATTGGAATGTCTATTGAATATTACGATTACTTCGATTGCTTTACCAGTACTGCTGAAACAGTAATTATTCTTCAAAAAATTATATTTTTTAATGGAATTTCAGCTCTGATACTTCATTTATTTCGAGTCTTATTTTTGTTCTTTGCGCAATGAAAACGATTTCGGAATATTTGAGACAGACGATATTTTTCAACGATACGAGAATGAATAAGATCGCGTGAGCAGTGATATGTCTGTTTCTTTCGCTCTGAATTAATTTCACTTTTCTAAATTTTGTGCACTTTTAGTTGTAAATTGTGGCAACTGTGCGAGATCGAGATAAAAATGAATCACAAATTAATATCGTTAGAACAATTTTTCTGACATCTTTTATTTTGTTCTATTTCACTGTTTTCTGTTTTAAATATTTATTATTTTTATAAATGTGTTTTCCTTCTCATCACACGCAACAGCACCACAAAGTATTAGACTTAAAAATGTTAGGTAAGTCAGTATAAATTTTCAGTAAATTTTAAGTGTAGTTATGCCATTATTGAAATAATAATGCCGTTATTTAAAGAATAATGCCGTTATTGAAAGAATAAAAATGTTTAAAAATCCAAACTAGAACTTTTTCCAACATTAAAAAATTCGTTGTAATAATGACAGGAGAAGATTTCAAAATTTCACAATGTCGCATACCGGAGGCAAGAGTGCCACAAGTAAAAAAATATTGTTTTGTTGACTATGAGTGCGAGAGCACTCGCCGTAAATCGTAATTTTAATTAATTGAGTTGCACATGAAAATAACTTAAGAAAGGGAATTCCAAATCTTCCTATAAATCGTCTTTTATAGTAGTAACCTTATTATCACCTTTCGTCTTTTTGTAGCTTTGTCATACAGCAATTGTGCGATGTATGTGAAATGTATTACATGAATGGATATGCATGTGTAGGATTTGTGTCCAAAGTAAGTTGTAGAAATATAAAGATGGCGAAAGGTGTTAAAATAAATTTTTATTCTACAAAAAACGTAAGTCATTATATATTTTGATTAGGAACCAAATTTCTGATCATAAAAAGGACCATAAGGATTCAATTTAAAACTGTATGTGTGTTGGAGAAACGGGAATTTTTAACAAGACTTAGTTGATCTTGGAATAATATCACACTAAGTAATTTTGAAAAATTGAAATTTTATCTCTTATGAGAAAGAAAGTCAAGGTTGCTTACACTATTTATTGAAGCTGTTCTTACGCAACTTATATGCATGTGAATCGTTCGTTGAAAGTGTATTTCTTTTTGTAAAAGGGCTGTAAAATCAACCTTCTGTTTATTAAAAAATTGTTATCGATTGGGTTTGATTTGTCTACTCTGATGACATGTATTTCAAACAAAATCACTGTTATTCCACATGTCACTGAATGGAATTTTCAGGAAAAGTGCATTTGCTTCATATTAAATTAGTAACGAATGCTGTAACAATTTAATTTACTATCTTCTCATATTGATGATGAAATTCGAAAATATCGCTTACTAGATGAAAGAATGGCACAATGAAAACATATTCATAGGAAAAGTAAGTGCAAGACAATCCACCGAAAATTCGTCATTTTTACTGAAATTGAATGCACGGGAATATTCGTAGTCACTCTAAAACTTAAAATCAACTTCAGCAGAAGTGTGACGAATATGAAATGGATAATATCGTTGGATACAGCATATATGCATATTTGTGTCCGAAGTAAATTGTAAAAGCGACGGAGAAGTTAAATTGGCATTAAATTTTTTTCCCCGTACACTTAAATGATGCTAACATTCTTTTATGAAAAAGAATTGATGATGACTTTTCAATCAACATATTATTAATTCAACCCGAGCAAAGCCGGGTATTTCTGCTAGTGCAAAAATATTAATTTAGAGTAAAAGTAGTTTGAAGTGTATCGTTTGCTCTTTCTTGCTTTTACTGTTTGTGTAAACAATTTTGTTTTTACTTCGCTTTAAAAATGTTCTCAATATTTCCGAAAGAGAAACCATTTAAACATTTGAGAAACCTTTCTAAAATTATATTTGCAAAAAAGAAAGTAAGTTTTAAATTTAAATTTTGAAGGTTTTTGGTCTTTCAATGGCCATTTCTAGTGGTTTCCACACGCACTTCTGGTTTTCCCGCCTTGATTAAAATCCTATTATCTCTTCAACTAATTAACTTAGAGAAAAAAATAAAATATATTTTGGAAAGTCAAATAAGTACTCTGTCAAATAAGATCAAAAACAGCTTTTTGAATAGTTGGTCAAAAATGACATTTTAAACGTGTTCGGATACTATAAAAAATTCAAATTTCGCTTAACTCTTACTTCACAGAATTTTTTACTGAGACCTGAGACTTCAATTACATTATTTAAAACATTTTCCCACGGTTCTTTTATGAAAATCTTATCGAAGTCGTCAGAAATTGCATTGTAATTCAAATCATTAATTGTAATCTCAATTCTCTTTAAAAAATGGATAATATGTGTTATTCAATACATCGCTAACACATTTTGAATAATTGTTTACAAAAATGTTTGAAGTTCAATTGAATTGATTCGAGCAACATAAGTGCGACAAAATTACAGAAATGTAAGTGCCGCAATGAAAATAATTAAAAATAAAGTAGTCAAGAGGGTTCAAAGAAATTTTTGTTTGAATGATTGCGCAATACTTAAAAGTTTAAGACAACCTTCCGCTTGAACAGAGGAAAAACAATTATAATTTTGAAATTTAGTCTCCTGAAAAATTTGAAAAGTAGCTTATCATTATTTTACCCAAAGCCCTTCAATTCAAATCGAATTTTACAAAAAAAAATTCTTTATCTTTTAGGAGGATATTCCTAGATGGGGTAGCAGTTGAAAAAACGGCGAAAACTTTCTTCCCTATGGAACTAATTTTAAACGTTCAAAGCTCTTTTTCACAGAATAATAATCCTGCTTATTTTTATTTCGTTTTTTGAGTTGTTTTAAAAATTTATTAATAGTTAAAATTTATTTAAATTTGTATTTTTTTCTATTCCCGATTTAAATTTTTACTAGAAAGGGAACAAAGCACTGAATCAAATTTTATTTTGCAAGAGAACTATGATAATAGTAGATTTTACAAGGTTAAGAAAACAGTCGTATATGGAAACTTTTCAAGATTGCTTTTCAAATGAAAATTGGAAAAATATCAATATCTATACCTCTTCTGTGGTGAACATAATAAAAATCTGCATTTCATTCCAGACTTCTGTGCGATGACAACATTTTAAAATATTTTACTTGCTTTGCCTAATTACGAAATTATTTGAGTTTAAAGTATTGAAAACATGCATTTTTCCCATTTGAATGCTTTAAAGAGTTTTAATTTATTTTCTTTGAATATAGTTAAGTTAAGAAAGAGTTAGTTTGCTTTAAAACAAAGTTAAGTTTAGTTAAGAGCGAAAGTTTGCTTTTTTTTTAGATAGGTAAGTTAAATTTTAATTTTAATTATCTTGGCCAAAACCATTGATACCTAAGATTTTATTTCAAATATCGAATTATTTATTTATTTTTTTAATTTAATGTTGTAGACTGGAAACGTAGAAAATATGTAAACGAAGAGTATTCGCTCTGTGTATAGGACCGTGACAGTTGGCTCTTCTCGTTCACTGTCGTAACTTATCATGTACTTGGCAAGCTACAAAAACGACGCCAACTTCTTAGTTTGGGCCTAATCTGTTGATGCGATAAGTCGAAATCGCCAGCGTTCCATTCCAGGAACAACTCTTTGTGTACTTAGTACTTAGGATAGTATAGCAATTTTAATCAATGTAAATAAATAGAATTACAGTTCACTAAAGTTTGCCCCGACAAAGAGTAACACAAGGAAAATGTTTCACGGCAATTGCTTTTTTACTGTAAGTCAATATAATAAATATTGCTATAAGTCATACTCCATTGAATCTAGTAAATATTTCAACGAACATTAAGCTTAGTACAAAGTAACGTAAGTTGGACGTTTAGTATTCAAGACACACACTGAGTGGGTGAAACTCCTTCCCCTGTCATTTTCATAAAATTAATCATTTTGCTTGGATTTCGTTTTACTTTTCCCAATAGAAACTGGCTTTTGCAACATTATTGTTCTCATTACGTTTAAAAAATACCAGCCACTGCGTGGCTAACCCAGCGTTGCCCGTGGAGTAAGGTATTAATTTGGTGAAAAATTTTCAACAAATTTCAAATCCGTTGAAATTTTCAATCATCTTTGAGATTCCGATTTTACGAAAAAGAACTAAACAATGCAAGTCAAAATGTGTTTTTTTTTTTTTTTTTTGCTCTCCTTCGATGAAATCGAAGAAGGCAATCTGTTTTTTAACGCTAAGGGCAGGAAATGCAATCTGTTTAAGATCAAGATAGAAAAAGAACTAATTGACTCCAGTTAAAAGATTGTTTGTTTTTATTGTCTGGCTGGAAAATCCACGCAAAATCAAAACGGAAACAAAAACAATAAATTTAGAATATGTGATCTCTTCTATGCAGCAATCAATAATGATTAAATTTCATTAAATACATTTAAAAATGTTCTAGATTGAATTGTAAAATTCGGCGCGACCCAAAAATTACAAAAAATTCGGACTACCTGTGGGCCAAATCTCATTGCTGTAAGTGCCATAGAATCGTCAGGATGTTGCGGCAAGAAACAGACAAACAAACAAACAGACAGACGAACACTTCATTTTATAATATTAGAGATATATTCTGTTAGGAAATAATCTTGAGGTACTAATAATTTTGCACCACGGTCAGATGACGAGGTCAACTCCTGAGCTTGCACCGCACCTCTCGAAACTTCCACACCACGCCAACGTGGGATGTTTAAGACCACGACAGATGTAATGTGCACCAGCCCTCGTGTTTACTACGCTATTTCGCAGGAGTAAGTTTCGAACTCGCAACGCTCCAGTTTATAATCCGTTGTTCATCCCAGTGTGACGTTAATTTAAAAAATACCAATGCCATACGATACCGTTATTCTTCCTACTGAGCTGGACTATCGCGGCTTGTATTCCTTTGGGAGAATTTGATGCTTGGAGCATTGATGTAACGGTTAGTTTAAAGGTTGAGTGCGTAGTTTATGGTGTTTTTTTTTACTGCTTTCTTTCTTTTTCAACTGCACTTGTGTTTTGATTTCGCTCTGTATTTTATTGCTTTGTGGTGGCTACTCTTCGCAGCAAAATGCTGTTGGATGTCTGCATTTGTTGCGTTTAGGTACCACAGGAAATGGCAGTCCACCTATATCGGGGTCGCCAAACCTTTTTGACCGTCGACCCCCTTCAAGTGTTTCGTGACTTCTTATCGGCCCACTCTAATTTACTACAATGTAATTATAATAGGACAAGCAAAAGAGACACATTTGTGAGTTTTAAACTGTCTATTTTATTACAAGTGTTTTTTGTATATGTATAATATAGTATTTCCGTCTTCTATTCCGTTCAAAGGCCCAAGTGTCCTTTGAAGCTCGAAAATGGACTGTATTTTTAAATTATGCATGTAGAAGCCACAATGGAATTAACACTGCATTCAAACACAAGACATGCATTACGATCAGAATTACATGTACCCAACCGTTGAACTGACGCTTCTCACCTGAAAGGTGTCGCTTTCCTTGTTATTAATATTCTACCCTTTCGGTCGAAGTAGTTGCAACTTTCAACAGAATGTTGAGCAATCCATAAACACAGAATCAAAACTATTGTACATTGGCTCATCAAATCGTGATTTCGAAGTCGCGCGCTTCAACATCTCTAATATTATAAAAGGAAGTGTATAAATTTTAAAACACGGCCGCTAGGTTTAAGGCGTAGAATACGTCAGTGCGGCCACATGGAGAATTAAAGCTAACCGCCACTGAAGTATGTTGATTTATGAATCAAATTTCTCTTTATATCTATTGAATGCTCGATCCATCACTCAAATCAAGCGGCAATGATGTCATCACGGTGTGTATATCGACTGGAACATTTATAACTTGTCCCACAATCGTATGTCCTTCATAGCTCAACGCCGTACAGTGTGGTATTTTTGCAATCTGGGTGGCCAAAATTATTGCATTAAAAATACACTGGTTTTGGATGATTATAAGAGGCTGTGAGAGATGAAATACAGATTTGGTGTACATTTAAAGTTTTTTAGTTACTATTTGGATGCAGAAATATGCTAAATTTAATAAAATTCGTCGACTTTGCACCATATCTCTAATATTATAAAAGGAAGTGTCTGTCTGTTTGTTTGTTTGTTTCCTGCACGCAAAGTCCTGACGAATCTATGGCACTTACAGTAATGGGATTTGGCACTTAGGTAGTCCACATTTTTTGCAATTTTTGGGTCGCGGAGAATTTTAAAATTCAATTTAGAGCATTTTCAAATGAATTTAATGAGATTTAATTATTATTAATTGCAACACAGCATAGAAGTTCCCAGATTCTAAATTTATATTTTTCGTTTCCGTTTTCATTTTTCGCGGAGGAATAATTTCCCAGCAAACAATAAAAAAAAAATTAACTTTTAACTGGAGTTAAGAAGTTCTTTTTTCTATCTTCTAGTCCGCTAAAGATAGAGTAAAAATTTCAACAGATTTGAAATCTGCGGAAAATTTCACATTTGATCGATACCTAAAAATATGATTTTCTTAAAATAAATAAAAAATTTTAATTGAATATCTTTTATATTTTCGCAAGAGATTGTGATGTCACGTAAACCTACGCGTTCAAAAAATAAACAGATTACATTTCCTACCCTCTTACGATTTCAGCGAAAGAAAGCATTTTTATATGTTTGATAGAAGGGATAAATCTGTACTATTATAAAAGGAAGTGTTTGTTTGTTTTTTTCGTGGCCGCAAAATCCTGACGATTCTATGGCACTTACAGCACTGAGATTTGGCACACAGGTAGTCCGAATTTTTTGCAATTTTTGGGTTGTGGCGAATTTTAAAATTCAATCTAGAAGATTTTTAAATGAATTTAATAGTTTTATTCTCTACGTGCTTCTTCTAACGCGTTTCGTCCGAACGAAAGAAGAAACCCCCTTGAACTGGATGACTTTTCTTCAGAACACGATGATGTGGCATATTTTTGCTAAGTAAGGTGGTTAAGCAAAGGCAAAATGCTGAAAGAATTTTACGATCTTGGACAGGAAATAGCCGATTTTATGGAAAGCAAGTAAAAATCATTGCCTGAAGTCAGTGATCAGAAATGGTTATGTGATTTAGCATTTCTAGTAGACATCACGTGTCACTTAAACGAGTTGAATTTGAAGCTTCAAAAACAAGGTCAGTTGGTAAACGAATTGCACAGAAAGCGTTCCTAAACAAACATCGCTTGTGTGAAATACAAATGCGATCTGGAAGCTGTTATCATTTTTCAACACTATCCAGTCACGAAAACATTGATTACACTCAATATGCTGAAAAACTAAAATCACTGTGTCGGAGCAATTTTTTAATAGATTTTCCGACTTTAAAAACATGGATAGCTGTTTTAACCTTTTTGCTACTCCGATGAAAAGTGACGTAGGAAAGGCTCCCACACACCTGCAAATGGAGTTGATCTAGCTTCAAGAAGACATACATTAGAAATCAAAATTTGAAGACGTTGAGCTGAGTGATTTCTACAGAACATTCCTTGCCGAAGAAAAGTACCCACAGCTCAGAGCATTTGCAAGAAAAATGATTTGTGCATTTGGAAGCACTTATAAATGTGAAAAGTTATTTTCCATGATGAAAACTAATATATTACTAGCCACGCAGTGGCTAGTAATGTATAAAATTTAATTTAGGTAACAAAATAACAATAATACAATCTTCCTTAAATGTATGAAAAAGAATTGTTATTAATTTGTATTGAAATAATTTGGGATATAATTTGTAAAAGAATTGATATTAACAGTATGTATTTTACTAACGTTGTCAATGCGAAGGGTGAGCTTCGCAACTCTTGACAAGATTAGCAGTGTAGGGTTCAAAATTTGTAAATTTCAGCCTTAAATAGCCACGGAATGCTATATTCACTCCAAATTACGTTGTCATTCAGGATAGGAATAATCCAATTTAACCGAATTAAATATAACCAGTAAAATGATGTCATAATTTTCTATCGACCCCGGGGTCTGTCTCGACCACTTTGACGATCACTGATTTATATGGTCCCTGGACGATTGGCGGGGGTCCCGCTCATCAAAAATAATACCAAATAGTTTCCCAAGTGTTTAAAAAAAAAGCCATTTTGAAGCCTAAACGCGCGTCAATATCCGTCAATGTTCTCCCGCCGTCTGAGAAACCAGTCTCTTACACAAGCATCGCAAACAGACAGTCGCAATAGGTATAGTTTTAACAGTCGGACGCGCATTGCATTGCACAGTCCGGGTTTAGTTTGTTTCCTGCTTAGAAAAGCGTTAGATTTCTTAACTGATTGCTGGAACCAGACCTCTGGATTCCCGAACTAAGAAATGCCACTGAATGTATCAAGGTAAGGGATCGAATCCATTGTCAATTTTTGAATTATTAACTGATTTAGTAGCAGAATAGGGGTCTTCAAACCGCGGGCTATCATTTGCCAACCCGTGCTAACAGAATATTCTGTAGAATTCTGTAAATATTTCTATAAAATGTAGTCTATGGAATCCCTTTGAATTTGAACCCGCTTTTCCTTTCGCCCTATAAAGTAATCTATAGAAATCTTTGTAGAATGTTTGTTGAAACCTCTACAGGATGCTTATTTCTTTTGCATTTCACGACTTTTACTGTTTTATAGAAATATATTTCAATAGAATCAGCTCGTTTTCTCTAGAAATCTATAGAATTCTTCAACTGAAACGAAATTTTGTTTCTCTGTTGAAATCACTATAGAATTCTTGTGCATTGGAAGCTTCCATATCCCAATTTGAAGATGGACGATTACGAGTGTTCGATTTAAATATCTTGGTTTACCCTTCTGGTGGATGTTTTGACAAGGATCCTTTTCACAAGCAAAACTGATCAGATATTGTACGAGATATCTAGTCATAAAAAATTGACCAGATCTTGATTCCGTCATCGAAAAAATTACAATGTATTGTCATTAACTTAGCAAAACTGGCCAGATCTTGATGGACTTGAAATCTCGTCGAAACCGCTTGGAGGGCTAATGTGACTCACCACTTTAATGAGCTGAATATTAAAATGCAGCGCAAAAGTTACTTGGATCAACAACCCAGAAAACTCAAAATCTTCTGGACGCTCAGATGCCAAGTTACGATTAATCAGAGATTTCTACTTTCAATTACGCAATAAAAGAGAATAATGAAATTGTTTCGGGTAAATGTCAAATTTGCTATCTTTTTTTTTTTTTTTGCAACTGAGTACTTTTCCTCTCATTATACACCGGTCGAGTGACATAAATGACAAGGGGGCTCCGCCCCCTGCTCGCTTACGCTCGCCAACCCTCGGGGATTGCTTCTTAAACCAACACTCCTTTTACATATGCCATTTGGTTTGTTTCGCAAACCAACATTCCTTTCGCAGAGTGAAACTACGTGAATAATTCGTATTATCCTAATTTCACTTTCCGGTCCATGACGTCACAGCGAGGGCTTCGCAACCTGCTCGCTTACGCTCGCCGACCCCCGGGGATTGCTATGCAATCCCGTTTGGTTTGCTTCGCAAACCAATACCTCTTTCGCAAGTGATTTTACCTTTTTTTTACTTTAACACTTAATGCACCCTAAACTAATTGCCGCATCAGTAAAAAATATTCTGCATCTTGTTCCCTGTACAATTTTAAGTAAACGATGCTAATCTCCAAACTTTACGAACTGTACTTTGTACTTTCTCGGTAAACCGTCTGAGAATAGATAGAAAAAAGCGAGCCTTTTTCCTCGCCAAATAAAAAGAAATCGTTTTTATGCCAATTGTTGCTACGATAAATTTGATATCTGGCAAACCCGATAGTATAAAATACAACCCCGAAAGCTCCGCGAAATAAAAAATACGAAATTTGTGTCACCAACTTTTGTTTGCATCGAATTTATTTATGAATCAATTTTAAAAATAATTGTACCGTAAGAAAGAGTACATTCTGAGGTATACTGCGATATTTTCAAAATTAAAAACTAATAGTAATACGATATAGATATGACAGTTTTAGTTTTGTATCGGAAATTACGATCTGAAAGTTCCGAAAATTGTGTGACCAACTTTTAATTGCATCGATTTTATTTATTAACCAATTCGAAAAATAATTGTACCATAAGAAAGAGTGTAATGTAATGTATTCAGTGATGTTCTCAAATTAAAAAATAATAATGTTTTTTGTTGTAGATATAACGATTTTAGCAGAAAGTAGCGAAAATATCCGAAGATTCCGAATTTTGTATGACCAACTTTTGATCGCATCCAATAAAATTATTAACCGATTTCAAAAATAATAGTACCGTAAGAAAGAGTACATTCTGAGGTATACTGCGATATTTTACAAATAAAAAACTAATAGTAATAAGATATAGATACGGCAGTTTAAAAAAAAAGTAATAAAAATGTCCCGATTTTTCCCGAATTTCAAAAAAATATTATCAAGAACCAAATTGAAATTTCCAAAAAAACTCGACGAGCTGCAAAAATTAACGTTAAGAGGTACTCTTTAAAAAAAACTCACGGCTCAAAACTGAAAATGTGTATGTGTTTTGCTCACTCGCGGAAGAAATTTCTATTCTTCAATTTTGACACTTAATAAACCCTAAACTAATAGCTGCATCGGAAAAAAATCTTAATAATTGTCCAGGGAATACGATGAAGAACAAACCATGTTAATTTAGTTTTTTTCCGATCAGTACTTTCTCGGGAAATCGTCTAAGAATCGAGCTAAACAACACAGTTTTCAATCCTGCGTCGGCGTCGGCGGTAACTTTTTTTTAATATAGAGAGATTGTGGCCACTCCCCACCTCAGACATCAACAGCGCACAGCCAATGAAACGCGGCACGTGGCGCTAGCCGACGTGGAGGGTATAAAAGTTGGAAGCGTGGGCGATCTTGGAACATATCCTTCGTTGCCTGTGATGTGTAAAACGCATGATTTATCTGACTTGCAAATCAATGGCTTTCACTTCAAGGGCGGCAGTATTTCGGAAACTGCACAGGTTTTGAACTGTTCGCGCGTGCTGCTGTGGTGAAAGTGTATCATGACTAGAGTTTCTAAGAAAGCGGAGTCGTTATCTAGCAGCCGTAATGTACCTGTGGATGACTTCACTAAAACATTGTTTATACAAACGGATGGAGTTGGTTTCCCGGAGAGCGTTGTTTGTGAGCGTAACGAGAATTAGCGGAGCCGCCATTTGCATGACGATCGTCATAACGGTCTCAAAAAGTTGGGGAACGTTTATTCTCTTGTAGCGGCAACATTTCATTTCCTGCACCAAATGATTCGAGCGGAGAGAAGCTAAGCAAACGACAAATTTCGACTGGCATTGTTTAGTTCGCTTTTGTAAAATCGGGATCGTTAAAGATAGATAAAAAATTTCAACGGATTTGAAATCTGCGGAACATTTTACACCAGATCGATGCTTTAAATGTGATTTTCTTTAAGAAAATAACCACTTTCTTAGGAAACCGTAGCTTAACGGCACCATTGAAAATAAATGGCGTGGAAACTGCGGTGCACTACGTGCTATCGACGTGAGAGGTGAATATCGGTTACTATGGTGTGAGGACTGACCGACATGCTGCAGTTGAGCAAATTACGTGTCAAACGAACCAGGAGACTTCAAGACGTGTGTCTAAGACAAAAGTACAACGAACCCTGTTACGTATGTGGCTCCGAAGCAGACGGATGGTCACTGCAGTCATGCTGATGAAGTTGCATCTCCAAAAAAGTCTTCAATATGCGCGGCAATACCAGAATTGGACTGCTACTGATTGGCAAAGGGTTGTCTTCTTGCCTAGCCAACAAGTCACGTTTTCTGCGCTATCGAACGGATGGACGTTCACATGTCCGACGAGAAACGTCCGAGAACAAACACCCTGCAACCTCTGCTGGAAGAACAAAATATAGTGGTGGCAGTGCTTTGATGTGTGAAATGTTTTCATAGCATTGCCTGTGTTCTTTCGTACCTGTCGAAGGTACGCTCAGCGCATTGGGTTATGTATCCATTGTTGCCGATCATGTACACCCATATATGTTGACTGTTTTTCCTCAGAAAGATGGAATCTTTCAGCAGGAAAATGCCACGTGCCATACGTCCAGAATTGTACTCGACTGGTTGGAGGAGCACGACGAAGACTTCCAGGTGCTCCGCTGGCCCCAAAATTCACCAGATGTGAACCCAATCGAGCATATTTGGGATACACTCGATCGCCATGTTTTCAGTATGAACACTTCACCATGCACCCTGCCGCTGCTGTCGGACGTACTGCAGTCTGCTGGGCTACAGATACTTGTATCGACCGTGTATTTAATTGCTTTTTATATTTTTATTCAAGCTTTCTTACAGCATTTGTAATGTATCTTCCTTTTAACTATATTTGATTAAGTTTTTAAAGGTTAACTAAGATGGTGCATACTCCATCTTAGTCAGTACTAGCCACTGCGTGGCCAGCATGGCTTTGCCCGTGTGACGACAGTTCTTTTGATGGGGGCAGGTGTGACCATTGCTCGCTAACCCCCGGTGATTGCTGCAAATTCCCATTTGGTTTGCGAATGGGAATTCGTAGCCTATGGGATAACAGCCATCCCGTTGTCCGTTGTCAAATGCGACAAAATTCTAATTGCGAAAAGATCCAATCGGCGTGACGTCACAAACTCTTGCGAAAATGTTAATATTTAATTGAAAAATTATTTATTAAAGAAATTAAATGTATAAGGTATCTATCTGGTGTAAAATGTTTTTCAGGTTTCAAATTCATTGAAATTTTTAATCTATCTTTGACGATCTAGGAGATAGAAAAAAATCCCACATAACTCCATTTAAAACTTTTTATTTGTTTTGTTCTTTGGCTGAAAACGTTCAAACGGAAACATGAAAAAAAATAATTTTAGAATCTGACTTCTCTCAATGGTTTTGCCATTCTAAGGAAAACAATAATAATTAAATTCCATTAAATTAATTTAAATGTAATCTAGATTGAATTTAAAATTCGACACGACCTAAAAATTGCAAAAAATTCGGACTACCTGTGTGTCAAATCCCATTACTGTAAGTGCCATAGATTCGTCAGGACTTTGATCAAATAAAACAGACAAACACTTCCTTTTATAATAGTAGATATTAGCTTTGGGATGTTAAGCCGTCGTAAATTGTTTTTCAAGTGTTATCCAAAAGATAATCCAGATAATTTAAATCCATATTTGCATGTTCATGGTGATAGTTCGAATGCATTCACTATTTCATACTTTTAATTAAAGTTTTTATTTTGTTTTCATGTTGCTTACCTTTCTGTTTAATTGTCCATTTGATTATCTGAGCGACGCGAGATTTCTGACTAGTGTAGTATTGCTTTTATCTCACAATACATTTACTAACTAAATAACCACATCTTTTTAAACAATCAATGCATTCTTTTCAAACTTTAGGAACAGCTTCTTTTTGTCCTTTCCTTTGAATAGAATTTGTCTGTGCAACTATTCCACTGGCCCATTCTGTAGAATAGAATCATTTCTGGTTTAGTCAATAGCCCTTTGTGTTGCTTTAATGTGACGTTAATTAAAATACCTACCTACTAGTTTAGTCCTGAAAAAAACTAAAATTATGTATTCAAAATGTATTTGGAAGTCGAAAAATCTCAAGAAAGGTTTTTGTTTCAAAAATCATTTTCGGTCGCTTTTAGGTGTTAAAGCCGTGTTACGGTTTTATAGGTTGTAACCCCCAAATTTTAGGTAACTTTAGTTGCTGTAAAATCAAGAAATTTTATTCAGGACATCCGTCCAAATCGTAAAGATATATTTATTGATTTTTAAAATGTATCGAACGAAATAGGTAAACACCCAGTATTTTCTTTGCCTACTCATAATTTTGTCTAAAGCTAACTTTTAAGATTTGTCAGTTTGCTTTCTAATCTCTGAATTCTCAGTTACCAATGTTACGCTATGCTACTGAGCTTTGATAAATTCTCCAACAATGAGTATTTACTAAATCTATGACCCACATTTAATTTATTTAGAAACATGTGCTCTCATTCAAGATCTCATATAAGATGAATTTAGAAAGATTACAGTATGTTCGCAAAACCAAAAAATTGTCTTTTTTTCATTTTTTTTTTCAGGTTGATGTTGAAAGACAGTGCCCACATTTTGGCAAATGGGATTAATTTATATTCATGGTAACACCGTATCAGAGATGATGATTGGTGAAGTTTCATCTCTTCAGTTCAACAGACTCTGCTTTCCCAAAGAAGTGAAACGTCAGAATAAACACGCAATGCATGAGAATCTAACAAATTTCAAGAAGACAAAGTTTCACATTAGGTAAGTAATCTACGCAGTACTGTTATTTTAAAGTGTGTATTTTTTTTTCATCGCACCATTGCAGACAGCCCTTCAGCTAAAAGTACACAAAAGTCAAATCAAAACAACAATTTAAATATTAAATACCTCAAGTTTAAAATAATTCTGTTACAAAAAGCTAGGTAAGCTACGGATTTCCAAAAAGTTCCTCGCTTGCCTAGATTAGAGCTGCATATTTTAGTATGTGTGCTGCACCCGTTAGTGCACCATCCGTACAAAGACACAAGGGGCTATTAGTAATACCGAGCTTATGTAGATGGGAAGCAAGACAATCATTAATTGTGGCAAACCTGAATGGAGGAAATATAAAAGTAGAGTGAGGATTGGCCACATTTTTTTGTGACCAATGCTAGTAAAAGGTGACCAATGCTAAATGCGGATTCACCACTTACAAAGCCCGTTTTTTTTCTCGCTTGTATCGAAACACGCTCTACCTTTCATTTATAGTCACCAATATGCGCAAAAGACCTGCGCATTTGTAGATGACGCGATTATATTTCAAAGATTTCCATCCACGCATATTCTTTCTTTCAAGTACTTCTGATGACACATCTGTCATGTCGTAGAGAATAGTGTACTTCTGCTCCTCATTGATAAGTATCAAATCCATGTGGGATCGCTGAATTTAAAGATGAAACGCTGTGAAAATGTTATTCAACTGTGAAATGGAATGATGTAATACCGCGCAATATTTGCCATTATTCTTCAACCTTGGGGGCTAAGGGTATCTCTTAAAACAAAATCGTTTCAAAAGCTCCTATTTTCAAAATTTTGGCAACTTTGAAATTTGCTCACATAAAAGGTCAAAGGGAATTTAGTCCCTTTTCTTAACTTACAGTGGACAGAAAAATATTTATCTGATTTTTCTTTAGGGATAAAATTTTCTAACGGACATTTATTTCGAGGTTTTGGCGCCAAGTCGTGGCAACCATGAAAGAAAAACATCGGAATGAATTTACTAGATTGTGTCATGGAATATGGAGTTTTTAATTTCAGTATCTCTATTTCTTGGCGAGATCTTCGACTCCTGTTTCAAACATTAACCATTTGACTACGGCTATAGATATTTCTTGAGGCGATTTTTATAACTTTCAAGGTACAACTACTGTACTGGCCGTAGTCTATAGTCTAAATTCTTTCTTGGCGCGATCAAGGTACAACTGCTATTACAACTTAGTCTAAGGTTAATTAACACATTTTTTGTGTGTACTTAAATCAATTAATTTTAAACCACCTATGTAACTGAAATTGCAACGAAATTAGGCTTTAAAAAGTTAAGAGAAGAATTTTAGCTACTATTTTTATGTAGAATACGTATTACCTTTCGATACCGGGGAACACGCTTAATGTTTGAGTGTCACAAATAAAGGATATCACGAAAAAATTTAATAACTTGAAATATATAAATGACTAGCTACTGCGTGGCTAGCCCGGCGTTGCCGGTGCCCGTGGTGTTGGTTTGCAAAGCAAACGGGAAACGCCGTGCTATAAGGTATTAATCTGGTGTAAAATTTTCCGCAGATTTCAAATCCGTTGAAATTTTTACTCCATCTTTTACGGTCTAGGATATTGAAAAAAGAACTACATATCTAAAGTTAAAACTTTTTTTATCCTCTGCTGGAAAATCATTCCTCGGCCCAAAATGATAGCTGAAACAAATAAAAAAAAATTTTCCTCTGTGCAAAATAAAAACGGAAACTGAAAACATAAATTTAGAATCTTGTACGCGTTCTCCGTGATGAAAAAAATTTGGTATGGTTCCAAAGGCTGATAGTAAGGTCACGTGGGTAGAAAAGTCAAGATTGGGATGGTTCTTCTTCGGAAGAAACGCGTTGAAAAACCGATAGAGAATAAAACTATTAAATTAATTTTAAAATCTTCCAGATTGAGTTTTAAAATTCGATCTAGAAGATTTTTAAATGAATTTAATAGTTTTATTCTCTACCTGGTTCTTCAAACGCGTTTCTCCGGACAAAGAAGAAACACCCGAATCTGAACTTTTTCTACCCACGTGACCTTGCCGTCAGTCTTTAGAACCATGCCAATTTTTTTCATCTCGGAAAACTCGGAGAAAATTATTTTTTTCGTTTACGCTTTGATTTTGTTCGGAGGAGTGATTTTCCAGCCATACGATAAATCTTTTAACTGGACTTACTTAGTTCTTTTTTCTATCTCCTAGCTAGACGGTTAAAGATAGAGAAAAATTTCAACGGATTTGAAATCTGCGGAAAATTTCACTATAGATCGATACCTAAAAATATGATTTTGTTTAAATAAATAATTTTTAAATTGAATATATCTTTCATATTTTCGGAATTGCAATTGGCAATTTTTTAGTTATCGTCGTACTAGAGCAACACAACGGGCTATTGACGACGGTCCGGGATCAGTCCCTTAAGGGAAAGATCCGAGGACAACAACCCCTTAATTTTGAACCATAGTCAGATCACGAAGAAACACCTAAGCTGGCACCCCACTCTCCAAACTTCCACGCCAACCCAACGGGAGGACTTTCGGCCACGACAGATTTAAGGTGCACCAGCCGCCTCTACACCATACGCTTACAAACATCCATGCCCAGACCCGGATTCGAACCAGGAACCTTCCGATCTAGAGGCTAACACCTTAACCACTATACCTGTTGGTCGGCTTTCATATTTTCGCAAGAGATTGTGAAGTCACGTGAAACATTGCATCTTCTGCCCTTCGCGTTACAAAAAAAGAAACAGATTATATTTCCTGTCCTATTCCATTTCAGGGAATGAGAGCAAAAGATAAAAAACATCTTGACTGGAATTGTTAATTTTTTTTCGTAAAATCGGAATCGCTGAAGATAGATTGAAAATTTCAACGGATTTGAAATCTGCGGAAAATTTTACACCAGATTAATAACTTACACCACGGGCACGGGCAACGCCAGGCTAGCCACGCAGCGACTGGTCATTTATATGAGGAGCGATGAATATGTGAGAATTTTGGACAATGCTAATAGACACTTTCGTACTGTATTCATAAATAATGAATTTGGATATTTGTGTAATGTTTGTGATAGGCTTAGGTTTGAAAAGAACTTGAAGCAGTCACGGAATACTAGAGTGATATCATAACTCTTCCTCATATCATAACGAGTTTCCTCATTCCTATGGGAATGATTTCATGATGTAGTCATAGTAGAACAAATTTATCAAGAAAAAAAATAACACAGTTGTCAAAACCTACTTGACTTTTAATATCCACCAAAGCCAGATTATTCATTACTAGATGTGATCACGGAGAGTCTTATGTCACCGCGATTACCGTTCATGCTACTGCGGCGCACAGTGTGTCATTACTGATTCTAGGTAGACAAAATTCAATTTTCTTAGTGTCGCAGATTGTCAAAAAGACATCATTTCTTAAGAGTAGCATGTCCTCTTAACAAGACCACGGTTTTATTTTTCTAGATAATTCCACCTAACAGGATGTACAGGGGTCCAAAGTAGGGATGCGTCATCGATGTCAATGTTTTCAAAACATCGATGTTTTTTAAAAAACATCGATGTATTTAACATCGATGTTTTGGGGTCGATGTTTTGGTAACATCGATATTTATACTTGTCGATGTTTTTACGTTGTCGATGTTTTATTTTTAAATGAAAGAAGTACCGTTATAAAAATTTTAAAAATAACCAAATAGCATAATTTTATAATCAGCAAATGCCGACCAACCGGTATAGTGGTTAAGGTGTAAGCCTCTAGATCGGAAGGTCCCCGGTTCGAAACCGGGTTCGGGCATGGATGTTTGTAAGCGTATACCAGCTCAGGTGTTACTTCGTCATCTGAACATGGTTCAAAATTACGAAGTATAAATTGTTAGGGGCAATGATGGTCCTCCCACAGGGTACTCCTTCACAAGTGGCCATCACTTCCGGCCTTGTAGTGGCCAATGACTTAGGTCCAATGTGCCCGCCATTAGAAGAAAAAAAAAATCAGCAAATTGAACATACTTTTAGACCAAAGTCAGGGTTCCCACGGTCCTTTAAAAGTCCTTGAATTTTTTTTTCCTAACTAGGGGCCCTTGAAAGTCCTTGAAAATTACGGAACTTGGTGAAAAGTCCTTGAAAGTACTTGATTTTTTTAAACAAGTACATAATTGTGTAATTTCGTCTTGCATTGGAAATTGTCCAGACTAGTTTCCTCCACAGCATGTGTGCCATTTGAGCCTCATTCTGAATGAAACCGGTGTTTCACGCTTTGACACTATGTGATATACTTATAATACTAGGTCTAGATCTCCACAGTATGGCTATCCGTCTAAGTTGACACTTCTGGTCTCCATTAAGACGGCCGCTTCTCATACTCTTCTTCGTGCCACCAAAAGAATTTATCGTACGATATTTTATCGCACGACGGAAATCGATATGTGTGCAAGTAGCCTGAAAGTTAGCATTGAAACAAGAAGCCCACTCTGCAAAAAAAAAATAAGGTTCTGTGAGAAAAGAAAATCCAAATTGTTCCCAAAATTGAAAATAACCTTTCCCTTTTTTGACTAACAGTTGTATAAAAAAATTATTATTTTTTTTTTATATTTTTCTTTTTAATTGACAACTTTTGTGTATGCCTTGTTTTAGGTCGTTATAAAAAATTTTAGGTCCTTGAAAAATATTTTTTTGGTTTTGAAAAGTCCTTAAAAGTCCTTGAATTTTTTTTGGATAAAGGTGTGGGAACCATGAAAGTGACCAAGGATGAAGGGTCTGAAAAGTAGGGATGCGACATCGATGTCGATGTTTTCTAAACATTGATGTTTTAGAAAAAAACATCGATGTATTGTAGCCGATGTCGCATCACTAGTTGATAAACCAGTTTTAAGAAATGGGGAAACAAGTTTAAATACACTGAATTTTTAAAACGTCGATGGTTTGGGGGCGATGTACTATTAACATCGTTGTTTTAATTTTGAACATCGATGTTTTGCTGTCGATGTCGCATCAATAGTTGGTAAACCAGTTTTAAGAAATGGGAAAAAAAAGTTTAACTACACTGAATTTTTAAAAAAATCGATGGTTTGGGGGCGATGTATTATCAACATCGATGTTTTGGTATCGATGTAGCTTCACAAGTTGCTAAACCAGTTTTAAGAAATGGGGGGAAAAGTTTAAATACAATGAATTTTAAAAACATCGAGGTTTTTGGGTATTTTTGTATTATCAACATCGATGTTTTAATTTTGAACATCGATGTTTTGCTATCGATGTCACATCCCTAGTGCAAAGTCGAACTTTCTGCGTTGGCTGCAAAACCAATCTGGCGAATGCATATTAGTACTTAGAGGAAAACTGAAAAGCATAGGGTCTATATTTTCTTTAGCGTTATTGAGTATCTATCATTAACTTCTGTTCATCGAGATCTGTTTACGTGCTTTTAGTTTCTTGTGTACCATTTCATTAATTTGCAAGATCCTTTTGAATTTATAGCTAATTAGCGTCTTACACAATTGCTGATTTCATATTTCAACTAGACTTTTAACACATTATATCACCGTATATCACTAAAACTTTACATATGCATTATAGCCTGACTCATTTGACGTGCGCAGAACAAAACATTTCTTGTGGAAGTCTACGGAACTGATAGATAGTATTAAATTTCAGAATGACTATGGAAATTTTTCGTCAGATCAGTTTTGATATTTGGGTGATAAATTCGAAGCAAACAAAAATAGATTCTAATCAAGAAATGGTTGAATATTTGTTACCAAATACTGTTTTGAATGTTTTAAATACTGTTTTGAGTATAATTTAAATACTGTTATAAAGCGAAAATTTTCGAATTACCCGCCAAAGAATTGAGCAAAAGAGGAGTAAAGTGAACGGGCACAGAGAACTATTTCTCAGAAATAATTCTTTTTGACTTTAAGGAAATCTTACCTTTTCTCACACTGATTCAAGATCTACCAAGTAATTTACATGGAAGTTTGAAAAATAGGCCTAGAAGGCCTCAAAAAGATTTTTAAGCCTGTAGTTCCAAGGTATAGAAAACGAAACTTGTAATCTTGTATAGACAACAGTTCAAAAAGAATTGTCAATTACCACTGAAGTAAAATTCGAAAGTCAGGTGTACGATATTCTAAACATCAAATTGTCAGAGAGCTCTTTACGGCTTTTCTGGAAGAGGTACAATTATAAAAACGATCCGTGTCTTAGTAAAACGTCAGTAAAATTATCTGAAAATCATGTGCTTAGTCCAAAAGAGTTGACATTAATATTTCTGTGCACCACTATAAAATTACATAAAACAACGTAAAGAAGATTAACTCTAATTTTACCCCGTGTAACACGAAAATGAGCTAAACGGTTGTTGCTCTTCTGGGATGATTATCACGAAAACTTCAGCTGTACCCCAACTCACAACTAGTCACTTATCAACTGCTCTATTCAACGGTTTTGTACAATTTATGAACAATCCTACATTCTGATTTTGTCGAAAGATAATATCAGAAATACAATTATAATGAGGGGCTGTGATGGCGCTGAACAGAAAATATTTTCCATCAATTTTTTTCTGAAAAATATCACTATAAACAAAGTGTGTTAGTATTTTTTGGTACCTTTGCTCGTACTAATGAGGATAAAAAAATTATTTGTCAAAATCTCAACTAGACATTGTCGTTCCATCAAATTTCTTTTTGCCAAATAATTCATAGATTTAACTTCAAGGGAAGTTAATAATGTGCAAGGTACTTTAAAGGTGAATTTGTTGTTTTGATAGATGTGATCAAACAGGTAATACTAACGATAGAAACAATGCTCGTATATTTTGTTAGAAATGCTGATAAGTCTCTGCTTAAATAACTGATATTATTATCAAGCTCTACCAAATCATATTACAATGTTTAAATTCCGATTTCCAGATAAACTGATAAGTTTTCTGAGCATGAAGCAAGTGCAAGATGTATATACCTCAGAAAGTATCCTTGGTTCCCAAGTAACTATACATAAAATACTGGTCCATGGAAATATTATTTCACTTCTTGTATTCTTCCAATTGATAATTGGCCCGCTTCTCAAAAGCGCAAGACAAGGAATAAACACAGTAGGCGATAAGAGAAATATTTTCCATAAAAATGTCAAGAACTGATAAGAATAGATTAGACATTACCTCAGGTCTACTAATTATAAGTTTACGAGCAAGGTCTAAAACTAAACGCATCCAAATGTTTCCAAAAAGTTTGAATTTTTTTAAGAACTTTCCTTTTAATACATCAGTAGACTAATTAGGTAGTTGAGATTCCAAGTATATAATTTTGTAATATTTTTCAAATATTTTCCCCTTTAGTTTTTCTATTATTCATTATTTTTAAATGGAACGGTTATGGGTGTATCTGACCATTATAAGTGTATATTAATATAAAATTGTAAATTATACGGTAAATAATTGATCGAAGTATTTTTAATATATGAAGCAAAGTTGACGAATTTCTTTAAATTTAGCATATTTCTGCATCCAATACAAAACGTTAAATATACACCAAATCTGTATTTCATCTCTCACAGCCTCTTTTAATCACCCAAAACCAGTGTATTTTTAATGCAATAATTTTGGCCACCTAGATTTCGAAAATGCCACACTGTACGGCGTTGACATACGATAGTGGGACAAGTTATAAATGTTCCAGTCGATATACACACCGTGATGACATCATTGCCGCGTGATTTGAGTGATGATCGAGCATTCAATAGATATAAAGAGAAATTTTATTCATAAATCAACATACTTCAGTGGCGTTTGGCTTTAATTCTCCATGTGGCCGCACTGACGTATTCAAGTTAATTCGTATTCGCTTTAAACCTAGCGGCCGTGTTTTAAAATTTATGCCACTAATGCTATTTCACAACTGCTTTGGCTGAGTCAGCCCTGAGATGCTATTGTTGTCTAAACATGTTTTAAGCAAACACTTCATTCACTTGACCATACACTCTACAGTGATGCATTGTCATTCTTTTAACTAAAATGAGGAACTCCGACTGTGAATAGGTGACTGATTAAAAGATGCCGTGACGAAAAAATAGAGCCCAGTATAGACTAATTGGTAAGGCTAAACACTATGGGCTCAAACTTTCTTTAGTAATTGTTTTTAATTTTGCTGATTTGATTGGTACTTATTACCAATAATAGTGATTAATTTACTAGGCTTATGCAAATTATTTTTTTTTCGTTATTTTATTTTAATAAATGACTTTATAATTTCTGTCCTAAGTTGTTTTGTTTCCAAACTAGCTTTTTGAAATTCTAAAGCTACACACTCAGTTCATAAATTCAAATTAAAAAATTTGAGGCACAGCCTACACTTCTTTTTAGTGGAGATGCAATTTATTTTTAGTGGAGATAAAAGTTTTCCAGGGTGGTGCCGAAAAATATTGTGTTTAAAAAGGGATCCGTGAAACTATGGGTTATAGGTGTCACCTTCAGTAACTAAATGCTGTTGTATAATGAACTTTTGATTTGCTATTGATTTTTAGGCTTTTATTCCCTTTAATAGGTAAGTAAATTCCCAGCGAACATTGCGCAAGGCAGGTGTTAACTAAATAATACTTATACTTGATGAAAATGTACTTTGATTTGCAATTCATTGTTTACGTTCATGGGTGAGTGAATACCCAGTGAACATTGCACAAGGGCTCTGATATTCTTAAGACGACTCTGATTACTGTGGGTAATAGTAATGATCTTTGACTGCTAAAACTAACTGAATACGTGATGTTTAATAAACTTTTAATTACCGCTATAGGTCGTTTACATTTTTATTCCCGTCAATGGGTGAGTAAATGTCCAGTGAACATTGTGCAAGAGCTAATATTATTAAAACGACCATGATTACTATGGGTAATTAATTACGTCGACCTTAGACTGCTAATACTAACTAATTGAAAACGTGATATTTAATAAACTTCTGATTTGCTATTGATTGTTCACATTTTTAATGCCATCAAGGAGTGAGTAAATTCCCAGCGAACATTGAACAATAGCTATGATATTCTTAAGCTAATCCTGAATGCTATGAGTTATAGACTTTAGGTGCGAAATAAATAATTTATGTATCATTAACTTTTGTTTTGCTATTGGTTGTTTACATCTTTAGTCATGTCAATGGGTGTGTAAATTCCCAGTGAATATTGCACAGTGCTTTGGTATTCTTTAGACGTCCTTGAATACTATGGGTTGTAGTATTCAGGTGCGAACTAAATAACTGTCTACGTGATACCCGATGAACTTTTAACCTCTGTCCTCAAACGTAAGGGGAAGCAGAGTTTTGGGATAGGGGGCCAAGTTGGGGTCTGCTTTCTTAGAGCCCATCCAGTTTCCCTGCCGTAGTAGTGTTCTCACGCACTTCTGACAAAATGCTTCCTGTCTCGTGTAACTACAGAGGATACACAGGGGGAACACAAATTGAACCGTAGACGACGATTAAAGTGAAGCAAATTGAGGCTGAGGCTTGACAGGTGATGTCAACCATTCCTAACTTTCGGGAGTTATTACGGGTTTTCACTTTTTATATGACATTACGGTCAGCAGAGAAATTAAGGAAAATCTCATCTTGCAATCATTTTTCATCTTTATACAAAATTATTATTTTTTGTTGCTATATTTCGTTTTTACTAGGGATGCGACATTGATGTCGATGTTTTATAAAAACATCGATGTATTTACCATCGATTTATTGGAGCCGATGTTTTAACATTGTCGGTGTTTTTACGTGGTCGATGTCTTATTTTTGAATGAAAAAAGTACGTACCATAGTAAAAAAATAAGAAATATAACATGTGCAACTAAGTATTTGTCAGTGATGGCGACATCCGTCACTTCAGAAAGAGTTTTTTTCCTAACTGGTGGGATAGTTAGTGAAAAAAGAAGTCGGCTGTAGGGGAAGAAAGTTAACAAACTTCTTTTTTTACAAATAGCAAATATTGTGGGGTATACAATATTATAGGCCCCAATATTTTTATTTACAGTAAATAAAAAATAAATTTTCTTTGTTCCCCCCCATAAGTCGATACGTAATTAATAATAACTAATAATAATTATTGTTATGTAGTTGATAGTACCTATGTAAAATTGTTTTAAATATTATTTTCTTTTATATTATTCAATTTGAAAATAAAAGATTTGTTAATTGTTCTTACTAATTTTTTTGACTTTGTTTTGACAGTTAAAAAAATCTTAGTCAAAAATAAATAAATATAGCAAATGACAAATTAAATCCCCCCCCCCCTCCACGAACAGTGATGTTTGAGGCTACTAAACCAGTTTTAAGAAATGAGGGGAAAATGTTTAAGTACACTGATGTTTGAAAGCATCGATGGTTTTTGGGCGATGTATTATAAACATCGATGTTTTAATTTTGAACATCAATATTTCAAAACATCGATGCGTTGTTGTCAATGTATATCGATGCATCCCTAGTTTCTACCACACTAAAGGCACAAATCTGCATTTTTGACGATTTTCACCGAACTGCGTTTTTTGAGTCACCATTTCATGTTTCAAGCTATGGCAAAACCACGAATCATACTGATCCTTTGTGGAAATGCCGATTTCCATGAGGAAACAACCTTTGAGTCGTAACTTTTTTTCACGATGCATCAAAACTTTGAACGCGCTTTTATTGAAGCGTCAGTTTTGCAGATTCGTGACTTCGGCGTGGTGATAACGATGTCATTACATTTAATTACTAATGTCACACAATAAAATGAATTTCGTCACATTATAAATATTAATGTTAATTCGTTAACGTTGCACTGGAGAAACACACCGGGCTATTGTTGACGGTCTGGGATCAATCCCCAAGGGAAAGATTCAAGGTAATTTTGAACCACGGTTAGATGATGAGGTCAACACCTAAGCTGGTACCGCACTCTCCAAACGTCCACACCAGGATATTTGAGGCCACGACAGATTTAACGTGTACCGACCTCCTTGGTTGGATTCGAATCCGCCGTAAGGGGGCATAGGGAAGGACCGAAGGAGATATAAGTTGCGCGACAGTTAAATGAAAGCAAACTGAGACGCGTTTAAGGCCTAAAAGATGGAAACCATTCCAGTTTTTCCGGAATTGTTACGGTATTGCGACGAAAAGCGAAATTATTAAGGAAAATCTCACCTTGCAATCATTTTGCAACTTAACACAAAATGTGATTGTTTTCTCCAGTTACTAAATTTCACTGACAGTTACTAATGTTCTCAATGAGATAAATTTTGCCGTATTCGCCGTAAGAATGGCTATGGGAGGGGATATATATGTTGAGCCATGGACGGCGATTAACACTAGAACGTCCGTGGGTGTCGATTCGACACCGGAGCCTGTTTATTTTGTTCTCCTTTCCGATTTGTGTGTTGAATTTGAAAATTTTTGGTGACTTTTAATCATTTTTCTAGATGAATACACTGAAACAATTTTGTTGGTCTGGATTAATTTATAAAAAATTTAGAGCTAAGTTTACGTAGAACGTCCTCTGGTGTCGTTTCGACACCAAGCGAATTTGTCATTCAAAATAGAGATCATTAGGTATGTCCACACTTGTGCGCTTTTGCTTGCGCTAAGCGCATGCCTCTCCACATACCTCAGCGCATGCTTCAACGCAAGGGACGCATGCGTCAAGGCTTGCCCAAGATGAGTCAGAAGTAGGAGTTTTTCATAGCGCACAGCGTAGCGCAAGGAGTTCCGACAGCCTTGGATCTCTATGCGCTTCAACTTTCAATTTGCAGTGTTTTGGTGAACCGAAGTTGTTGTGTTTGGGTTTTTTTTAGTGTTATCATGAATAACGATAAAACTCTTGAATTTATAGAAGACTACAGGTCTTATGAGTGTTTGTAGAACATTCACTGTAAAAATTATACGAAAAAAATTAAACGCGTCAGGATTAATAAATAAATTAATAACGTAATAATAAATTTTAAATCAAATTAAAAAATAATTAAAAATGTCATTTATTCAAAACTCGTCAAGAGCATTTATTAAATTTCCCTAGCGAAATAACACAAGAGCCCTTTACTTTATTATGATTGCATTTAAAATATTTCTGTTCAAATTATTGTTTAATGAAACACAACATGAGTTCATCTTTTTTTGATTGTGTATAGGCATTAATTAAACATATTTTATGAAATGAATTAAAAACTGACAAATTAAGCTGTTTATTATACAAAAGTTTTCTTAGTTATGGTGCAGGTTCTAAAGATGTATAAGGATGAATATGAAACAAATTTATTTATTTTAAATTCGGCAAGGTAAATATGATAAATGTACTTCGTTTAAACACTTATTTATCCTTTAATTATTAAAATAATTATTTGTAAACTAAAAGTCATCTAAGTTCATAAGCATAGATTCTAAGCAAATATTATTATTCATATTTAACTCAAATATTTATAAGTACTTACGTGTAACGAAATGCACAGTTGGGTTTTATCTTCTGATTTCAGCAGTAAAATTTTGAAATGCAGCTAATCGGTAACGACGATTATTTACAACTGTTTTGTAACCACTTTATACATTGTGTTTCGAATTTTTTTTTTATTTGTTCCACAACACACATAGAGGTTTAAATCACCACATCTATTGGTCGAAAAAATAACTGGAAAGATTTCAATTATTATTAAATTTTAACAATGATCAGCGGGTGGGAGAAAGGTAAACTCAAGTGTAACAGCAGCAACAAGAATTTAATCAACTAGCAAAGGAAGGCAAACATGTTAGCTGAATCCAAGGCGAGATACATTACACTATTACGCGAGATACATTAGACAATGCGAGACTCTGACCAGAGATCGAATAAAACATCGGCGCAAATTCACGCCTTCCTCCTTTTTCTAACAACTTATTTAAGTGGAAAATATTGTTCCGATTTTAAGCAGATTCGCTGCGAGCAACAGGAAATACGTGCAAACGATTCCAGCGAAATAAATCAAAGAACGTAAATAAATAAATGCTCATTATGCGTTTTGAAATATCTTTCATCCAAATCGCTCGCCTTGATTTCCTACGTTTATTTACTTGCCTGATCACAAATTATGCCGCACTGATTCAGAAACAGTCTTAACAGAATAGCATCATCTTCATGCATCTTGAAACTGAAGTGAGGCACGAGTGTGGACAGGTGAAGGGCATGCCTCTAAGCGCATGCAATAAGGCATGCGTTGACGCATATTGCATTGAATGTTGAATTGAACGTTGAAAGTCAAGCTGAAAATGAAAGAGCACAAGTGTGGAATTACCTATTGAGTAGGAAACATTAGTGTCAAACCAAATTATTATCGCACATCTGTTTGACCTTGAACACAGTGTTATGTTTATAGCGGAAACGAATAAATTATACTTGTGTGATTACTGTTTCGTCGTTTATATTTGTATAACTGCTCATAAGATAAACAGATTCGATTTTCAAACCTTGTGTAATGCAGACACGAAAACGATGACTGTAGGAAAGGTCAAGGTCCTGAAGGAATAGCTAATTTATTGCGAGAGCTTGCTGAAAATGAATCGGTTGGTGGGGAGCTCTCTTGTTGAGATTTAGATTCCGATGCAAGAACACCAATTTACATGAAACTGAGTGTAAAGAAAGTGAAGATGAAATTGATAATGTTCCAACTATTCCGCATATACATATGTTGCTAGAGTTGTCACAGAATGCATATTGCGTAATAGAAATGTCACAGTGACACAGAATGTTTTACGTCAAAGTAGTGGTCCAACTAATTATCCGAAACGAAACGTCAATGAATGCTTCATTAGTTCCTGTGTGGTTACCTTTCATCGAACAGTTACATATTTAGAATACATAAGTGAATGCACAAATGTTGTAGCTAGAAGAATTTTGAACGATATCAGCTGGCCTGTATCCATTGATGAACTATGTGCTTTTCTTGCTATATTATATGCTCGCAGAGTACTGGTCCCATATTGAACTGCAGCCCCTAAGTTAAAATCCACACGTTCTCAGATAATTCAGACCAACAAATTTGCTATAATTTTGGAAGTTTAGGATAGATTCATTGACAATTGTATAAAGAATTACAAGCCTGGTGAGAACATAACAATCGATCAACAATTTTTATCAAGAAAAATTAAAATTTTGTCTCTTATCGTTAAAAATTTTATCGCTTTATTTCTAGTTTATATACTAATACTAATATTTTGTTTTGCTGCATTTTTCTGATATATAGAGTCACATTCTATGTAAATTTCATGAAATAATCTTAAAAGTTAATTCAACTGACTATTAGTCTTATGATAATATTTAGTTAGTGCAATTATTCTATGCGATTTATTTACCGGTGTCGAAATGACACGTCGGTCGTTTAAGGGTAACCACAATGGCGGACGTTCTAGTGTTAAAATGAAGCAAATTGAAACTCGGTCTTCACCAAGTGTTTATTTCTTACTTATCGGGACATTGGAGATGTCAATCATTCCTGATTACGTATTTTCACCTTTTGTTACGTCATTACGGCAAATAGAGAACTTTTTAGAAAAATTCAACCCTGCAATAATTTTCCATCTTTATACTACAAAGTTATTTTTCTAGTTACTATATTTCTAATGTTACACTACAAAATAAATTCTGCTGTATTCGTAAGAGGGGTAATAAATTGAATCGTAGACGAGGATTAAAATGAACGCAAATTGAGACTGGCTTGACTACATGTTTACTTGTATTAGTTTTGGTTAAAGCTTCGGAGAAGCCAGCCATTCCAGGTTTTCCGGAATTATTCTGAATTTTTTGTCCTTTTGTTAGGGTATTACCGTCAATAATGTATTGGGGAAAATCTCACACTGCAATCTTTTTGCATCTTTACAAAAAAAAAGTTATTTCCTCTGTTACTATATATCTTTGCAATTACTATTTCATCCAATAAAATATATTTTGCCGTATTCGTCGTAGGCAGCTAGTTAATTAACGTCGCACTGGAACAACACAAAAGGCTATAGGCTTCAGTCCGGGAGTAAACCTTAAGGGAAAGATCCGAAGGCAACACCCCGTAATTTTTAACCACGGTCAGATGACGAGGTCACACCTGAGCAGACACCCCACTCTTCAAACTTCCACACCACGCCAACGCGAGGACATTTGATACCACGACATATTTAACGTACACAGCCCCCTTTGTACGCGACGGTCTTTGTTTGGGGCAAATTCAAATGGTAGTGATATAATTCAAACACTACGAGTATGACAATGAAAGAACTTTTGAAAGACTTCATTTTCATTTGAACTTCTTATCTTGCTGGGGAAATCTCTTTTAAGATATTTTATCAACAAATCTGATTTATCATTCCTCGAAACTTACGCAACCCGAAAATCTCGAGCTAGGATAACCTCTTCTTCTCTTCTTTTCTTAAAGGAAGTGTTTGTCTGTCTGTCTGTTTGTTTGTTTCTAGCCCGCGAAGTCCTGATGAATCTATGACACTTACATTAATGGGATTTGGCACACAGGTAGTGCGAATTTTTTGCAATTTTAGGGTCTAGGCGAATTTTAAAATTCAATCTAGAACATTTTTAAATGAATTTAATAGTTTTCTTCACCATTCTTCATTCTACTGCGGTAATTCCGAAGAATGAAGAAACATAAAAATTTAGAATTTTCGCCCTAACGTGCCTTTCTAACCATTTTTTTTCCTCCGGGAAAAAACACATTCGAATGACCTTCGTTTGTTTCGAGATTCATTCATTTTGATTTCCTGTGAAACGGATCCCAGTGAAGCAAAAGATTACTTAAGTTACCATTGGCGTTCTTCAGTGCTTTTTTCTATCTCAGCGATCGTTAAAGGTAGAATAAAAATTTTAGCGGATTTGAAATCCGCTAAATTTGAAATCCGCCGGTACTTTTATTGCCGAATAAAAGTACCTAATCTCGAACTATGTTCATCGAAACACTCAGAATTCGAAACTCACTTTTACAGTTCTGAGAATGTTCCGTTTGCGGGTGATGGCCCTTTGGAAGATTTTAATCTGCAATACCCCAAAGACAGAGTTAAGAGATCCGCCACCTTTAACCTTGTTTCGCCCGTACATAAGTTGCACTTTCCAGATCTATTTGACCTCATTGACTTATATTTTTGTTAATAACCCTTTTTTTTTTATGCTTGCGCGTTCTTAATGAATAAGTAAATAACATGGTCGTGATCTGCTATGAAAGAGGAACTAGAGAATCTTTAGGCTTACCAAGGTGTGAAATGATCGTGAGTGTTTAACCCTTTAAGGTGTTCACACGCGTAATTGCACCCTGCAACCGGCAGTGTCTCCCCCTACCCCACCCCCTCTTGCCTAACTTCGACCAAATTTTGACCTTCTAGGACGAGTAGAATATTTCCACAATATTGAGCTGTAACGAAAGAACCGATATAGAACGATAAGAACCGATAACCCAATGGATTCTATTCTAATTAGCGATAAAATTTTGTGGATGTTTGGAGAGTAGGGTGCTGGTTCAGATGGGACCTCGTCATCTGATCGTGGTTCAAAATTATTTGGTGTTCTCGGATCTTTCCATCAGGTTTTATCCCGGACCGTAGCCAATAGCCCGTTGTGTTGCTCCAGTGCGATGTAAATTAAAATACCTACTTGCCTACCGAATTGGTAATTTTTAATTAACGTCGTTACTAGAGCAACATAACGGGCTATTGATGACACCTACGGAAGGGTATATATCTGGGATATAATATTGTCGCAAAGTAAAATTCAGAAATAAAAAAAAATCTGATCTGCTCTATCTTGAATTTCATTATTTCAGGCATGGTACACTAGATGACTATTTTGCTTTTGTGAATATGAAACGCGGTTCTATTTATTAGAGCTAGGTTGATAGTTTTTCTATGGTTTATTAAATAAGCTAGAAATAGAGTATAGGTAGGTAGGTATTTTAATTAACGTCACACTGGAGCCCCACAACGGGCTATTGGCGACCGTCCGGGATCTAATGGGATGTTACGTCCATCGAGATTTTCTTAGTTTTACTAATGACGAGATGTTACGTCCATCAATATCTGGTTAGTTTTGCTAATGACACGATGTTACGTCCATCAAGATCTGGTTAGTTTTGCTAATGACGAGATGTGACGTCCATCGATATCTGGTTAGTTTTGCTAGTGACGAGAAGTACCTCGTGTAAACAACCACCAGTAGGGTTAAACGGTGCTGATTTCCTGATAATTTTCATGGCGTAGTGTAGACGTTTGAAGAGTGGGGAGCCAACTCATGTATTGACCTCGCCATCTGATCGTGGTTGAAAATTCTTGCCTTCTTATCTCTTACTTCGGGATTGATCCCGGATCGTCGCCAACAGCACGTTGTGTTGCTAAAGGGCAACTTAAATTCCATTACCTACCTGATGATTTTATATACTTTTTGCACCAACACCAAAATCTAAACAAGTTTCCCCATTCCAAAGAAGATGTTCAAGCTACAATATTTTTACAAAGACAACAAATTATCTGCTTTCTCTTCAAAATTTTCCGATTCAGGCTTGATATCAGATGAATATTATCCTGTAGATTTTAAGGGAGTTCTTTCTAATCTAGATTAATTGATAAATTGATTTGCATCCAGTAGAGTCAAATAAATAAAATAGGATATGCTGGGGGAAGTCAATGCTTGTTGGTTAAGGGGGTCCGGGACACAAAAATCGTCAAATTTTCGAATTTTTTTTTATTATTCTAAGAAATTCTCTGTGTTTTTCTGCTTAAAATGACGTCTAAATCATGTTTTTATCTTAATTAGAACTAGAGATATAATAATTTTTTTGATGCGTTGTTTTGAAAATCTAACACTCTTGACAGGTGTTGTCATGGCAACAACATCAGTCTTTAAAACTTTAAATGCGTTTTTCTCCATGATACATGTTTTCAAGATTTCCTGTATTCAAATTGCTTTAACTCGAAAACCGATAAAGTTTAAGGGTTGAAATTTGGAATATATCTTTTTCAAACATTATACTTTAATTTTGATTCAGCAAATTTGCAACAAATTTTTACTTTAAAAAATATTACTTTAAAAAAAAAGTACATTAAAATTTTCAAAAATTTTCATTCAAATATTTTTATTTTTTATTAAATTAATAATTTTTAAATTGCTGAATCAAAATTAAAGTTTATAAATTTGTGAATAATTTTCTGCAAGAATTTTGAAAATTGATCAAGAATATTTTGTGTTTTCGCAATTTAAAATGACCCCTCTTTTTTTTTTCAAAAAATTTTAATCTAAAACTTTTAAAAAACTTTTGGAAAAATTTTGTGTTGTGATTTCGTTTATTAGTTAGATGAGTAATCAGTACCAAAAAATTCAAAATTCTAAATGAATTAATAAAAAAATTTTTTCAATGTGTCCCGGACCCCCTTAAGTAAGAAAATCATCAGACTCCTCTTTATCAGAACTCCCACTGGCGACTACATAGACATTATGTTACTCCAGTGCGACGCTAATTAAATACCAAGTTACCTACCCACGGCCGACTAAAAAGCGCCTTTTTGCTAGTACTTTTCATCCTTGGCAACACTAAGGGTATCTTTTTAAGCAAACTTGCCTCAAAAGGTCCCATCTTTCAAAATTTGGTCACATCTCGAAACTGCTGGCGACGTTTTTTGAAAATTCACCGAAGGTTAAATAAAATTAAATTTTTTAACTAATAGCGGACGGAAAAATTTTTTTAGAATTTTATTGAAGAAAATTTTTTGTGGGACGCCATTTTCGAAGTTTAGGCGCCAATCCGTGGCAACCATGAAATAAAAACATCGGTATCTGTGGTTGCTGAATATCCACACACAAAGTACCTTATTAAGGTAAAAACATTAAGTTTTTTTTTTTTCATTTTTTTACTTTTAAAACTTAAATTCGGTACAGCTGCAGTCTACGTTTATATCGGTGGCAACGGCCTTGTTTTTTTTTTTTTTTTTTGGCGCACTTCTAGTAGCGAGTTATGGTAAGTTTAGGCAAACCATTTGTATTTAAAGTTATTACGGTTTTCATGGTAACCTCGGCAACTGAAAGTTTAAATTTTCATTTTGATTATTCTAAAAAGTTCTTCCAAAATCCGTTAAAGTCGTTTGATTTCATTGGTTCGTTTGAAATTTTTTCTTTGATTCCATTGGTTATTTTAATTTTAAGATATCCTTTGATTACATTGGTCCTTTAAAATTTGTTTTCTTTGATTTTATTGGTTCATTAAATAGTTTTTCGCCAGTTGTGGAATTTTCTTTTATTATAATTTTTTTCACGGTACAGTTCTGGCGTATCAGGTTGTACTATTTCTTGCATTCCGTTAAAACTATTTACTTTCTTTTGTAAAAAAAATTCAGTTTAAACTTATTACTTTTTGTGAAAGTTTTAAAAAAATATGTTTTTTTTTCAAAACGTTCTGAAATGTGTTTTGAAGCTTTCATTTTCCGTTGTAAAAAGATAAATATTTGTGTGAGAAAAAGACTTTAAAAAAATTCTTTTTCCTTGGACACTTTAGAAGAGCGCCAAAAAAAATCGCCAATGCCATTGCCATCGCTATAAGCGTAGACTGCAGCTGTACCTTAAATTATCTCTCCTTGGAGAACGTCTGTTTCATACCGATTCATTTTGTATCTGATCTACTAAAATTGCTACTAAAGTAGAGTTTAAGAGAACACTTTTTTTTTGCAATTTTTAAAACTTTATGCTACTAATACTTCTGTTTCACACCGACCAACCGGTCTGGTGGTTAAGGTGTTAGCCTCTTGATCAGAAGATTCCTGGTTTCTTATCCGGGTCAGTGTATGGATATTTGTAAAGCGCATGGTGTAGAGTAGAAATGCGACTTCGATGTCGATGTTTTCAAAACATCGATGTTTTATAAAAGCATTGATGTATTTACCATCGATTTATTAGAGCCGATGTTTGTTTTAACACTGTCGATGTTTTATTTTTGAACGATAAAAGCACTATAGTAAAAAATTTAAAAAATATCCATGCAAGTGAGTATTTTTCAGTGATGTCGACATCTGTCCGAGTGAAAAAAGTATAGTTAGTGAAAAAAGAAGTCGGCTTGAGGTGGAGAAAGTTAACTAACTTCTTCTTTTACAAACTGTAAATAACAAATATTGGGGCATATAATAATTATAAATCACAATATTTTTTATTTACAGTAAATAAAAAATAAATTTGTTCTGTTTTCCTCCTATAAGATAATATAAATAATTAATAATAACTAACAATAATTATTGTTGGGTACCCACCTAATTATACGTATAGTTAATAGTACCTATGTCAAATTGTTATAAGTATTATTTTCTTTTATATTATTCAATTTGACAATAATAGATTTGCAAATTGTTCTTATTAATTTTTTTGGCTTTGTTTAGACAGTTAAAAAAAAGTCTTAGTTATAAATTAATAAACACGGCAAATGACAAATTAAATCCCCCCCCCCTCCCCAGCGAACATTAATGTTTGAGGTTGCTAAACCACTTTTAAGAAATGGCGGGAGGGGGGGGGGGGGTTTAACACACTGATTTTTAAAAACATCGATTGTTTTTGGGCGATGTAATTATCAACATCGATGTTTTAATTTTGACCATCGATGTTTCAAAACATCAATGTTTTGCTGTCGTTGTCGCAACCCTAGTGTAAAGGCGGCTGGTGCACGTTAAATCTTTCCCTTGGGGGATTCATCCCGGAACGTCGGCAATAGCCCGTTGCGTGGCTCCAGTACGACGTTAATTTAAAAAAAAAATCCTACATCTGTTTCACAAAAACATTGGCTGTATGTCATTGAAATGTGATTAAAAGAGTTATAATTCAATGACCGAGATGCGCATTTTCGCGCAAAAAAAATTTGCTTTGTAAAAGAATGTCGTTTAGCGGGTGTTGATTGCTGGGCGTTGGTTTTCCCCCTATGTGTGTAATACCGTAAAGAAAACCCTTATACAGATTGATCTCTTGTCGATTGAAATGAAAATTAACGATTCTTCCGATAACCTGTTTTATCCAGGTTTTCAAATAACACACATCCACACACAAGAGAAGCAAATCGCACTTGGAGAGCCATTTCTTTTCTTTTCATTTTGGAAGACATCTGCTTGTAGATATTCAAATTATATTTTGGGGCTGGTGGGTTTCCACCTCCTGTCTCATTCTCGCTTTCGCGCACACACCATTCTTTAAAAATGTCCTTTCCTCGAAAAATTATTTTATTAGCTATTTAAGATTTTTTTAGACTCAAAATTCACTCCAATAGAATATGCATTTTATTTGCTCTGCGGTTTTATGGTGCAAGGACCACATTTGGCTAAGCTGCGCAAAACACAAGACGAACAAACGAAAAAACAGTTCATGGTGCGCCAAGAAGGCAAGTTCAACCCCATAAAATAGTCTTGGGAGGATTTTTTTAAAAATACAGGGCTCTGCCACAGGCTACTTTTTCTACTACTTTTTCAAGCTTGGCAGATAACCGGTATCTTTTTAAGTAAAATGGTTTCAAAAGTTCGTATTTTCGAAAATTTTGAATTTTTTTTTTGGAAAATACACTAAAGGTCAACGACATATTGTTCCTTTTTTAAAAAAAACTAGTTTTAAACGAAAAAATATTTTCGGACTTTTATAAAGGGAAAACTTTTTCAGAGGACTCGAATTAAGAAGTTTTGGCACCGAGCCGGTGGCAACCATGAAAGAAAACATTAGAATCTGCGGTTGCTAGATTGTCATGAAAACCTTAAGAACATGTTTTGCTTGTTATTTCAAAATTTAAATTTCCTGGCAATATCTTCAACGTCTGCTTATACTTAATTAGCATTTGTGTTTTAGCCGATTGATGTTTTGTATCTGAACAACTAAAATTGCTACTAAACTAGGGTTTAAAAAGAAGCTTCTTTCGCTAATATTTAAAAAAAAATTTGCAATGGTGCTACCATTTCACAAGTGTTTTGGCTATGGTAGCCCTAATTATATTTTCAAATAAGAGTGAGAACATATCAGTAAAGGAACTGTGGGAGTGCTTGGTAAAAATTTAAATTTTCTGATTGCGACGTCAGTAAGTATTGAGGTGCATTCCTGACATGTGTCAGAAAGGCCTTTCAAGTGGCTAAATTGGAGAGTCAGACAATCCAATTGGGTAATGATGATTTTCCAGATAGCTGTGTCCAGCTGAGAACACGAAAATTGGCGAATTCTATAGCTCTTGGTAGATACTGTGGCAACTGGGTCCTCAACAAGAAGTTCCTTTTTTTTTCTTTTTTTAGTTGTATCTTTGTTAATATTAATTCTAAGCCATCCGTCAATCCATCGTGATGAACACCACAGTGACTGAGGTTTCACTGTAGCATATGTCGGCTACGGATCATAATTGAATTCCGTCGTCTACCGTTTTCTTAAAAGCTCTCTTGCTATCAACCACATGGTTATTTTCTTTGATTAATGTTTCTCTCCAAGTTTTGCTCTCTTCAAGTGCTTACAACTCATCATTTACTGCTTCTTTCTAATTTTCTGTCTCCCCCGATTCCATAGATTCTTGCATACCGGAAAAACAGCACCAATACTTGTTGTACTTGTCAGGATTTCTTCAAGTGTTGATGTTAATGGAGGCTTCCTACTTTTGATTTCGATGCAAACACCCAGCACCACAAACACACATCTATTATAAAGTTAACTTTATTTTCATCTGGAAAGAATACACTGAACCCTCACTTCAAATCCATATCCAACACAGTCCGTTTCTACTTTTCAAGTCCCATTTCCTTCATTTTTCTTTTGGTTCATGTGTGTTTGTGTGAGCACACATCTCAATTCCAATTTCCTGAAATGAGTTAATGTTCTCAGGAGTTTTGCCAAACGGTTATCTCAAAGGGTATTTCGTATTTTGAAACTGATGATTCACTTCTTTTAAAGACACACAGCTGTATTAGTTTTTCTCACCCGAGAACTTCTTTTTCAGATCAGTATCCCAGAGCATAGCTCTCGCTGCTTTTGTAACCGTTCTATTTTCACATTTCGTTGTTCCATTTAACTCTGGTGTATATGGAACACTTGTTTGGGGATTCACGCCTTCTTTCCTATCGTTTCACTACTTTTTACATTTGAACTTTGTACCGTTGTCATAACGCAGCACTTTAATTTTCCTTTCTGTCATCAAATATGCCTTCACTTAATTTGTTACTTCAGATGTATGCTTCAATAAATATACTGTATTCTGTAATTTGAAAAGTCCTCCTTTAGCAGTGGTAGAAATTTCGAAGATCCAATCGATTGAGTCGACATGGGTAAACTTAAAACTGTATGAATTAGTTCACAACTGTTTGGGCTTTACTTTCTCTATATTTGAGTGGTAGTCTGTGCTGCTTTTGCACATGACCTGCAAAATATTTTCTTTTTAAGTCGGATATTAGTTTATTTCTATAATGATCTTACTGAATAAAGATTTTAATGTGCTAGTCTCTGATGCCAATGAAGATCGCCATCATTTTCTTTATTCCAAGCTATAGTTCGATTTTCAACAAATTTTATTTTACCCTGAACATTTTCTTATGTCTTACACCTACGGCTTTAATTTCTTATTTGCAATTTCTTAAAATGATCTCATTTTTATTTGCATTTGGTTTGTATCCAAAATAAATTTTAAGCTGCTCCCCCCCAAGAGAAAATAAATTTACCTGTACTCAGGTACAGTCACGGAAAAAGAAAACGATCCACCTACTTTATTTCGAGCACTATTCATATACCTTTGCAAATTCAAAGGTATCATTCAATATGGAAGACCGTCCTCTACAAAGCGAACAACCCGCGAAATTTGTAATGGAAACATCATGTTTTGATGCCATAATCAGATTCTTCATCGTTAAATTATGCTAAAAATATAAAATTTCTACTTTACTACCTTTATATCCTGAGGTATTCAATCCTAAAGTTAGCATCAATTTCAGGGATCATCCCGGCATAGAGAGTCTCTATTTGTAGATTAAGATTAATTGTATTTATAGCTACCCGAATTTCAAATTTGAACACTATTTCAAACGTATTTCTCAGCGGTCCGAGAATTATTATATTCATTACGGAAGTACAAACGATTTGAGAAGAACATTATTATACTTGCTATGCAAGTGCAAATGATCCGATAATTATTATCCGAGGATTGTCAAACGTTCAAAACGAGGTGCAAAAAGGAATTATCGGAATGAGCTGCAATTTTGCATGTCCTTACTAGCGCATTTTGAAACGATTCCCAGCAAAATATAATAAGGTTCCAGTTCAAAAAATTTTCAAACATTAATTTAATAATTATTATTGCAACTAAAAACTATTTTATAAATAAAATATTAAGTGGATTTTGTTTGGGTTGTTTAACAGTACCATGGTACAAAAAATGCACATAAACAATTATTTTTTATGTGTCCAAATTTCTTGTAATGAAAACATTGTATTTTTTATTTCCATATCTTTTATTTTTTCATTTAACCAAAAATGCCGTGGAATCCAACTGTTCATCATCTTTCTCTAGTCCTTACTTCTTCGGATTGTAGATTTAACACCATTTCACGACATAAATCTCATAATCTTCATTTGACAATAGGGCGTTCAAAGCTTGGCTAGAACAAGCAGGATACGAAACAAGACTTTGGTGGATCGTAAGTTGTGTGCACCCCTGTATTAAGAACAAACGCAATTAAATCCCGATTTAACACATTTCTGGATCTCGATCTCGTAATCTTCGTCCGACAGCAGGACATGCAAAGCTTGTCTAGACCAAGTGGGATAAGAAATAACACCTTAGTGGGTCGCATGTCGTGGACCCTTGCCTGAAGTATTAAACAAATGCAGTTTAACCACGATTTTAACACATTTTAAAACATAAATCTCGATAATTTCCATGACATCTTGATGTGCAAAATCGGCATCCACTTTTCAGTGATCGGCTATGGCTTTACGAAAGCTTTCATTTTGGAATTCTAATTCCGATTTCCTGTCGTCATTCAAAGCAAGGGGTATACGTAAATTAAGTCAAATTCCTTTCCGTTTCCCATAATATTTTCAATAGCGCAGAGTCGTGGAGGAACTGATTAGCAACTAGTAGGATTTTTATGACCTAAAAATAAATATGCCTTAAAAACAAAAAAATGCAGAAATTTTTCTTAAAAACAAAAAGTGTCAGGGCCGTTTTTGAGTGGTGTGATAGATGTTTCCTTAGACGCCGCCATAAAAAATAGGGTCTGTCAAAGTACTCGCCGACCAACCGGTATAGTGGTTAAGGTGTTAGCCTCTAGATAGGAAGGTTCCTGGTTCGAATCCGGGTCCGGGCATGGATGTTTGTAAACGTATGGTGTAGAGACGGCTGGAGCACCCTAAATCTGTCGTGGCCGAAAGTCCTCACGTTGGGTTGGCGTGGAAGTTTGGAGAGTGGGGTGCCAGCTCAGGTGTTGCTTCGTCATCTGACCATGGTTCAAAATTACGAGGTGTTGTCCTCGAATCTTTCCCTTAAGGGACTGATTCCGGACCGTCGTCAATAGCCCGTTGTGTTGCTCTAGTACGACGTTAACTAAAAATTACCAAAAATTACCTGTCAAAGTACTCCCACGGTATGCTTCCATTGTTCACAAATTCGTCATCTCACCGTGGTTCAAAGTAACGTGGTGTTGTCCTCAGGTCTTTCCCTTCGGATTTGATCCCGGACAGTCACCAACAGCCCAACGTGTTGCTTCTGTGCGACGTTTATTAGCAGCCGTGATGTAACTGTGGGTGACGTCACTAAAACGTTGTTTATACAAACAAATGGCATTGGTTTCCTAGAGAACGTTGTTTGTGAGCATAACGAAAATTAGCGGAGCCGCAATTTGCATGACGATTGTCAGAGCGGTCTCAAACAGTTGGGGAACGTTTTTTCTCTTGTAGCGGCAACATTTCATTTCCTACGCCAAACAATTCCAGCGGTGGGAAGCAAAACGAACAAAAAATTTTGACTGGCATTGTTTAGTTATTTTTTTTTAAATCGGGATCGTTAAAGATAGATTGAAAATTTCAACGGATTTGAAATGTGCGGAAAATTTTACACCAGAACGATACCTTAAAAGTGATTTTCTTTAAATAAATAATTAATTATTTAATAAATAATTAAATAATCAAATGGTAAATAATTGCATAATAAATCTTTTTGGTATCGATCTGGAGTAGAATTTTACGCTGATTGCGTTGAAATTTTCACTCTATATTCAACGATCCCGAAGTTAGAAACTTGGGACTAGAGAATAAAAAAGCCACTTTGTTTTGTTTCTTGAATAAAATAAACCACGACAGCCGTCTGTGTTGCCCAATTCTCCACAGTATTCTGTCCGCCTGGGTTGACACCTCTTGTCTCTGTTATGCCCGCGACATCATGACGTATCACGGCTACTAGATAACGGCTCCGCTTTCTTAGAAAACCGAAGCTTAAGCAATCCCATTTGGTTTGCTTCGTAAACAAATACTCCTTTCGCAAGTGATTTCGTACTTATTTTACTTTAACACTTAATGCCCCCAAAATTAATAGCTGCGTCAGTAAAAACCCTTCTCTATCTTGTTTCCGGTACAATTTTGAATCAACCATGTTAATCTCGTAATTTTCTTACCTGTAGTTTCTCGGCAAACCGTCTGAGAATCGAGCGAAAAAATCGAGCTGAGACTTTTAGACTTTCCGGGCCATGACGTCACAGCGAGTCACGGCTAAGTAAAAAATCATTGCTATGGTAATTGTTGCTACGATAAATTTTATATCTGGCAAACCCGTTTGTTAGAAATGTAACCTTTCATTTCCGTGAAGAAAAATGTACGCCTATCACAAAATTTTAATAAAAATTATAGGTTGAGGCGGCCGTAACGCTTTTTTAAGATAGAGAGATACTACCAATGCTATATATACTGCTAGCCACTGCGTGGCCTGCACAGCGCTGCTCGTGACAATTCCAAAAAGGTCGAAAACGTTGATTCAAGGGAGAAAAAAGAATAAATCTCTACATTAAAAACCAAAAGAGAAATCTCTAGCCTATTGGATAACAGCCATCACGGCGTTGCCCAATCCAATCGACGTGCGAAAATATAAATATAAATCTCTTGAGAAAATATAAATATTTAATTGAAAAATTATTTATTGAAATAAAATCGAATGTATTAGGTATCTCTCTGGTGTAAAATTTTCCGCAGATTTCAAATCCGTTGAAATTTTTTATCTATTTTTAACGATCCCAATTTTACAATAAAGTAAAAAAACTTTTTGTTTTTTTGTTTTTTTCCTTCACCGAAATCGTATGAGCGCAGGAAATGGAATCTTGATTTCTCAGACGCCGCGTGACGTCACATCTCTAGCGAAAATATAAAAGATATATTCAATTTAAAAATGAATTATTTAAAGAAAATCATATTTTTAGGTGTTGATCTAATGTGAAATTTTTCGCAGATTTCAAATGCGTTGAAATTTTTACTCTATCTTTAACGGTCTAGGAGATAAAAAAAAAAAAGAACTACATATCTAAAGCTAAAACTTTGTTTTTATCATCTGTTGGAAAATCATTCCTAAGCGCAAAATGAAAACGGAAAAAATAAGTTTAGAATATGTGACCTTTTATGCTGTTGCCATCCCAAAGAAAACAATAAGAATTAAATTGCATTAAATTCCTTTTAAAATGTTCTAGATTGAATTTTAAATTTTGCCGCGACCCAAAAATTTCAAAAAATTTGAACTACCTGTGTGCCAAATATTCTGTAAGTGCCATAGCTTCGTCAGGATTTTGATAACAGAAAACAAACAGGAAACAGACAAACACTTTCTTTTATAGTAGTAGAGATTTCAGAAGTGCTTTTACTGTGGAAGTCCTGCATTTGGCTTGTTTTTCGCGAACACCGTTTTTAACACTTCGATAAAAATTTGAAATAATGAATTTCGAATTGATATATCGCATTGTGATTTGTTAACACCTATTACAATAAATACCTAACGTCGTGACGGCACTTGGTTTGTTTTTCAACACATCGCCAATAAGTATTCCATACTATGATAATTGATTGAACTAACACCATTTAAATTAAACGCCTAAGGTCGCCAAAACGACGATGTACTATATTTTAAGGTAACCTTCGATATGTATCATGTGAAAGCATTTGGGAAGAGGAAGTAAAATTGTATACCGTCTTTTTTATATCTTACACTGAAAACTCTCTATCCAACAAAAATATGCTTTAAAAGAACAGTTTAACCTTTCACAGTTTCTATACGAAACTGAAAGTATCAATATAAACTAGGCACATTTCAAGGAAACAAATTAACTTTATTCAATCGGCCTGAAAATAGATGAAAAGGAAATTTTGGGTTTGGGGAAATTGAAATAAAATGAATAAAAAAGGGGAGTAATTCATCGAAGAATGTTCTTTTTCTTTAAAACTCAAAAGTGCCCTACACACATTACCTAGAAAACTTAACAAAATGCCATTTTGTAGCGAAATATTCCTTAAGAAAGAACATTTCAGATCGCACACACAAAAGATGTAAAATCATCGAAATCCTGACCCCAGTAATTACTTAACACTCTCATTGACAAGCAAAACAAATATTTATTTAGTCTGATTCGTAATCATCGAGCTGGTAAAGAAAGGTTCAAACAGATAAAATAAAGAAATCGTCTGTAATACTTATCACATCACCGCTCTCGTCGAATGGGATCGTGAGGATATATCAGTTCTGATAAAATTCCTAAAAAGAATACTTTTTCAAAATTGAATCAGAACCCGAAGACTCTTCTGTCTAGGTTACAGCAACGTGGATCTATCATTTTTATAATCATATCACTCATATTCGAAGTTCTTAATGGAACTTTCACAATCATCAAAACCAATCAAAATATCAATTTCGTAATTTTAGCGTTGAAAATTAATTTGTCAAATTCTGTGGACAGAAAAAGTAATTTTTCATAACGATAATTTTTGGCGGTAGGTAGGCATCGAATTAACGTCACTCTGGAGCAGCGCAACGGGCTATTGGTGACTCTCCGGGATCAACATCCGTAGGGAAGATCCGAGGACAACACCACGTAATTTTGAGCCACGGTCAGATGATGAGTTCACACCTGAGTGGCACCCCACTCTCCAAACTTCAACACTACGCCAACGTGAGGACATTTGAGACCACGACAGATTTAACGTGCATCAGCCCCCTTTGTACACGACGGTCTTTGGTTGGATTCGAACTCGCAACCCTCCGGTTGTTAGTTGGAAACAAGCAAACGGAAACTAGGACAAAACCACATAATTCCGATTCATGGTGAGAGGCGGATATAATTTTTAGTGGAGTTTATACAACATAAAAAATATGATACGAAAGTAAGTGTTCTACAAAAACGCGTTTTTCTCCGATAGAGATTTTTTGACATTTTTCTTATTTCAAAATGTTTTTTGCACATCTACTTTATTTGAAAAACTTACATTTAAAATTACATTGAAATGTAATAAAAGAAATTAAGAAATTCATCATTCAAATTTTGTTTAAAATGCTATTTTGCAAAATTTTAGGTATTTAATGTGCATAGGATCTATCCACATTTTTATAATTTACCAAAGTTTTGACCACGTTTCATGTAATAACTTCCAAACTCTTAATATTTTTTTATTTTTTAACTGTTTTCAAACTGTATATATATGCTTTTTACAAGAAAATAGCCTGCAAATTTCATATCATTCGGATAGAAAATGCAAAAGTCTGTTTTAAAAATACTCTGTCCGCTTAAATATACTTTTCAAATTTCTCTTATATCTTACAATAATGACAAAAATCCAAGATTATAACAAAATCCTTTTTAAGATAAATATTAATATTTTAGTATCTTACTGAGCCAACCCAAATCAATTTTTGTTACAATGGAGCAACACAGCCATCTATTGATGACGTTCCGTGTTCAAACACAAGGGAAAGATCCGAAGACAACACATAATTTTGAATCAAGGTCAACACCTGCGCTTACATACCACTCTCCAAACTTCAACACCATTCCGCCGACCAACCGGTATAGTGGTTAAGGTGTTAGCCTCTAGATCGGAAGGTTCCTGGTTCGAATCCGGGTGCGGGCATGGATGTTTGTAAGCGTATGGTGTAGAGGCGGCTGATACACCTTAAATCTGTCGTGGCCGAAAGTCCTCACGTTGGGTTGGCGTGGAAGTTTGGAGAGTGGGGTGCCAGCTCAGGTGTTGCTTCGTCATCTGACCGTGGTTCAAAATTACTAGGTGTTGTCCTCGGATCTTTCCCTTAAGGGACTGATCCCGGACCGTCGTCAATAGCCCGTTGTGTTGCTCTAGTACGACGTTAACTAAAAATTACCATTACCAACGTTAGGACATATTAGGCCACGACCTATTTAATTTCCTCCTTGTACACGTGTTTGGATGGATTCGAACTCGCAGCCCTCTGGTTGCAAAGCTGCTGTTCTAACAACCGACTACCACTGCCTTTCATGTTTAGAACGGGACCGCGGTAGCCTGGTTCAAAGTGTAACGGTTTACCAACAGGAGGGTTGCGAATTCGAATCCAACCAAAGACCATCAAATCTGTCGTGTCCTCACATTGGCGTGGTTTTGGAAGTTTGGAGAGTGAGGTGCCCACTCAGGATATAATCTCGTTACATGACCGCGATCCTTGAGGACATCTGAGGCCACGACAGATTTTACGTGCACGTCTCCGTGTATACGACAAATTTTGGTTGGACCTAATATAGAACTCGCAAGTGTGAAAACGATGTGAAAGATTCCTGCTGTTTCGCCTGATATCATTTATTATCTCATTCGCAGGTGTTAACTTTTTTGTTTTTGCCGTGGGATTTGATTCTTACATTATTCCATAGTGGCAATTATTGCTTCCAGTTTAATATACATATGGAAAAAATTTTCTGTTTTTAATGTGTGTCACGATTTAATTTTGATATTATTCTCCGGTGGGAAAAAATTCCTTCCATTTGAGCTTCTATCTTTTTTCATTTCATTCTTATGCATAAACTTTCTGTGGCGATTTAATTTTTATATTATTCTTCGAGAGCAAACATTCCTACTACCCTTGTTTTCAAGGTGCGCTTTATTTCAACACAGAGAATTTTTTATTTCTGCGGCGCGTTTCGCGGGTAGAAAGAACTCTGCGTCAATGGCCGCAAAGCTGCAGGGAGGGAAGCAGACGACATCAGAAGGCCATGGATAATTGATGCTTTCTTTGCGACTGTTCGTTCTCTTGGTTCTGGTTTGCAAACTGCGCGCGCGATTACTGAGCGCCACCTGCTAGAAAATATGCATCGTCGCCATTTATAGCGATTTAAAATTTTGATTTGCATAGTGTAATCGTATAAATATCCCTCAAAATACAAAGAACAAAAGCACAATTTTTATGGAAATAATTAAGAAGTATTTGTTGTTTTCTAAAATATCGTATATATCTCTCTCTCGATATCGTCGCGTTGCGATAACTTTCTACACAATTTCGAATAGCTTTTTCGCTATAGCATAGGAAAATTGATTAATTAATATTTTCATTTTGCTCACTCATATTTTATTTTATTTGTGTTTTATCAGGTTTCGTTTGATAGTGCCTTTTTATAAATTTTATTTAATTCGTTATATATATTTGTGGAAAAACAATAACACACACCCAATCTTAATTTAACTTTTTAATTCAAATACAATATTTTTATTCTGTACGTAAAGCATTTTTATTCTTTTGTTTCTTGAAACATGGTTTTCAGTTTTATTTACCAAATGATTAACTGTCCCCGAATTAACTGTCGATCACTTTGCCATTTTGTTTCCGAATCTGCTATTCCAGTTGTAACTGGGTTTTATGCCGCAAATTTTCGTAATTTTTGAGATTTCAATTCCTATAGAGTTAAGAGATTGGGTAGTATAGAAACTGAAACTAACTTCAACTGTATCAACTATATTAACTGTAGTGGTTTCTACCCAATCGTATTTATAGTTTAAGGTATCACGTGATAGACGCTTCGGCAGGATGTGTAATGAATGGTCCAGGAAGCGAAGGATGAGTGAAAGATAAGTATTTTGGGATGGGCAGAAAAGTTATGGATTTCTAAAGTATCATCTGAAATTTTTAACCACGGTGCGCTTTAAGTGATACCGATCGAGGAAATGGCTATGGAGCTGAGGCTTCATAGTCCATGTGGTGGAGAACCAGCTGTATATCAGTGGCCATTAACTGCATCGGTAAATATACTTTTAAAAATGTTTATACTGTGTTAAACGCTCATATTTACATTAGCCTTTGTTCAAAAGGAATGATTGAGTGCGCGTGTTGTATTTTTCATTGAGAGTCTTATAATATCTCATTTTTGTTAATTTTTTTTAGGACAAATATGACAGAGCAACTGAAATTGTGGACACTATCAGGTAATATATGTTATTAATTGATTCAAACATAATTTTGATGAAACTTGTATTTGCGAAACCGGATTTGCTTATATTATCTTAATGTTGGATAGGTTTGATAGAAATTCAAGATATTGATTTATTTATTCAGTACTTATTATTTGTTTGATATGATTAATATATTTCTTACTTTTTTACTTAATGCTTCATGATATAGTTGACATGCAGAATGCATAGAACTAAAATACGAACAGTATCTTTTGAAGTTAATTCTTTTATATTAATATTTTTAAAATTATTGAAATTTATATACAAGGGATTATAAATTTTTATTTTTGTTATCACTGAAAAATATTCTAGAACATTTTTAGGCATGATTTGAGCTTAACTAAATCTTTGGTTTTTTATTTTTACTCAACATTTGATCGTAATGCTCTATCATGATTCAATATTTGAGGACTTTTTCCCATACTAAAGCTTTGTTTGTAATTCATTGGTAAACTTGTTCACAGTTAAATTTTTATTCTTGTGGTTCATTATGTCAATTTCACCAATACAATAATAAACATCTTGAATTAGTTGTGATTTGATTCAGTATAGTTCAATTACGATTCTGCTCACAAGAATATTTAATCAGGATTTGATTACAATTTTAATCATCCTTGTTCTAAGCATATTTTATCATAACAATACTTTTTCATCACATTTTGTTGTGATTTTATAACATGTTTGTTCATTATTTTGGTCATGATTTAAGCAAAACAATCCAGGATTTTTGTTATTTGATCAAAACTATTCTTGTATGTTTTTTATAAAAACTGCTCTTTCCCATCATGATTTGATCAAAGCAATTGTTTTCCATCTGGATTTGATCAAAGCAATTGTTTTCCATCTGGATTTGATCAAAGCAATTGTTATCCGTCTGTATTTGATTAAAAAAAATGTATTCATCCTATTTTTGGATGTTTGGCTCAGCTTGGGTGTAAATGTGGCCCCTGTGCTGTTAAATCCAACCATCATCAATGTCTATTTATTATGTGTTTGATGTTATGCTTTATGATTTTTGTCATGCTTTCTCCAAAACAATGTTTATCCTTCATGATTGTGGCATATTTTGATCTTTGTAATGTGTGCCTTTCAATTTTTGCCATTTGATCTTAACAATTGCTACCATTATGATTTTTATCAAAACAATATTTATTCATCTTATTTTTTCGCTGTATTTCATTGGAAAAGCTTGGGCAAATATGGCTATTGCATTGTAAATTCCAACCAACCACTTAGTCATGAATGATTGTAACAATGTTTTAATTTATCATGATTGATCACATTTATTAATACATTTTGCTGATTGTTACAATGTTTATTTGTCAGGATATTTTGACATGGTTTGATCACAGCAATGTTTATTTGTCTAGATATTTTGCTGATTTGATCATAGCTGTGTTTATTTGTCTAAATAAATGTTTTGTCACGATTTGATCACAACACACTAACAGTGATGTTTGATTTTGTCAAAATACTTTACGGACACATAAATGATTACTTGCATATTTTGATGCAATCATTACATGATTCATGGTCATGTTAAATTATGACAGTGTGTTATTATTTAATATGATTTGATGTAATCAACAACTTATATCTATTTTGATGATATTGTAATGTTTGATCATAATACACTTAAGTCACGATTTTATAATCTTGAAAAACTTGGATCTGGAGTCTGCAGATTTAGATCAGCTTGATTTAAAATCCTTTGATTGTTATTTATAAAAATCATTTATTTAAATCACTTTAATTTTCCTTTTTTTTCCTTAAATTTAGTAATGTTAAAACAAAAAACTGAGACAATACCAATCACTTTAACTTTTGCTTCTACTCGGTAACACCCCAGGTTGATCCTTTTTAATTCTGACAATTATTGGCTCCCTACTTTGAGGACACTAAAGATAATTGATATTGACTGGAATGCAATGGGTTCCAGCTTGGAGAAATTATTTGCTTCATATATAAATGTTTTGTTGCTTTTAATTTTGTTTAAAAAAATCATTACCAAGATAAGCAGAATACTTGTAATATTATATCATGTTGGAGGGAAGGCTGGGCCACAACCATAAAAATATTAGGACCCTAAGAGTTCTAGGTCTCTCGAACTTTGTGACAAAACTGATCGAACCACTTTGCATACTTGTTACTCGTTATTTCATATTTATCCCTTATGTTTAGGGGTCCTGTGCCTTATCGTAGAAATTTTTAAGGCTTTGAAGATATCAGGAATGCATGGTGCAGGTGGTTTTTTAAATAAATTTAGTTTCTCATTGGAAATATTTACCTTTCCTGTTTATGGGACAAAAGAGATTCGGCCCCTAGGGGTTGCCATGCTTTCATGTTGGGATGACTGAGCTACGTGATCAACTGATATACTGACTAACAAATATTTATCTTTTTGCTCACTTAAAACTAGTGTCGACTGCAAATCTGATTATGAGCAGATGTTTAGTTTTATACTTACATGACCAGTCCATACATTGTATGATGTGTTTTCGGGTACTTTTGACATATTCTTCCCATGCTTGGAATATAACTTTGAAATACTTATCAATCCTCAGAAAATTTGAAAAATATGCCTAATTTATATATATTTTTATGTTTAAATAACATGTTTTCACAAATAAACAAAAGAATTATATGGTATTGAAGTGGGATCACACGTCAAAACATTTCATGCCACCAGTTATTGGTTAAAATCAAACTAATCTAATCGAGAATCAGGTGAAAAAATATTGTTTATGTATGGCATTTGTTGTGCTGTTCTATTTACTCTCTTATGTGATTAACTTTTTAATTCCTATATCGCATTTTAATCTTTTTCAAAACATTACCCGGCTATATTTTGTAACACATTAACGGTTTCTATTCATTATAAATATTCTTATTTAACATAAATCATGATTTGTATGTGTTATATACAACAGCTTGCACAGGCAAGGGATTAATTAAAATAAATCTGGTTTTAAAAAATCGGGATTTTTTTCATACTTTGATTTGGTAGCTTTTTGCCCATTTTGAGTTGCAAAGTGTATTAACTATTTACTTAAAATAGACATAAATAACTACATGCAACTTTAATATTAATGGTGAGATTGAGACATTAAATCATTCATCAGTGTTGGTAGAAAATTAAATGGAAATATCACTATTGTAATGTCAAAAAAAAAGAAAAATAACGTATACTTTTCACAGTAACATTTCTATTGAATTTTTTAGCAAAAAAGTTATCTCCTGAAAGTATTATGTAAATTTTAACACATAATTGCATTAATATGTCTTACCTTTAAACAGGGTTGCAGCGATTTAAATCAGTCTATTAAAATCGCTGATTTAAATCTCTTTATTTTAAATATCATGTTAATCTGCTTAAATGAAATAAAATTGTTCATGTATTTCTAAATAGTGATTTTAAAAGTATATTTAAAGAAAGAATATATAGAACATAGAAAAATATTTCATTGAATTGTTGTAATTAGAGTACATCTTTATTTTTGAGAACATAAGCAAATTAAATTTAAAATAAATCTCTAATGAGCAACCCAGTGGCAGAAAGTTTTGTAGCTGTCTGCGACAAGCGTTTAGAATTTCATAATCTGTCTGCAAAATTTGAGTGTAATTTTAGCGGATAAATCATACATTAAACCAAAAAAAATTATCATTTTATTTAAAAAATGTAAGCATGATGCGTTCTTGTTTATTTTGTTTATGACTTTTGATGTTACAAATTGTGTCATCAGCTCACTTCTTGTAGGATTTCCAAAGTGGGAAGGATAAGCAGAACCATACATAAATAATAAAACTGCTTTTAAAAACCTTGGTGTACCTTTATAACCAGAAGGAGGCCCATTCAGTTGTATAAAACCCCTTTTTTTCGTTAATACCCGCTTCTTCATCTGTTCCATCTCTCGATCTTAGCCTATGTTTCCCAACAACATGAATTACTGACCCCCATCTTGACCCCAAAAAAATCTTTATTTAAATCAAACAAATCTTTTTTTTTTAATAAAAGAATCGACAACCCTACTTTAAACTGCACCAATGCTTTCGCTATGTTATTTTTAAAACTCAAACATTTGCTAAAGCAAAATTACAGAAGATATGCTGCTGACTCCTGTTTGTAACAAAATGAATCAAGAATTCTTAAGCTAACACAAGGAAAGAAATAACCAAGGAATACCGTACTGCTCGTTTAATATAGCTGAATGATTGCTAAACTAAATGGCTTGTCTGATTGCACTGTAATAAATCAAACTGCTTTATAGAGCCACTGAAGGAATTTAGACTTCTAATAATATGAAGCTGTTAAGAAACATTGATTTAAAGTTAAACCAGTAGAACTTAATAAGCAATAAATAAATGTATGTTGAAAACGGAATGAAACACCAAATATCTCCATATTCATTGTCGAGTAAGTATCGAGAATTTGTTTACGCTGATCCTTCTAGTACTCAGAGGCATGAGCGTGACTAGGATTGATGAATGGGGGGGGGGAATCGAGAGTCCCGAGAAGTATGGACTGGTAAAAAAGGTGAAGCATCTGGAGAAATCTCGGGAAAATGTTTGTATTTTTTAAGTTAAATATCACATCACATAACATTTTTTCCTAGTGCAGTACAAAGTCCCAAATCCGGAATCCTCCGGATTTTAGACATTTGTCCAAAAAACCTTAATCTAAACCCGCTTCCCTGTGCCAATTTTTCATTTGCAATAGTAAAATAGCAGATATATAAATAGGAATAATTTTTTTTAATGGATAAACCCTTTTTTTTTATTTATTACAATGCAACAAATTTTACTTAGAAATCTAATTTTTCTGTGGTATTTACTCTGAACATGTCCGTTATTTTGTGTTATTTCATCAATTAGATCCAGGTTTAATTCCTTGTTCTTTAAAAAAAATGTCTGAAAATATAAAAAAGTGAGAAAAACGCTGGTTAGCAAAACGTCCGAATTTGGGACTTCGTGCTGTGCATGAACATATTATATTTGGACAAATAAGGCAGTTTTTGCTGTGGCAAATACCATATAAGCATTTTCCTAGTTGGTTCTTCAAAAAACATATTCTAAGTCAAACGTAAAAATCACGTAAATAAAATTTCACTTGTATGCAGTGCAATTATTTATGTTATGAGTAAAACTAATTTATTTTTATTTATTATAATCTAGATTAAATAGCCATATATGTATATATTAAAGCTCCGATAGCGTCATTAGCAAATTCGACTATCTTGTTCAACAAACTGAATGGGGGAGCTGTTGAACCCTCAACTCTCCCTGGTTATGCTTATGAACTAATATACCATTGTTTCATTGATTACATTTATTTATTTCACAAGTAAAACATTAATGAATAGTTTGAGTAGTTATTAATAAAGGATTAATTTTGAAATATATATTTTTTCAGAATTTTTTTCAGCTCAATGAGGGGGTTGACCCCCTGGTTATGCCTATGTTTGGTGTTTTAATTCACTCAGTTAATTTTCTACATTAAAACAAAGCTAATGTCCAGTTAAGATTTTGAGTTTTGAAGACCACTTCTGAATTTCTTATTACACCAATTTTACTTAAATGTCACTTTCCAACACCTTGTATTATTTTGGGAACTGAAGGAACTGGAGACTTTCTTTAAAACTATGTGACTTATTATACATATGTGAGTTATAAAAATATTTATGTATAGAGATAAATCGTTTCTCATTTCAGATGGGTTTGTGAAGATTTTCCAGAACTTAAATTGGCTATGGAGAACTATGTGCTGCATGATTATGATACTAAAAGGTTTGCTAAACTATTCCATTTTGTAAACTCTTAATTAACTGATTCATTCTAATACCATGTATAAACATGAATGTTCCTTTGCTCATTAAGCAGAAGAAAATTTGGAAGTCATGTACCACCTAGAATATTGTTTCAAATATTACAATAAAATTTTACAAAGTCGTAGTGTGCAATACAATTTTGATTTAAACTGGAAGGTATGTGTAATTTCATTTTACCTATGTTATCAAGTTTTTTGATTACATGTGTTTAGAAAACAATTTAGGCAACTTGTCACTGAAATCTTTCTGGGCTTATGTGTATGTATTAATGTATACGTTAACTCCATCTATAAATGCATCTGTACGTCCAGTATTAGTTAACCTCTTCAGCAACCACTTTTACAGAATCAATAAAAAGAATTTGGACAATTATTAGAGAAGTTTTTCAGTTGAATCTAAAATGTTATTTAAAAAATTTCATCACTTGGTAATATTTGCTACTTTTGTCCAATACATCTGAAATGGTTTTTCCTGAATGAGGTTGGAAAAATTGAACTCAAGCAAGGTTCAATAATAAGTTTGTTAATTTTAGTATTGTTGATTTATACACAGAAAATTGTACAAGCATGATGCAACTAAACCCTGATGCATTATTGGAAGCACATAATGTCAGTGAGTGAAAGTCTTCAGGTTTGACCACACATAATAGATTTCACACAATCAAGTTGCAAGTTTTAAGTTGAATAAGCTGTCTTGTAAAATTTAATAATTTTATGTTTCATGGTTTCTTGAGGTGTACTTCAAAATCTCCTGTGAGGTTCCTCAGCCAGACAAGAAAGAATGTTGGCCTGGAGGAACATTTGAACCCCGATGGGGTGTCCTTGGGACTGTCATCTGGGTCTTGGGGAGAAGTTGAAGAATTTCAGGGGAAAAGGGGACTTGAGGGATGAACATCAAAGGAAGGATGTGGTGAAAGTCCTTTGTGCGTCATGTCTATGACACCAATGGTAGCAATGGTATAGAAGTGTATATAAAAGTATATGTTTATGAAACTATGTTGATTGGAATGAATTAAATTTGGTGCACAACGTGTAAGCTCCATTTTTAAAGAATAAGATAAAATAACTAATCATCATAATTCATACAACTGATAGAATCTTCTGAGAGTAATGATAAGTTTGCGACAATGGTCATCAATATCATCTACAGAGGATCCAGTAAAAGCTCTAGGATAGTGATCCAATGATGGTACAGTGCGATGAAGTATCAGAACTTAACTGATAGTTCTTTTTTGAGCGAAAGTTGATGTAAAATTTATACTGTATTTAGGTGTGCAATATTAAGATTTATGACAATGTTTTTGCGTCGCTTATGTTTTCAGAGTTTTCATTCGCTGATAGCATGTATGTAATTGTCTAATTTGTCTTGGTTGGTATCAATGTTACCTAAACCTAGTTTGTAAGCTTTTGCCTTAGAGTGATATTGAGACATGTTGGCCACTAGAAACGCTGAATCTATTTTGATTTGTGGATGACTTCTAGGAAATAAAAGAGCACTGTTGTACCTATTAATTCTGGTTTATGTTTTTAATTGCTAAACAAACTGCTGACTTGGCTATTTCAAATTTGAGTGAAGATGTGAGGTTTCCCAGCCAGATAAGAATGTTGGTTTTGAAGAACCATTTGAACCTCAATAGGATGCCCTTCAAACTGCCATTCGTCATAGAGAGTAGAATATCAGAAGAAAAGGGTACATGGGATAAAAAGGAAGCACCCCCTGGAAAAATGTTTATCAAACTGTTACTCTGAATAAATTTATTCTCAAGTAGTTGCATCATCATCTTAAGAGAAGAAGAAGTAAAAGAACAATCATACTCCCAATTAATATGAAGAGCATATTAGGATTATATTCAAGTTGCTTGATCAATGAGATTAAAAGACAGCAGTTCCATAAAGAAAGAAATTTAAATTTTTTAAGATATATATTAACACTGGGAATTCTAAAAATGAAAATTTTAAATCTTCTGTTTGATTTGATAGTCAATTGCTCTGAAACTACCCACCAGGACAGAAACTTAAATTTCTAAAATGAAGTTCAAAGTGTTTAAGCTGCTTATATTTTTTAATTGCATAGTTATATTTTCATAACACGTTTTCCATATATTTGACCATTACGAGATGTTAGCATCCAAAAATTTTATTCTGTTTCCCCAATCATAGGTATTCATTTAAAAATATTTTAAATATCTAATAAACAAAATGTAATCAAGGAGAAACGTATCTTCAACTTATAATTTACTTAGTAATGATGACTAATAATTTACTTAGACAAGAGCTGTTTTGTTGTTTGAAAAAAAAAATCAAAATAAACTGTCAGTATCATTTTTGTGTGTGAGCTACAGTGGTTGCAATTGACTACAAATTAGTTGTTAAAGTGGGGATTTTGTGGAATGACATGGGGAATGTTCTAGTAATTTTTTATTCAAAAAAGTTCAGATAGTGATCACACAGAAGTTAGGTATAGATTGTAGCTACATAATAAACATAGTGTAATATTTTAGTCTGCTTTTAATTACTTCCTAGAAAAAAAAGAAATTCATGCAGTTATCCTTGTGAGAAATTTCAGTTCCTGCAGATGAAAGACATGAACATTCTCTACTGTGTTATGTACATACTAACTCATTTAATTTTTTGCAGTTTTGAAAGCATGAAAAAGCTATGTGACAAATATAACAGAGCCATTGATAGCATTTTGCAATTGGTAAGCAAATAGTTATTATGAATGCTTTTATTTCTAATTAGAACTTAGTATTTGAAATAAACAAATAAGTTGCAGTATGCTTATACATATTCTTCAAATTTAAAAAATGTTCAAAAATTTAAAAAATTATTGTTTTCAGATGGTTGATCATTGTTATTTAACTCAAGATGTTCTTTTATCTATTGCACTTTCTTATCAGAAAAGTATGGAAGTGATTTTGAATGCTTTTTAACCCATCAATGTTTCATACAGAATAATGGGCATATTACTCTGAGGAGTGTAATGTTTTGTACTAGCAATTATGTAACAAACATTGTTAAACTTGCCCCCTTTCTAGTGGAAAGGCACTTCAAGACCTACACAACTTCAAACAAGACCCAGCAATGGCTTGTTGCGGCATGTATTACAGCAAGTTTATAACCGAGCAGTCACTGATCCTGAAAAGCTTAATCAATATGAACCTTTTTCTCCTGAGGTATGTTTTGTACTTTTGTGTTTTTAAATCTTTATTATTTCAGTTAGTAATAGAGAAAAAATAATTGCATGGAAAATTTAATTTCATTCTTTAAGGTGTACCAAATTAATGTTAAAAAAAACTAAGTTCAATATTTGTTTAATTGTTGTATTTTCTGTCTTTGAACTATTATTTATTTTTTACCATGTAACTTCCATTGTTCTAATCCAAAGGGATAAATGTATATCTATCAAATGAGTGATTGATTAAGTGCAACTTTTTTAACTTGCAGGTTTATGGCGAAACATCTTTCGAATTTATCACTCAGATGATTGAAGAACTAGATATTACAGAAGATGACATTTTTATAGATTTAGGAAGTGGTATGTATTTTCAGTTAATTCTCTCCAGTGAATCATAAGCTGTATCAAATTAATTAATTCAGTGTATTTTTATTTCATTTCTATGTACTCTTGTTTATTCTTCAGTTAATTATAAAATAAAATGCAGTCTGGAAATCATGAAATTTATTTTATTAGTTTCAAAAAATATTTTCAATTAGAAGTTCTTAATTTCTTTCTAAGGTGTTGGTCAAGTGGTGTTACAAATGGCTGCCACAACATCATGCAAGAAATGTATTGGAATTGAAAAGGCTGATGTTCCTGCTAAATATGCTGAGGTATCTATTATTTTTATGTGGTGCACTTGTCTCATAGCCACTTTCAGTTTAACAAATTATTGTGTTATAATAGCTATTTGAAAAAGTCCTGGAAGCTAAATAATTTACCTTCTGAAACATTGGTAACAAAATAAAAAAGACTGTAACTTCAAGGGATAAGAATATAATCTTGCCGTTATATAGGGATTTAGTAAGACCACATCTAGAATATGCTGTACAATTCTGGGCTCCATATATGAGAAAGGACATAGAATCAGTTGAAAGGGTTCAGCACAGAGCTACAAAAATAATAAAGGGGCTAGCAAATTTCGACTATAATGAACGTTTAAGTAAGCTAAACATGTATACACTGGAAAGAAGAAGAAGGAGGGGGGATTTGATTCAGCTTTTCAAGTTTGTAAAACAAGGGGACACAGAGGGCTTAAATTTCAATAGGGATAACAGAACAAGGGGTCATGGGTATAAATTGAATAAGACACATTTTAATCGGAATTTAAGGAAAAACTACTACTTTAATAGGGTAATAGACAGTTGGAATGTGTTGCCAGAAAATATAGTTAATTCAAAGGGAGTGTACGAATTTAAGACACAATTGGATAGTCAGTGGGAATTGGAGAATTCATAAACAAAGGACCAGCCTTGTTGGGCTTGAGCCTGTAGCTGGTCGTCAATATTTGTATGTTGTGATGTCAAAAATTATTGCTGTCCATGGTACTCCAACCGAAGTAGTTTTAAAGTCTTAAAAGTAGAAGTAGTCGACTTAAAAGTTTCTGTTGTTGGGTCAGTCTAAAGCTTTAATACAAGAAATGCTAAAAAGTATATATTAATGCAAATTTTTCATTTATACTCTTTGCTTTGTATATATTTCTACATTACATGAAATTGCTTGCTAGCCAATGCCCTTCCATTCCACTCTTCTGTTCCCTTCCCCTATCTCTGACCGTGAGCTGTTGGTTCATTTGGTGGAGTGCATACCAATAGTGAAAAGTTTCCTCTACTCATTCTCCTTGCATTAAATTGATACCTTCATCTCTAGATTCTTATTTACATTTTTGCTGTGCTGGTGTTCATCATATTTTGATACCTTTATTTACATAGGATAATTTCTAATGCTTTTGAGAAATATTTTTCTAAAATTAAAACTGTTTTGACAACGTAAAGGTGGGTTTTCCTTCCACTATATCTGAGAAAGCAAGAGGAATGTATTATAGTGCCTCTGCAGAAAAAATCGCTATAAAGCAAGTCGTACTTTCCAAACAAGAAAATAATTGTGCTATATATATGTAACTTATATTAAATCACTGAAAACATCTTCAATGTAGCTTGTTTAAAAGTGAATTACTCTTTATTTTTTTTTAATTTGTTAACAGACCTTTGTATTCAGTGGTTTGTAATTTTTTTCATTAATGGAAGCTTGACTGCATAATAGCTGAAGCCTGGTTTCATAGAGCTGTTCTAGCAGTGTTTTCAAATGAAATCTTGAAATCAACTCAAAGGATCTTACTGAGGTTGCCTATGACACAGCATAGTTTTCTTTTATTGTTTTGTGTCTTAATTAATGCATGAATATTTGTTATGTTAAGTGTTTATATTAGCATATGTATATCTATCAAATGTTTAATCAATAGTAATTTCCTATCTATTGCATAGTTCAATATATTTGTACTAAAACAGCAAACTTTTTCCGTGATTCTTTGTGATAAATTATTTAAAAGGGGCAAATGTCTGTTGATTCAGAACATATAAAAAATGGGTTAATGTTACCATGCAGCTTGTTTTAATAAATTAAACATAGATACCATAAGAAATGGATACTTCCTCCTGATTGATTTGATCTTCACTCAAGGTTCAAATGTTGTAATCAAGCCTTATTTGCTAGTTGTCTAAAGTGTATGGGAAAATAGCTTTGACTTGAAACACTTTCCTGTCATGGTCATTGGCGTGATTCTTCAATTTTTGAAAAAATCCAAGAGTAGTAAACATATTTTATTTAGGTGGGATGAAACGACCACATCACAATAAAATCTGGAATTACATCTGTTCATAGTAAATGCCAAGTCTCCATAAAACTTCCCCAAGTGTAAAGAGTGTTTTTTAATTTTAGTAAATGAGACATACATAAAACATGAGGTCTCCCAATATGTCCAGCTTTCATTCTCTAAGTGCCTTCTGAGCCCTTTTCACTTGCTTTTGTCAATTCTTATCATTTGATAGCTTAATCAAGAAGTGTGCTCCGTCACTTATACAGATGGCATCAGACACTGCAAAGTTAAGAGAAACATTAACATAATACTTAACTCAATGTATGATTTGTAATGCATAAAAATCATCACATTTATTTATGATATGAAGTTTAATTCATGTGGTCTATGCATCCAGTGTGGAATGTATGCCCACTTTATATGTAAAATTTGACTGCCTTGTCACAGGCAGCTTGAATTAACATCAATTGGGTTACCTCCTAATATTGTGTGGGACCTTTGCCCGTCGAAGTGTAGCAACTCGACTTGGCATTAATTCAACAAGTCTTCAGAAGTTCCCTGATGAAATACTCAGCCATGCTGCCTCTACAGCTGTCCATTATTGCAAAAGTGTTGCCAGTGATTTTGTGCACGAACTGACCTTTCAATCATGTCCCTATGTGAGCCTTTTAAAGCCAAAGTGGTGAAAGTCCGCTTTCTTAAAAATCTGAGTTAATGCTGGTAACAAATTCTGTATATGGAAAACTACTTATAGGAAAGGTGGTGTAACTCCTAATTCCCCAAATAACCACACAGATGGCAGCACAAGATTATGCAGTCAGTGAAGCTAATTACTATTCCGCTTAAAGTTCTTGAAATAGTGTTTAATGGACTTGCACCACTTTAGCTTCAAACGACTCATGTTTGATGGGATACATGTCTGGCGATCTGGGTGGCCAAATCATTCGCTAGAATTGTCCTCAAAGCTATAGCGGACGATTTTGGCCCTGTGACATGGCGCGTACATCAGCTGTACATAACTTCAGTTAAAACTTCTTTTTTTTTTGTCTGCTGAAAAATCGTCCTCTGCAAAATGAAATGGTAACAAGAAATAAATTTAGAATATGTCATCTCTTTATGGTGTTGCCATACTGAAGAACACAGTAATGAAATTCATTTAAAAATGTTCTAGATTAAATTTTAAAATTCGGCGTGACCCAAAAATCGCAAAAAATGTGAACTACCTGTGTGCCAAATCTCATTGTAAGTGCCATAGATTCGTCAGGACACTGGATAGAGACATACAAACACTTCCTTTTACAATAGTAGATATCGTCAAATTACATAAACTTTCCTTTAACATTGAGGGCCTAAATTTATTTTTAATCAAATTGAAGCCCTACTCACAGCATACTGTCAAAACTGGAAGCACGCCCACTATGGATAACTGTTCTAAATTAAAAATCTATCATTATTAGATATTGCTTTTAGAAGATCTTTAAATGTTTTTCCTTTCCCAAATAAGTAGATTGCAGACAATTTTCATTAATCCTTAAGGATGATGAAAGTTGTTTTCCATAATATTTTGCCAGTTCTACTATCTTGCTCACACCATAACTTAAAGAATCTGCTGTTGGACATCCAAATGTATCAAAAACATTTATGTCTGTTATAATCCTGATTCATAAATCGTTCTCCCAGGTACTTGACTCCATGTGTTATCATATATTACTTTTCAACAATTCAAGTGATGCAATTATGTTTCTAACATGCAATGCAACACTGCTTTAAAAATTTCTTCTCTTTGAAAGAGCAGAGAGGCTCTTTATAGTTCCAAAATAGTCCCAATAGAAAATGAAGCATATGGACAAATTTGAAGTCTAACAGTTTGTGCAAACTTTTAGCAATAGCATCGTCTTTTCTGCAGCTAACATCAATATTTTAAATTCCAAAGGATTTTCGATTAAGCTTGCGATTTTTCGTTAGATTAAGCTTTAAAAGCAATTTTTTTTCCCATGAAAAATAAAAGTTTTTCACAGAAACAGAATATCTAGGCAGGCGCCAGACCAAATTTTTTGGCCACCCGGGATTTGTTATGCTCTGGCTTAATAAAACCTTTACATTTTCTGAATGTTCACATTAGAAATGTTGAAGCTTAAAACCTCTTCAAAACTTGTGTTTATTAACTCATTGTATCAGCATATTAATCGCTTGATCCATTAATTGTATTAAGTGTAAAATTGTGTTGCCCCTTTTCATTTTATGCATTTCTCTGTAATTGATGAAAACATTCTTATAGGAAATGGATAACAGTTTTAGATTCTGGATGAAGTGGTATGGTAAAAGATCTGGTGAATATACCCTGTTAAAAGGCGATTTCTTATCAGAAGATCATAGGGAAACATTGTTAAATTCCACGTAAGTACTTTTAATCTTGTTCTTTTTTTTAAAACTCAAATGATCGAAATTTTATAGTTTCAATTTACTGTACTGTTATGAATTGGATTTTGCCCTTTGTTGTGCAAGGTCCAGGAATGGACAAGCTATGCCACAACTTTTATGATGAAGCTAGTAAAATCCTGTTCAGTAAAACTTAATCGATTTCTATGTTAGTGAGTATATCTAGCAGATTGTTATTTTATGTCACTGAAAATTGAATTGCCTTTCATTACTTGTGGAATGTAGTTTCTAGTGAATATTCAATAGCTAGATTACTGAACTAGGAATTATGTAACTAAAACTGCAGAGCTGTACTAAAACTTGATATAAAAAAAATTTCAGATTTAGAAAATTTAATTTATTGTAAAAATTAATGATTTAAAATAAACTTTAAATTTTAATTCCTTTTCTTCCCTTATTAAACTTTGATAGTAATTGTAAATGATGTTACTTTGGTAGATGTAACAATGGTTACAATGGAGATTTTCAGATTAAGGATCGTATAGTGGGAGTTTAAAAATGTTTACTAAGGAAGAATGATTAGAGCTTATTGCGCGTTGGTTTTCCGTGATTGTAAGCAAGACAGAGTACTGGTGATAAATGAATCCTTGTTTATTCACTCGAAAATATATATACATATGAGTTGTACTGGTAATAATGATAGTTGTCAGTACAACGTTATTCAAGAGCTGGTGGTGTTCCAGCGGGAGTTGAAATGGATACTTATAATGCTCTAGTCTTTTTAACAAGCCACAGAAATCGTCCAAAAAATAGAATCGTTACTTCCGTGGGAGGTGACAAGTCTCACTAGAGATATGAAATTGTCAAAAATTTAAGGAGGGGAGAGTGTAATTCAAAACATTTAAATACCTGAGTCGTTGGGCCATTCCAGACAAAACGAAAGGAAGACTGGAAATCGAAAACCCTCGTTTTCGCGCTTGAGCATTTCTCTTGCCAAGCACTGCTTGAAGCGAGAAGGTTGGCGACAGCACTCGTGCTATGGTTGGGTGGAATGTCATTATACGCCAAACACTGTGCGATTCCACTCCAATTCTGTCGGCCCCAACGGACATGGTAACTTCACACATCTGGTTTTCTCATTAGGGGAAAGTTTTGTTAAGCGATTTTGCAGATGTGAGATTGGAGCGTATTTCAAATGGACTCCAAACCGTTTCTCTCGTATGGTGTTAAACTGGAAAATTGGGTTCTGTTCTTTGGGATTGGTACTGAATTTTGGAAAGGACGGATGTCGTATGACAGTAGAGTACATATTAATTTAGTTCAAATAAGTTTAAAAATTTGCTCCTCAGTAACACCTCAGGAATGACCTTTCTTTTAACTGAGAATTATTTGTTTCCCTACTCCATCTCTACTATTATAAAAGGAAGTGTTTGTTTGTATTCTACACGCTAAGTCCTGACAAATCTATGGCACTTACAGTAATGGTATTTGTCACACAGGTAGTACAGATTTTTTGCAAATTTTGAGTCGCATTGAATTTTAAAATTCAATTTAGAACATTTTTTATTGAATTTAATGAATGCAACAGCATAGAAGATCACAGATTCTAAATTTATTTTTTCCGTATCTCCTAGACCAGGAATGGCAAACCTATGACCCGCGGGTCAGACACTGACCCTCAGACTTATTAAATGACCCATGCGTTGATTTTTATAAACTTATCATCATATACATAAAGAATTTTAATTAATATTCGAACCCTTCTTTTAAAAAATATGAAGAAAATACTAATGTTAATAAAGAACTTAAAATTGAAAAAAATGCATAAACGATTTTTGTAAAATGTTTTAGATTTGTTGATTATACATAATCAGACCTGCCAACTCTCATGCTTTTAGCCTGAGTCTCAGGCTTTTTGGTCAAATCTCAGGTTTCAGGCTTTCAGAGTCTTTTCTCAGGCTTTTTCGTCAAACTGAAGAAATAGTTTCTACCCTGTGTTCTGATGACCAGAAAATATTTTATTTAACTGTCAGAAATTATTTTGTCAAAGTTTGCAACTATATGTTTCTTAAATTTCCTTTTAAACATGATATTTTGATTAATGCTGAAGTTAGTAACTTAGATAATATTATCCATGCTTCTTTTTCTAGCATTAAGTTTCTTGCTGAAAGGTACCCTGTTTTGGTCAAAGTTTTGGGTGTTAATGATAAGGACTTGTATCTTGATACTCTACAGTCTCAGTTCTGTGGTCTACAGTGTGAGGATATTTCTGAATTACTAGTATCAAAAGAAAGAATTGATTCCAAATGGTTTGAAATTGGAAAAATTAATAATTCTGCTTACAAAAAATTAGCAGATTTTATGCTAGCAATTTTGACTTTACCTCATAGCAATGCAAGTTGTGAAAGGGTATTTAGTTTTTGTACAAAAACACAAACCCAATTCAGAGCATGTCTTAACATACAGAATTTGGAGAATTTAGTTATTGTTAAGGCCAATCAAAAACATGTTTGTTATGAAAGAAATTTTGATTCCACTTTTTTGAAAAATGCTAAGTCAGCAACTGTTGCAACTCTTACTCAAATTTTGTATTAAATATTTTTTTTATTATTTCTTTTTAGTATGTGTATTTCTTAGTAAATTGTAAATCCCTTACCCTTTTTATAGTGTGATCATACATAAGTTATCATAGGTAAAATAGGCCGTGATGTCGATAAAAGTCTCAGGCTTTTTGAAGTTGGAAGGTCTGCATAATGCTGTTTTAAGATTTATGTGAGAATATTGAGATATTCATGACGAAACTTGACATCTTTACTAGGGATTTGGAAATGGAAAATATGAATTGACTGCAAAATGTGTTAAAGTAATGAATACTGAATATGAATGTAATATTAAGAAATTATCCGACAAAAAAATAACAGATTTCTCATTAAATATACTTTAACTTTATTGTACATACACATACCTGTAACTATATTATCTATTAAAATATAATATTTCATACATGTATATATATGTTGTTTTCTTTTCCTTGTTCATTAAAAACTCAGTGCAGGGGGGCTGGGCATGATTTCTCCACTTTTATATCGATTTTTTGCTCTTCACTTCCAAAAGTAAAAGCTGTAAAACAAAAAGTAATCGTTAACTTGTTAACAGATTAAAATATTGAGAAAAATAATAAAGTAGTTTTTTACCATGTTCCCTTCCTGTTTTCCAATTGACCCACGAGCTAGTGCTAAAAAAAATGATAAACAAAATTTGACCAACTTCTTAAAAAGGTTCGCCGTCCCTATCCTAGATCGTTAAAGATAGAGTAAAAATTTCAACGGATTTGAAATCTGCAGAAGATTTCACATTATCAATACCAAAAAATATGATTTTCTTTAAATGAATCGTTTTTAAATTGAAGATATCTTTTATATTTTCGCGAGAGATTGTGACGTCATATCAAAATATCCTGCTCTGTTACGATTTCAGCGAAAGGAAAGGGGGAAAAAACATTTTGGCTGGCATTGTTTAGTTCTTTTTTGCAAAATCCTGATAGTTTAAGATAAATTGAAAATTTCAAATCTGGAAAATTTAACTACAGGTACATTTGATTTTCGTTTAATAAATAATTTTCAATCAAATATTTATATTTTCGCAAGAGATTGTGACGTCATGTCGAATTGACATTTGGCAACACCACGGACAACTCCGTTATGGCTGTTTCATAATATTCATTGTTTGTGAGGCAAACCAAATTGGTATTCACAGTGAATTCATTTCAATAGGCTTCGAATTTCCTTCTGGTTTATGAGGCAAACCAACACCATATGCAACACTATGATGACTGTTATCCAGTAGGCTACGAATTCCCATTTTAAATAACAAACCAAAATGACAAAAAATGAATAATAATTTTGATTTTTGAAGGACAGTAACTATTTTCTCTTAAGTCACTGAAAACGGTATAAACCTATTTCAACAGAGTCTTGAATGTTTTATGGGGCCATAAAGTTGTTTTGATTAGTTTGGATTCCCATGGTAAGGTTGTAAGTACTTGAAGTTATGCCCTCCCCATGTGAGAGGAAACTTACTATTTTTATAAAGTCTGCAGAGTTTATAATGAACAAGCCCTTAGTGCCCCAGCTTATTTTGCTAGCTCTTCCTATCTTATATTACTCTCCAGGATGCAAATCAATGTATCTTGAATAGAAAGAACCTCTTAATGTTCACTTCAGCAAAGTATTCATCTAGTATCATGCCTAAATTGAAATTTCAAGGAAAGGCAGATAATTTGATTGGTTTCTTTGTGAAGATAGTGTATCTTGTTCATCTCCTTAGGAATGGGTTAACTTGTTCAGACTAATGTTTTTAAAAGTAAGGTAAGTCTTAAAAAAACATCTTACCACAGTGCTACTTTTGTATTTGTGGAACAAATATTTCCAACTTACAGAAAATAAAAGGTAACTTGTAACTTATCAAAACGAGATGGGTAATGTAAGGATATTGAAATTTAAAATGCATGTTGTAATGTACTAAATTTTATTGAATTGTTAATCAACTTTTTTTTTTTAATCTGAAATTTCTAGTTATGTTAAGATATTAAATTATCTAAGTACTTTTTACTGACCAATCATTTCACTAGTTCATGTCTTGTGATCTCGATTTTGAGCTCCTTTGCCAGAAATATTGATATATATATATATATATATTTTTTTTGGTATTCTTATAGCGAAATTTCATTTGTTTTGACTTACTATTTACAAACCGTGTTCATTTAATTTTAAGCCATTTACAATTTCTTCATGATTGTTGATGTTCCTGTTTTTAACAAGTAAGTTATTCAAAAGTTTTCCAAGTCCAAAATAAATGTTTTCATACTTCATTTATTAGGACAGGCTGATGTTTTGTTTCCTTGAAGATTTTCCCAATCACGTCACATTCAACCAGTCATTCATGGAGAAAATATTACCATATTTTATTTTTTGCTCTATTATGCTGCACATGCTGTCTGCTTCCATGAACGAAAGTCTGAATTCTAAATATTTCAATTCTATTATGTTCAACTTAATTTAAACAAGTTACTATCATAAATTGACTGTTGATTCAGGTTCTGTTAAAAACACGTGTTACTAAAAATGGATTTTTTATTCATTAAAGATAAAAGAATATATCCCCTTGGAAAATACCATTTGATTTCATTGCTTCCTTTTTATCTAATTAACTTTGACCAGACAACAGAAACATCATATTAGAAATTTAACTATTGCTAAGTTATGCTCCGGTTTTCAACAATATTTTAATGAACTAGAGATTTGAAGAACACTCAATCAAGGATTATGAATTGGGTCGTTATTGACTGTCGGTATTTTTCGCTGAATAGCTGTCATTTGTACATTTAATGTGCTTATAGTTGATTTGGAGTTCAACTGGAATCAACCATGGAATTCTTTTTAGCTTCAATGAATTATAGCAAGTTGTGCATTAATTTTTCTTTAGTTTCTGGAATGAGAAATTAGACTACTGAATATTCTTTAAAAGGTCCTTTTCCTGTCTTCATTGCAGTGGTTCTTTGGGCTACTTATACATTTTCTGTATATAGTTTACACTATACCAATCTAAGTATTGTTTGAAAGAGGTCTTGGGCAATAATGTGACTTAAAAATAGGGAATGATTCTATACTAGTTTTAATCAGTGCATTGTCATTCACTGTGTGTCTTTCTCTATGGATCATTTCCTCTATAATCAATCGCTATGGGGAAACCTATATCGTTGGCTCTTTTGAAAGTTGTATTTGTGCGACTATTACTGTTGTATAGGGTTTTTTCATAATAGATTTGGCATAATCTTCATTTTGTTTTTGAAAAGTTGTAATGTCATTTATATTTTCTCTGAAAGGATCAACAAAATGACATTTTGGTTCCTCTTACTTAACATGTTTTAACATAAAATCTAAGTTTGTTTTTTAAATGGATTGTACCTAAAGGAGAAAATAAAGAAATTTTGTAACTGTCCACTTAAGAGCGTTCACATATTTTGTTGAATACACACATGTTATATATATGTGTGTTTGTCCAGACCTTCTCTTTGGAAGAAAAAAAATTTACGACCCTCAGTAAAAAATTACGTAAATGGAACGTTTTATGGAAGACCCTCGTAGGTTTTTTTCTCTTCATTATTTTTCCCCATTCAAATGACTGTTATTTTCACCAATGATCATATTTTTTAAGTTAAGTAGATAATGGTTCTCTGACCACTATGTGTTAAAGAAAAATGTTAATGTGTGATTAAATTAATTAAATGACTTGTAAACCACCCTAAAAATGTGAATACCGATCAAGTGATAGTTCAACTTTCGATGAGTATTTGAAAACTTGAACTGAAATTCATCAAGTGCAGATGATATTTAGCTTTTTTTTTGCCACATGCTGATGCTGCAGGCATAAAACTCATAAAAGCATTTTAATGATACAGTCAAGAATTTTAAAATGGAATAAACAAAATAAGTCGTTGATTTTCATCTTAAAATTTTCTAGATATATTTGTTCTTTCGTATGAAGTTTATGAACTTTTATTTTAGTATAAAGTTTATGAACTTTTAAAAAACCGTTTAAAAGTTGAAATCATGGATAATGATTGTTTGATATCTTCGTTTACCACAGGGGTGAAAATCTTCCGCGTTTACGCGGATTTCCGCTTTTTTTTCTTTTGAGAATTTCCGCTTTTTTTTTCTTCCGAAAATTTCCGCTTTTTTCTAAAAAGAATTAAATTATATCATGAAATTACAGCCAAAGAATAATTGTAAAAAAAATAAAAAGGAAAGTGTGTCCTTACTTCAGGGATGTGATTCTTCCGACTTTTCGTAAATTTTTGAAAAAATGACCAATTTTTGTCATTTTTTACGAAAAAATATATACTTTTGCCCTTTTTTTTTCTTCTATAAACGTAAAAAAGATGATAACTCTTGCAAATTCTTTTTTGAAAAGAATCCTTTGTGAGAAGCTTATTAGTTTATAGGCAAACCTGGAGAACTTGGATTTTGAACTAGTTAGCGTACGTTGTTGTATATTTCGTAGGCAAAGCTACGATTTCCTAAAAAAGCGGAGCTGTTATCTAGCGGCCGTGAAACGTCATGATGCGGCGGAAAAGGTATAAATGAAATATTTTAAGTTGATCAGCTTTTAATGTGATTTTTCGTTTAACTAGAAAATAAGATGTTCGGTTTTTCGTCTTTTATGGCAACCTCTGCAAGCGGAAAATTTTCATTTTGAATACTCTAGAAAGTACTTTCAAAATCCGTTAAAACTTCTTTCTTTGGCGACTTTAGAAGTGCGCCAAGGCGGTGCCTCCACCGTTTTAAACATAGACTGCAGCTATTTTTTGCAACGGAAATTTCAAAATGATGCTTCTTTTTAGGGCGATATTTATGATTGTTTTAATAAGTTAAATTGTTTCTTGGATAATACGAGTTATTAATTTCAAGTTTTATTTGATTTAAATAAAAAATAAGAATATTTACGGGAAAATATAGAGATTTTGAAAAAAAAAAGTTATTTATATTCGAAAATAGGTTGTAAATTTAAACTGAATTAAGTTATATTTTTTTTACCACAGGGGTACAGCTTCAGTCTTCGTTTATAGCTGTAGCAACGGCCTGACCTTGGCGCACTTAGGCCTGGTGCACACATCCGAATTTTCAACGTGCGGTGCCGCAACACAAGTGCGGTCTGAGATACGTTAGATCCAATGAAGCAGTGCATACATGCCTCCGCAATATGTACCGCAGTTCCTCACGGCGCCGCATATGAGTCAGCCGTTCGGAAGTACCTTGTTTTCATAAACAAATAGAATATAAATAATAATTAATAAATGGTTGTATCCAGTAACGTCTATTTTGTTTCAAAATATACTTTTTTTTTTTACGCCAAGTGAGCGAAATAAACACGTTTTCTTCGATAGAATATTTATCGCAAATGGCGCGAAATAAGTTCGTGCGTAATTTCTCGGTTATGTGTGTATAGGTGGGCTTCGGTAACCGCAGTGGCGCCGCACGTTGAAAAATCGATGTATGCATCGGGCCTTAAGTCGCCAAGGAAAGAATTATTTCAAATGAACCAATGAAATCAAACGACAGTTTAACGGAATTTGAAAGAACTTTCTGGAATATTCGAAATGAAATTTTAAAACTTTACACTTGACCAGGTTGTATTAAAATCCGCAATAACCGTTATGCAGATGGGGAACTTTAACCTGTTATTACTCGCTACTAGAAGTGCGCCAAAAAAGCGCCATGTCCGTTACCTTTGCTATAAACGTAGACTGAAGCTGTACCATTTTTATTTTTGATGTCTACTTATTTTTTTTTTCATATAAAATTTATGCTATTTAATAAAAATAGTATTTATTTGATTTATTCTTTTGTAACAGCATTTTTATTTCCTGTTAATTTCATTTTTGTGTCAAGGTTTTGGAAAAATTGTAACTCTTAAATCTCACCATTGGTGAGATGTTCAAAAATATTCATAAAAATAACATTTTAAACTTCATGCAACTTATTTATACTGTTTACAGTTGCCTCATATTTTTTTTCCTGTTACACAATTTGAATTTACACAAAGGTTCCTCCTCCCACTTTTCCAAAGACAAATTTCATTGTTTTTTTGTGGACTTTGTAGAGCTTTTAACCTAAATAATAGGCAAAAATACATGCATGCTTATCGTGTAAACACATATTCTGTACTAGGGGCGCAGCCATGGGAGGATATGGGTTAACCTCCCTACTTCCAAAAACAAATTTTATTGGTTTTAGTGGACTTGGTATGGTTTTATCAGATTAAAAATTTGCCTACCCCCCCTCAGAAAAAATTTCTGGCTGCACCACTGTTCTGTACACAAATATAGTATTCTTATTCAGCTATTTTTGTAGTTCAAAATAACGCTACGAACGTATGGTATATTTTCCTCTTTTTTACATTTTGGCTGTTTTCACCCCTGTTACCATGAAAATAAGCATTTACTGTCAAAAACGTATTTTCGGAAAAATTTCTGGTTGAGTTTCTTCTCTAAGCCAATATGTGTAAGGATTACATGAAGTAAAATGTCTGTTATAAATTGAGCGAGATATGCAACAAATTACAAAAATGTATTAATTTGACCCAGACATGTAGAAAGGTTAAAATTTATTGTGGAACAAATTAATTTAAGTAAAAAATCCAACTGTTTAAAGTAAAAATATAGATTTTTCTCAATCTAGTTTCTCAAGTCCACAAATAGGTAAAACTTAAGTTTTAGTTTCAACCAGATCTTATTTTTATCAGCCCTTATGGCAAAAAAATAAATTATAACGTTATGCCTAAAATCACTATTAAATCATGCAGTTGTCTTTACTTCTGATATGAGTTTTCCAACTTAATTGCAGCAAACTATACATTAATCATTTGTAATAAATTTGAATAGTGATTATATTGTGATTTTTTAACTTGGTTCATGTTTTCTGTTTACTAAAAGTTCCCTCTTTTTTTTTTTTTTTTAGGTTATTGTTTGTCAACAATTTCGCTTTTGGTCCAACAGTTGATCACATGGTAAGGTCATTTACTATTTTACACACAAGTGTTTTGAATTGAGTGAATTAATGAATTGCTTGATAAAATGATTCCTCTTCATGCTGGTAAGTAAGTTAACTTTAGGTTCTGGAATCACACAGCTTACCTTAAGTTCTGCATCAAATGATTATCCCCCTTAAATTGTATTTCCACTACTCGCTATTTTATTCATTTTGTGCTAACTTATGTACAGTCACACACACACAAAAAAAAACAGAATCACTTCTCTTCATTCGAGCAATTTTAACAGCAGAGAAAATTCAAAGTTGGCATTAAACTGGAACTAACGTCTTGTATAAATTCAAATTCATAAAATTTGCTGGGGCATTGATTATTAATTGAGAACCAACTACATAATTTTCAATATGAACCCCCCTTATTTCGACACAATTTCAAATCTATGTCAAAATTTGACTTCAGTTACCAAATTTTAATTCATTAGGTCTTGCCATTTCAAAGTTATGAGGAAAGATAGATTGGAGCTCCCAATTTTAAATCAGTTTCTTAGACTTTTATGGATATCTTCCTAAATCATATTTCTTTTGCACTGATATTTTATACCATGTTACTGCTACACAACCCAAAATCCACCTGATATTTTTAATAATTATTAAATGCTTGAAAAAATTATGAATTCTAACCTGATTTTATTTTGATAAGAATAGATTCATTCAACTCCTGCTCGCTTACGCTCGCCAACCCCCAGGGATTGCTACACAAACCAACACTCCTTTCACAGAGTGAATCTCCTGGACAGCGAAACTATCTGAATCATTCGTATAATCCTGATTTGACTTTCCTGTCCATGACGTCACAGCAAGGGCTTTGCCCCCTGATCGCTTATGCTTCGCAAACCAATACTCCTTTCGCAAGCGATTTCACTTTTTCTTTTACTTTAACACTTAATGCACTCTAAACTAATAGCTGCATCAGTAAAAAAACCTTCTGCATCTTGTTCCCTGTACAATTTTAAGTAAACCGTGTTAATCTCCTAACTTAACGATCAGTACTTTGAACTTTCTCAGAAAAAAACGTCTGAGAACAGAGTGAAAAAAGCAAGCCTTTTTCCTTGGCAAATTTAAATAAATAGTTTTTATTGCAATTGTTACTACGATAAATTTGATATCTGGCAAACCCGATAGTCAAAAATACAACCCTCAACTGCGTGAGAAACCTGCTCTGTAAACTTAAAAATACGAAATTTTTGTGACCAACTTTTGATTACATCGAATTTATTTATGAACTAATTTTTAGAAATTAATTATACCGTAAGAAAGAGTATATTCTGAGGTATACTGCAATATTTTCAAAATTAAAAACTAATAGTAATAAGATATAGATATGACAGTTTTTTTTAAAGTAACGAACATGTCCCAATTTTTCCTGAATTTCATAAAAATATTATCTAGAACCAAATTGAAATTTCTCAAAAAACTCGACGAGCTGCAAAAATTTACGTTGAGATGTACTCTTTAAAAAAAACTCATGGCTTAAGACTGAAAATTTGTATGTGTTTTGCTCACTCGCAGAAGAAATTTTGCTGTTCCAACTTTGACACTAAAAATTGGGAGATATCTCGGGATATAAAGGTAGTAAAGTCGTAAAATTCCATATCTGTCTATATTTTTTTTAAAGTTACCGTCGCTGCAGGATTGAAAACTGTGTTTAGCTCGATTCTTAGACAGTTTCCCAAGAAGGTACTGATCAGAAAAAAACGAAATTAACATGGTTTGTTCTTCATTGTATTCCCTGGACAATTGTTAAGATTTTTTTCCGATGTGGCTATTAGTTTAGGGTTTATTAAGTGTCAAAATTGAAAAGGCGACATTTCTTCCGCGAGTGAGCAAAACACATACACATTTTCAGTCTTCAGCTATGAGGTTTTTTTTTTTTAAGAGTACCTCTCAACGTAGATTTTTGCAGCTCGTAGAGTTTTTTTAGAAATTTCAATTTGGTTCTTGATGGTATTTTTTTGAAATTAGGTACATTTTCGTTACTTTTTTTTTAACTGTCGTATCTATCTTATCACTATTAGTTTTTAATTTTTAAAATATTGCAGCATACCTCAGAATGTACTCTTTCGTACAGTACAATTATTACGGGGTTGGCGAGCGTAAGCAAGCAGGGAGCTGAGCCCCTTAGTGTAGACTAATTTAATGATGCAGAATCTAATTATTGCATCAAAACATGGTGTTTCCTTTAGAAATTTCGTTGTTTGTGCAACATTTAATGTGAAGATGTCCCCTTGTACAACTTTTTTGGATTTGAATTTGTAGAGGATGTTATTCTCTATTGAATGATTCCTTTGAATTTGCTCTACTATGAATAGCGCTCGAAAAAAAGGAGGTGTTTCGTTTTTTTTTTTTTTCGAGTGACTACAATCGTATTTTGTTTTGTGTGTTGGTTTGGGACACATGATTAAGAAGATTTCTGTATTGAAAATTTAGAGCTTTTAAGTTTGTTTTGCTGCTTAAATAATCTTACTCTTGATGAGGTATAGAAAAAAATCTTTTGATGAGATATAGAGTGAACCAGTTTGTGTAATTGACCAATTAGTGTTCATTTTTCATGGAAGAATTCCCCTTGACCTTGCGAATTTGCTATTGCATTTTGAATGGTTGTTTGTACTTTGTAAAGATGGTGATTCAAATAAGCTATATTAAAAAATTTTATATTTGATAGTTTTTTTTTTTTTTTTAGAATTTTTGTCCAAGTTTAGAATAGTATTGACCAACTGTTTATTTATCAAATAAAATTTGAATTGAAGCATTTTATACATATTTTAAATTACAACTAAGGACAAACCAATAAATATTAAACAAATAAACATGATATACTAATATTAAGCAAGTAAATAATAAATGCTGCAATAATATAAAATTATTTTTCATTATTTACAGCACCCATTAAAAATTCTGTCGCAGGGTAGTAACAAAATCGGGGAGCTTTTAAAATTTTGATACCTTAAACAGCAACTATTATCGTTTGTCCTATTTAGAGATGCACGATAACGAATACATTTGAGAATTGAATAAATCATATTCGCTGAAATTGTAATTCGAATAAAAAACGCTTGCGTCGTAATTTTCAAACATCGCTAAAGCCGCCACTGTGGTTTTCGTGAACGGAGCGTCTATACAACTTGTGGAATACAATTTGAAATTTGATGATGTCTTTTTTGTGCATTAAATTAATACTTTTTGCTTGCAATTGCCTTTCTTTAGAATTCGCCAATAAAGAATTATTTCAAATAAACCAATGAAATCAAACGCCAGTTTAATGGATTTAAAAAAACTTTCTAGAATATTCTAAATGAAAATTTAAACTTTCTGCTTGCCGAGGTTGCCATAACACGCTACTAGAAGTGCGCCAAACAACAACAAAAAGGTCAAGACCGTTGCCACCGCTATAAGCGTAGACTAAAGCTGTACCAATTTTTTATGTACTTTTGAATTTGATTATGATGTATAGTTGGATAATGTAGGGTCAGGTGTAAAAAGTTCATAATCAAAATATTTTTTCTCCAGTTTTTCAATTGTTATTGTAAGAGTTCCATTAAAGGTTTTAACCCTTACAATAACAAGTAAAATATTTGAAGAGAAAAAATATTAAATATTTCTGGAAAATGATCCTTTTACCCCATGTGATCCTAAATATTTAAAAATATTGTCTTTGGATACCGTATATCAATACGGAATTAGGAATCAACAATTCTTAAAGAAATTGTAAAATCAAGGAAATTTTTTTCACACTATAGGAAATCTTCAAAATGTCGGAACTTTTATTCAAGGATTTTGTTGCCACCCTGTGTCAGTTTCTACAAAATGCATGAATCAACATCTTCCTTGTCATAAGACCATAATCATCCAATCCCCACTGCAAAACATGTATTCCTTGAATGTCTTTCATGTTTTGTAGTAACTATCACATTTACAGCACATGCTTTTATACTGTGTTTTTGTTTTGCCAGTTTAACTTAATGTGATGAATTTGTGAAAAACTTTTACCCAATAAGTCTTTAAAAGCATTTCCACCTTTTTCGATTTTCTGTTTGAAATTATTTTCTCTTTGGATTTGAAGGATTTTATGCTTTGCTTCACTTTCCTCTTCACTTTTTATCCTTTCTTTCACAATTATAACCATACAGCTGCCTGGAACAGCCTTTTTCCATTTTGAACCTTACTTTTTGAGGTAGGACTCAATAGGGCACATGGTATACAATTGGAATGCTGTACTAACAGAAGAAGGAATAGTGTAAATTAGGAAACTACTCTTTTTCCTTTACTAAAAAATTCATTGCTACTACATTCATCACCTCTTCCAATTATTGACCAACTGGTAGAAGGATTCAGGCTTATTTACTCGAAACAATTGCCAAGCACTTAGTCATTGAATATCTGCAAATTAGAATCAAAGTTTGTACGAAATTCCAATAAATGATCGGTTTTACCCAATAACTGGGACACTTGCTGATTGGTCCTACCATTGTTACAACAATGTTTATGGTTTAAATTTTAAGAATTACTATGTATACATTAAGGTTAGAAACAGTATTGGTTCAAAACAAGAAATTGAACTGATATCAATTAAGAGTTAGACATCTCGAAATGTTTGCTTGTTTTAAAATTTGAATAATTGGGTCCAAAACTACATTAGTGTTCAGACTGGTTCAATCTCTACTTTGATAGCTTTATGAATGCTTTAAATGAAACCCTTTTTTTTTCCAGGCTTTTTTAATATTAATATCCATCAGATTGAACTGTTTTTTATCATCACGATCTAAATTCATCACACACTGTTGAAGTACTAAACCTTTTGTTGCACTTAACTTGTAATTTTAATATGCATTTGCTATGTAATATCATGCATTATTAACCAAATTAATTACTTTTCCTGGATAAAAAAAGGAATTTAACGATGTTCTAGGAAGCAACTTATGCAAAGTTAGTTGATAAAGTGCAGATGAGAAAGGTAAAAGGGCTGTCAGATTTCCTACAAGTTCAGAATTGTTTCCTTATCCATTAATCGGATTTGGTGCAAATTTATTAACAGTATGCTATTGCTGCATGTTGATAGAACAGTCTATTGTTATCTGTGCTGTAGGGCAGATGACCTCGGAATAATCCACTGGGATTTCAAACTATTTTATGTTGGAATATGCATCTCACCACTTGTTTGAAACCAAATTATTCAAAACTAACTTGAGGTAAACTTCTATTATGAAGAAGAAACATTCCATAAAATGCTTCAATGTGAAAGATTAATGATCCAAATTATTTCTTAGAAGTCGACATTTAGATTTATCCCCCATCCCCTTTTTTTAAGTCTCAACATTTTGGATATAACTCATTCGTGGCTGTAATTGTTATATATAAATTATTTTTACTAAGATGAAACTTTTACATAACTCATGTTGATAAATTGTTACTTACACTTTTAAATTGATATTTTACTGCATTTTCTTAAGTGTATATTTGTGTTTAGCTTAAAATGAGATTTGCTGATATAAAAGATGAAGCTCGAGTTGTGTCATCTAAAGCTTTCTGTCCTTTGAACTTCAGAATTACAGATCGAAATCTTAGTGGTAAGCATTAACTAGGATATTCTTGTGTATAGACCATGCCATTTTTTATTCACTCTTTTCCCCACTATTATACATTTTGATGTATTAATGCATTTTAAATGTAAAAGTACACACTAGACTTTTCTTGTGCTTTCAATGTTTATATAATTTTGAATAAAATTAATGTATCCTAACGCCAATTTAACTACTGCAAAACTTTGTTGTGGTCACTTTCTTTATAAATAGAATTTACTTATTAATGTGGATGTTTATCATGACCTAAATGGGATCCAAATTTGTCTTACATTTAATTGTAGGATATAACAAGTTTTCATCAAGTGTCAGGTCAGTTTAAAAGTGAACATATAATGCTGTTTTTGTTGTCCTTAGTGACACGATTACAGTAATTGATCCTGTGTTAGATGTTTCCTCTATCCCTGATTTGGTAAATTTGTAATGTAGTTGCATTGATAATGGACAAGATCTTAGTGCTGGATTGGATTCAGGGTTTTATGACACAGGGTCTAAATATAGACGAGATGCACTAGCAAAGCACTTGATATCATTTTGAATTAGTTGGAAAATAAGTGTAATTATCATAAACTTGTTACATAAAAGTTAATGCTTAAATGCTGTACCTGATAATATATTAAATGTTTTCAAATCATGTTTCTTTGTAAATTTAGAGATATACAATAAATGGAATTTTCATTTCATAAATTTGTGACCATGTTCAGGTACATATTTTTGTCTTGTACTGAACTCGTGAATAAATTCCTATGTACTTTTGTGCACTATCCTATTATTTCGGGGGGGGGGTAATGAAAGGAAATTTCAATTTCTGAAGATTTAGGTAAATAAGCCAACCTCTTAAAACTGAATAATGTAATAGCAACTTGAATTGTGAAGCCATTTAATTATTTTGTTTTTTGTTGAAGGGAAAATTAAAATTGATGAAAACTTCCAAGTTGTAGTAAAGGATTGAATTGTTTTGTTTTTATTTATATATTAAAAGTTAACATTTTGCATCATTTTCATTTATCTATGTTTTTATTTTTACTCGTTAATTTTTTAGACATTGGTACAATAATGAATGTTCGCGAAATAACGCCGTTGAAAGGATCAGTTTCATGGACTGGTAAACCTGTTTCATACTTTCTGCATACTATTGATCGAACAAAGGTAAAAAATGTTCATGCTTTATTTCTTTCAAATCTATAAATATATCTGTACCTCTGAGGTATGGGACACTCACTTTTACCAAACTTTACATGAGAGTTAGAACATGTTTGATTTTAATCTCCCTTTATTTCCTTTCCTGTTAATTGAATTTTTGTAACTTCCCAAATAATAATTGATGTTGGACATAACGTTCTATACCGCTAAAAATACATGTAGGTGTGTGGTTATCCTATTCGGTAAAAAAATGGACATAATGCCCTATACCTCTGAGGTACAGATATAAGCTTTGATCTATAAATTCTTGAAAGCCAACTATGTAAATCAAAAATATTTTCAATATGTCTAAATGAAAAGGTTATATTTAGGGTAATAAGATTCTGCTCAACATATTAGTCATTTATTGGAAATTTACTTTGGTGGATCTCTTAGCCATGAGATGTTTTAAACATTCAAGTAAAATATTTTGAAACTTGCAACTACTGAAAAATAGAACATTTTGTAAAACACTAAAAAATAAAAGCAAAAATTTAGTGGGCACATGATCATATTTAGAATTTCTTGAACATGTAGTTTTCCGATTTGTCATGAGAAAATGTGATTGTCTTACCTTCTCTTTAATAAAATATTGTATGTGATGGTATCTAAAACTAATAAATATGCAAAATCATAAAATTGTAGATGTCTGTCTTATCATAAAGTGAAATGTTAATCCAGTAAAGGTTTCCTGTGATAGCATTTTAAAATAAAAGCACCTTGGGCCATTTAACTCAATCTGGTCATGACCTGGCAGCTTTATTAAAGAGCAAGTTTTTTTATGTATTTAATTAGTTTTTAAGACTAACCATACTCTTAATACATCTGTCTAATAACTAGTAGTTATATTTCACTGTATTTGTTTCACTTTTTATAGATTTGAGTTTTATGCAATATTTTTATAAGATTTCTGATTATGAAATAGTCTTTTATTCTCTTTTCTCTTCCAGCTTGAACATTATTTTCAAAGAATTAAAAATCCAAGAATGAAGGTTAGTGTGATTTTTATGAAAACAACCACTGGCAATTTTTCTTTTTGTCTTGTCAGTAAGCTTATACCTAATAATTTGTTTATATGCACTTCCGATACTGAGCTTTTAATACTGTATTTTTTTTAAATGCTGACGAATTTCAGTAGTATTTGGGACATGTATCTAATGTTTTGTATTTTAGGCTAGTTGGCCAATATGAGAATAATGTCATTAGTTTATTGCTGGATATCATGATAAAGTTATTCATTAAAATTAAGTTGCCTTGATATTTACTATCCATAACTTAAAGCCTTTAAGCAAACATTCCATTCTAAAAATGGTCATTAGTCATTTCTAAAAATGGTATGTAATGTTTAATGTATTTTGGGGGTTATACTGAACTTCCTGTCACTTTATCTTGCAATGTGTTTTACTTTTTCATATTAAAATTTCATGGGTCCAATTTTTTTTCATTGTTTACATATTTAGGGGTTTTTTTTTTGTTACTTTCCTGTAAAATCTACTAAATCAGTTGGAACTGGGCCAACAAATATTAATCAAACATATCAAAGCTATTAGCGGCCAACATTCCAGAGGTCAACATTTTTTAGTGCTAATTTAAAGAACACTTCTTTAGTTAAGGGTTTACATTATCTGGAACAGGATGTTATTTTATGTAAATAAAGTGTAAGATGTTAATATTAAAATAGTAAAAATGGGTCATTCCATGTCAATTCAACACAACACTCAACCTTGATATCTCACAGTTTCAATAAAAATTGGCAAGAATATACTCTTTAGTTTTTAAATGAAAATACAGGTTTTTGAAACAATTATTCGATTTGTCTAAAATTTTGCAGCAATTCTACTTGAGATGTCTTGGGATATATTCGAAATGAGGTTATTCATGGTATAAATTTGAAAGCTTATTAAACAGGGTTCAATGTTTAAATGTACTAATATATTTGCAAGTCTTTAAGTTAAAACTCAAGAACATTTTAAGATTGAAATATTTTGTGATTCAATGGGCAGGGCTTGTAACAACGTCACTTATTGTCACTTTTTCAGGTGTTTAAGCTCTTAAATTCTACTTGGAGAAAACAATTTCTCGTGCGCAATTGAAAATATCCATTTTTTCCTCTTAGAAAAGTCAAATGTCAACCTAGTACATATTGTGTAATTTCGTCTTATGTTGGAACTTGTCCAGGCTAGTTTCCTCCACGGCAGGTACGCCATTTGAGCGTCATTCAGAAGGGGTGGCAATTCCCCTCCCCTTCTGTGTGACTCTTGTGGTTCCGCCAAAATCAAACCTTTTTTTAATATTTACTTTGAGGCGATGGTAATGCGTTGCTAGCACTTGCTGCTATAATATTGATTTCGGTTTGCGGAAAGAATTGGAGCCTCAAGCATCACCAAATAAGATAATCTTGCTATCAAATAACCAATAGCAACCATCTAAATATGGAGCAGCATTCCATTCTGTTGTCAGATTTGATGCTTGTGTAAAGCATTCATAAGTCCAAAAAAAAAATTCAAACTTTTAAAAAATTTGAGGTAAAAAATATTACTTGACCTTCAAATTTTGATTTATATTTAAAAAATAATTTACATACACATCATAATTTGCACTATTTCTTATGGGGCTACGTATACGCTAAATTTCATTGAAAGCGGGCAAAGGTCACATGTTGAAAATTATATTTTGTGTGTAGCTTTGAAAAGGAAATTATCCTAAAAGCAACAAGCATCATTCATTTGCTGATAATGTTTTCCTTCTAATTTATAAAGGAGGAAGAGCCATCAATCATGCGGGGAAAGCGAATGAAAAATGGTATCTCCAATCCTTGTATATTAGATTCTTCATCAAATGATTCAAAGGAGGAAAGTTCACTCTCTGGACCTACAACTCGCAAAGCATGGTCGGATTGGTGTAGCAACAAAATAAAAGCAATCTCTGGTAATAATAGTGGACAAGATAGTAATGAAGAAAATGGTAAAATTTTATTTCTTTTATTACTATTTTATTTTGAGTTTTCTTTGTTTAATGTAGATGAAAAAAATTCATTCAATAATCATCGAATTGTAATTTCTCTGAGGTGCAAGTCACAAAGTAATCTAGAGAGTACAGAAAAGAAAGGATGTATCACAGAAATCAGTCATGCCATTTGTTTTTTAGACAAAAGAAAAGATTAAAATTAAGATGTCCATTTTCATTTGTCTGCATTAGTACTTTCAGGGGTGATAACTGCATCAAGCTAAATTGAACTTTTCTCTTCATCGGACAATTTTGTGTTGCCTGTCAAATCATGATCATGAGAAATCAAGGATATCCTGAAATTTAATTGACAAATTGTCTGAAACATTGTAGTAAATTCCTGTGTAGTTAAATTACCTAAGAATTACTATTATGAAATATTGTACTAAGTATGAGAAGTACCCTACTTCAAAAAGTAGGCCACATTTCATTCCAAGTTAACTTCATATCAAGTGATCATGCTAAGTAAAAAGGACATTTTAATTGAACACTTAAAGACAGTTAATTTAAATACAGGGTATAAAAAATAAGATTTTTTGTTATGAATTTAAATATGTTCGTGTTTTTTTATATACATACAAGTTATACAGTGCAATTCCTGGAGAAATAAATTAAATATTCGTGTGAGAGTATGAAATGTATCACTGCATATTTCTATGTTACAAGATTTCCAGATAAAAATTTCAAAACGGTTTACCAAAGTATACTTTTATTGGCTTCTTTATAGAAGGTTTAAAAAGTTAACAAAACTTGCTTATAGGTGTAAATTGGCATTCCCTGTTTATTAGAAGTCAATTTGAAAATATAATACTAAGCTAATAAAAACTGAATGTATGTGTTCATTGTAATTGGTACATAATTTTTCTGTGGTTGTTTTAATCATCGTTGTTAAACAGCTATGGGTAACCTTTATTTGTTTGGGTTCAAAAATTTCAAGGTGGATGTTTAGATTTTTATTTGTTGAAACACATGTAATATAATGTTTGTATTAATAACTTCAGATAAATACTTGCTTTGATTATAAAATGTAAAAATTGTTTCCTTTTATTTCTAGAACCCGTGAAAAGAAACTGTAACTCAAATGATGGGTTGCTGAAAACTCAACGAAAGCTGAGACGCTCAGAGAGGAAACGTGGTCCTGGAAGACCTAAAAAGAATACTCCTAAAGCAAAGCGTAGTAAACCATTGAAATTCAGCGGTTTAGATTTGCTCCATGCTCAAACAATTCTCAGCACATCCAACTCTGGTAAGTTGGCTATATTTACTTAAATATCTTATAAAGTAGAAGCTTATTGTAACAAACTAATAGGGGCGGAAGGTTGTCCGTTTTAATGAGTCAGGTTTATAACAAATACTTTTTATAGGCTGTAATGCAACAAGGTGTATATCAATGAAGGTACAGTAGGTGACTATAAAAAGTATTTATTATACATCAAATAAAAATCAGCCTTCAACCTAGGTTGAGTTGGAAAAAAATGTGTACGTATACACTGCATTAATCTTTAGAACAAGAAGGTTATTGATTGCTGATCATGTTGATTACTTACATTCATTGGTTTGAAAAAATAATTTAGTTTCTGCTGGGTCTGTTTGCTGCTTATTTCTTCAGTTAATAACTGACTGAGGTGCTGTAAGTGTTCATTATAAGCAAACATTTTCATTTGCCGATTGTTCAACATATTGAATATTAAAATTTAAATGGTCTTTCACTTCGCTCACTGTCCATTATAATGAGATTCTACTGTATTTGTTTTAATGTTTTTTTGCATTCATGTGCAGTATTTGTCAATATATAGTTTTAATTGTTTAAAATTTGCTTTCCAAATAGGCAATTCTGCTCCTGCACCTGGATGTATTGATCAAAAACTCAGTAATTCTTCTCCAGTTGTTCAAGCTCCCACAGAAGAAAATTCCGAAGCTATTGAAAGCTTTTTATTGATGCAGAAGAGATTGATATTAGATTTCATTTGTTTTATGAAGTCAAGTGATTACAAAAGTCAACTTCAAAGAGAAATTTTGAAAGAAAAGGTATTTTCAACTTATTTTGCAAACCTGAATAGTGACTAGTCTTCAATTGAAATCTTCTGTTTATAATTTTATGCTTTTGGCTCTGCTCTGAATACATCATTTTATCATAAGCAACATCAGAAATGCAAGATTATTTTAATGCATATCTGTGCTAGAGGTGGCAGCCCTAAAATAAACTTTGCTTATTGCATTTTTATACATACACATTATTTAAAATAGTGTTTTGTGTACATTTTTTTTAACTATGGCAAAAATGTTCCTCTTAATCCAGAACCTTTATTTATAAAGTTGTCCTTTGCAATATCCTTAAAATGTTAAGATTTTTTAAGGACAACAATTGTGTCTAAAAAAGTTGGAAAAAAAATTTTTTTTTGCTTTTATTTCTCATGACATGGAAACTAATTTTGAAAACTAGGCCATTTAGTACTAGCAGCAATTGTTCAAAAGAATTTTTATGTATGGTTTATAAAACCATTTAATTTTTTGTGATTATTTTATGGCATCAGGAAAAATGATGGTATGAGGAATACTTGAATTACATCTATCATAAAAAGTTGTGCTTTATAATGCTGATGCATATTCATATTTCTGTCTGGATTTTATGCACCCTGTCAGTTTAGTTGCCAAAGCTTTCGTTTCTGGAACATTTTTAAGTTGGTATAATTTTTCTTTAGGAAAGAAGTAAGAAGCTAAAAAACTATGCTTTCCATCTGCAGAAAGTTATCAGTGGTTTAAGAGAGGAAGGAGTTTCCTTATTGAAGAATCGTGTTTCAGTTTTAGGCTATTCTATCAACCACTCTAGTGATCTTTTATTCAAGGTAATTTTACAAATAAAAGGCATGTGAAACATGACTAAATATTTAATCACTTGTAATTTTTTTTATTCTTTTTATACGTTAGTTATGTTTTTTGCTATATGTGATAGCTTCATGCAGGTAAATACTGTAAATGTATTGGAATTAAATTCATAAATTTTGAAATGCCTTGTATTTCACTATTCATAAAGCAACTCTGAAAGTTGTAAAAGTCTTCAGTTTTATAAAAACACAAGATTCAGTTTGGGTGCCAATTCTTGTAGCCCATCTTTTTATTGATAATTTTTTCGTTGAGTACTGACTAAGAATACAAATTACAAATATGAAAATGCTCCATTTCATTGAAGCTTAGACACATTATAAAGTCATCATTCGTGGCAATGAAACCTGTGGTATTGATGTATGCCTTGTTTCTGGCAGTTATTTGATAAATTAATAAAAAACATTAAGGTAAAAATGCATTTTCTCTGTCCACAACTATGTGGATTTTTTTTAGGTTTTTGCTTTGAATGTCAGTTTTTACTATGTAGTCGGTATATATTTGCACTGCCGTCAAATGCATGCCCAGTTTGCTGTCTGGAGTGATGCAGTATCTTAACATCACATATTCTTGAATAAAGTAGAACTAAAAATGCATTCGATTCGAAATATCTCAAGGTTTTTGTTGGTTTCCTAAACTCACTTTAGGTCCTTTAGATGTCTTTTAAGCTGTAAACCCTAAATTCAATATTTGTTAGATTGGGTGAAAATATTTTAGCTGGGCATCCCCTATTGCAAAAAAAAAAAAAAAATATTGGGGACCCGCACATTATAGACAAGCGAAAATCAGCTATGAGCATATTATTTGACTTATTACTTATGACAATCTCATTAGAAAGCAATATATGTCATTCTTTTAACTATGGAAATTCTCAAAATTCAGTGTTCTAGCATAAAGTTTAGCTATGTGGTTCAGTGGTTTATAAGTGCCTTAAAATCCAACATATTAAAATATTTCTAATTTTCTATCAAATGGTAAAATTTTAGGATATGTTTATATTTTCATGGAAAATCTTTAAAAATATCATTAACATTTGTTTACATAAATTTTCCCTTGTTGTTGATTCTTTAATTACTTTATAGGTCAAAGAAAGTATAAGACAGTATATGAAGTTCAAAACAGAAGTTAATGATCTTTCATCAGAAATATCGGATCTAGAACTTGAATATAAAAAACTGAAAGGACCAGGCTTAGAAAAGGTAAGTTACAGAGTCCAAATAATGGACTTAGCATTGAATTTGTTCATATAAAAGTTTTGATTCCTTCTTCATTATCAAAATTAAATTAAGTTGAGCATTTTACTGGAAGGCAGAAAGTTTTTGATTTAAAAAATTAATTGAATTTAAGTACACATTTTTTAAAAGAATTTATTTTTTGTTCATTACATTAAAATTTTTCTTTTGAATTCAGTTAAATCTGACGTGAGAATCTTCCGCGGATTTCCGCTTTTTTTTTTTTTTTGCATTTTTTTCTACTTTTCAGTAATGTTCTGCACTTTTCTAACTGGATTTCAGTTGATTTTAAGAATATGATGTCATCAATGAGAGTATATTTCAAGCTTTGAAGAATCAGATGGCCTAGTGTAGAGGTGCACGATCTGATGGCCCGCGGGCCACATGCGGCCCGCGAATCATCAATTCGCGGCCCACAAACTAATTTTGACTGAACTTCCAAGGGGATTTAAGTTAAGAAGCAAATTGACTGACAAACATTTATAGTCAGTCTGAAGAGTTTCTACTAGCAGTATATAACCTAACATACCTAAATTAGTTAGTAACACTCAGTATCAGCCATCCCATTAGCAAGCTGTAACATAATTATTGTTTATGCTTTAGATATTTTAATCTTAAATATATTAGATGCTGTAATTTTTATTTCTAATTTTACTGATATCATTAAAATTTCTGATACTTATCTTTATTGCTCATTGTATTATTACTGTTATTAAATTTATAACCTAAAATAATTTGCTGATGTACATATGACGTCTTGAGACACATTCTTAAAAGTAATTCTAAATGATTGATCATTGCAAATGTTTGTTAACTTTTTTTAAACTATTCACAATTAGCTCTGTAACAAGCTCCTAGATTTTTTGAGAAAACATTTCTAAGTTTAATTTTTAAAAAATAAGTGATTATTTTTTACTATTCATATTAAGTGTAATAACAGCTGTTCATAATTGGGTAATAGCACTTTCATTGTGTCTGTGCTGTAACTTCATTTGTGGCCCCCTCATGTCTCAATCAACGGTGTGAGTGGCCCTTCTCCCAAAAAGGTTGTGCACTCCTAGCCTAGTGACATTTTTTGAAGCAGGGGTTAAGCCTGGGCGATGTATCAATACATCGTGAAGCACCGGTGTCAGAACGATATCGACACATCAGTTTCACGATTGCAATTTTTCTTTTATATGTCACTATGAAAGGCCTACTAATAAAAATCTCTTGTAATAATTAATTTTGCAATTTCTGCGCTGATTTTTTTCGGGAATAAGGCAACAGGTCACACATATAAAGATTTAAAATTAAAGTTTCAAACTGCAAGGGAGCAAATAATTCTACTCTACTTGCTGAATTTATCTACGTCTTGTGTTACATTTTTTAAACTAGTTAATGTTATTTTCCCTTAAGAGTCTCACGAACAAAATAATTCCAAAAACCCATTCTTGTTTCTTAATGTTACAATCAGTCCATTTGCATCCTTTTTTGTTGTGAATTTCTGTGGCAATCTAGGTCATTATTACTTAGAGGAATCAAATGCCTCTTTATGTTATTTATACTGAAGTTTTTCTCCTTCTAAATAAGCTAATTTTTTTAATCTATTTGAGCATATATGCTTTTACTATGTATAATATGCATAGTTAACATCATGATATATCGTGATGTTAGAATGCTGATGTATCGCAATGTGAAAATTTAAACATCGCCCAGGTCTACTATGGGGTCCGCCCCCTGCTCGCCAATCCCGGGGATTACAACACAAACCTACACTCCTTTCGCAGGGTATCTCCTGCGATGCCGAAATGTGTCTGCCCCCTGCTCGCCTTTGTTCATTAATGTTTCAGCAAGGCTTTCATTCCCGTAAGCCTCAGTTTCAAAACGGTCGTTTGACGTTGGATCTCTGCACGAGGAACAATTTAAAGAATTGTATCATCTAAGGTTTCCTGTGGTGTTGTCAAATTTAAAAACTAATAGTAATGTGATATAGATATGACAGTTTTAAAAAAGTAAAAAAAAATTTCCGATTTTTCCCGAGTTTAAAAAAAATATCAGGAACCACACAAATTGAAATTTCTAAATAAACTTGGCATTGTGTAAAAATTCACATTTAGAAGTACTCTAAAAATAATCACAGCTGAAGATTAAAAATTTGTATGTCTTTTGTTCACTCGCATTAGAAATTTCTCTTTTTTCGACTTTTAACACTTAATGCACCCTAAACTAATAGATGCATCGGGAAAAAATCTTTTTGTCTTGTTCCCTGTACAATTTTGGACATACCATGTTAGTTGCGTAATTTTCTTATCTGTACGTTCTCGGAGAAACCATCCAAGAATCGAGCGAAAACAAGCGATTTTCAATCCTGTAACAGCTGTAACTTTTTTTAATATAGAGACATCTACCTCGATGTTGTTATTTCGGATTACCACTATTTAGCACATGCTCGTAATTCACCGCTTTTCCCTATTTATAGTCTACCATTAAAAATTTATAAATTCATAAATCAATAATTATAGCTCGGCTAATGTTAATTTTTACTATTGTGAAATTCTATGCACAAATCTGACTTACATGTATTTAATTTCTCATTTTGGATTTCCTCTTTTTTGAAATTTTGCATTCTCATGCCTGGCTAATTTAAGTTTAGTGTGTTTAATGATAAATACCCAATTTTCTTTTCAGTTTGTAGCTATTTTGCGAAAGCAACTACTGGTTAGGGTCATGTAATGTCCATAAAAACCTGCATGAAAGATAAAATAGAAGTATTCAAATTTTAAATATTTGTTTAAGTTATACTCATTCAAAAACTATATAAATGCATAGCATCATTTTGCATATAGCTACATTAATTTCATATACTTAAATCTTTTAAGTGTAACATGTAATCTGTTTTTATTTTTAGCTTGGAGAAAGAGAATTCAGAAATCAGATACACAAAGAGATTATTAGCTATAGAAGAACTTTCCGTGTATCTCAAAAGAAAGCTGTTATATCTGGAGAGAAGAATTCTGTGAAGATGGCATTCCGGGATATATCTCAAAGTTCTATTAAAGATTCAAAGTCTGTTCAGATGGATCTTTTACCCCCCAAAATGCAACGAATCCAAGACAGCATGATAATTCCTAATTTCCAAGATAGGATTAAAACCATAATTGCATCAGCCTTAAAAGATTCCTCAATTTCAGAAGAAAATGGTACTTCTGCTAAAGTTGAAAGTAAATTGTCGTGCAAGTCAATTGCGTCATCTCTTTTGACTTCACAGCGTAATGGAATTTCTAAATTTTATGCTACAGAACATGAATACTCTTCTGAGAAATCAGTGGCATCGGGTACTAAAAAGCGTACAATAAGTATATCTGGTAAAATTGAAAAGGCTAGCAATTTAAATGTTTCTAATAAAGACTCTAAAGGAAGTAAGAACTGCTTAAAAGCAGTAGAACTATCAGATCCAGAAGTGTCGAGCAGTTTAACAAATGCTGCATATTCTCCTATTAGCCCTAGTAGGACACCTCCATCATTAAGTAGTCCAATGTTTCATGCACATGAAGCACCTTTAAAAGCGGTACTTGATGGTTATTCTATTAGTCTTGGATCATCAATCAATAAGCATTCATGTTCTCAAGAATATCGCAAGTGCAGAAATTCGGATTCAACAGGAAATATTCAAGAATGCTCTGTTTTAGTAAATCTAAGTGAAAATGATTCAGGGGATACTCACAGTAAAGATCATTCTAAGTCAAAATGTTTGCCATTTTTACATCTTGATCAAAGCAAATCTAAAAAATCTGTTGAAGAACTGAAAGCAAAGAATGGATATTCCACAAGTTCTCGGTCTTATCCACATTCTTATTCGTCACACAGAGATGATAAATATGAATTAAAATTGAAGTCCAAGCATCAATTTCACTCTGGGATGAGAGATAAAAGAATCAAAGAACGTTTGGGATGCTTGAAAATAAGTCACGAAGGAAAAAGCAAGAAAGATGCATCTCCATACACCAAGACAGATAAGAGCCTTTCTCGCAAAATAGAATCAAAGCGTAGTCACTCCAAACATTCACTTTCATCATCTGGAAAAAGTAAGTATTTTATGAACAAATTCTTAGTTGTATAGTTACTGGTATATTACAGTGATGAATATATAAACTTGAATAATTTGTGAACACTGTGTTTTGACGCCATAAACAGATTCTGCATCTCTAAATTAGTCTATATATGAAATTTCATGACTGAGCATGGAATATCTGTGTATATAAAGATAGCTAAAATCGGTGTCAATTTCAGGGATCATCTCCATGAAATGTCACTGTTCATATATTGTGATTAATTTTAGTTATCACTACCGTAATTTCAAACGTTTTTTCAGCAATCCAAGATTTATTATATTTAATGTGAACTGAAATTTTAAAATATTTTGTAAATATTATTATGAGCTCAAATTTTGCATGGCCATACCAGCAGTCATTCTTAATAGATTCCCATCAAAATATACTAAGGTTCCTGTTTGTAACTTTTCTAACATTAATTTTATAATTATATTGCATACTAAAACTTTTTTTAATAAAATATTCGATAGATTTTGTTTGGGTTTAACAGCAAAATGATACAAAATATTGGCACCATACAAATATTTAGGAAGATATCCTTGAAAGTCCAAGAAACTGATTTATCACCAAGAGCTCCAATCTTTCTGCAGTCATAACTTTGAAACGATAAGACCTAACAACATGAAATTTGGTATCTGAAGTTAAATTTTGACAGATTCAAAATAGTGGGTTCCTGTTGGAAACCCTTGGGGTTCAATTTATAAAAGACCTTTGGTTCCTGCCTAACGTCTTTAAATTTTCTCTACTGTTGAAAATTGCTTGAATTAATAGGGGTGGCTCGTTTTTTACCACGACTATACATTAGTGCAAGTCATCAAAAATGTTCATGTTCAGATTGGAATTTTATTTTACGTAAGCTGGCCAACCCAACATTTTCTTTCCTAGTGTTTTGGAAAATATTATCTTTGAACAATAATCTCCAAACTTGAAATTTCTTCCCAAGTGAAGTTATTTCAGATGCATATCACAGATGGGTTTGTTTTAGAGGAATTTATCGTTTAATTTTCCTCATTTTCTAGCAGGGAATTTCATTTCATCAGGTTTCTGTCTAGGTAAATTTAGCTATAGAATTTTTCTAAATTCAAGTGCACAAAAATAGTTTCTGATGTGTGCTAACGAATATAATTTTTCCTAATTGCAAGAAATTGTTGAAAACTGATAGATGTGGAAGGGAGAAAGCGTCAAAGATGCTATATTTCAAAATAAAAGGGTTCACAATAGTTTTATTGCATTTCTTACTTTTGGACTGAATAGCATTTATATGAATTCTTAGTATATTTTCATAAATTTGCTGTTGATAAAGCCTTTTGTTCTTTTTAAGGCTCTGGTACAACTAAGGATCGAAGCAATATGAGTAGCCAATCTCACAACCAGAAGTGGCAAGCAAAAGTCAGCAGTGGATTTGACAAATTGCTTGCTTTAGCTGCAACACAGTTAAGTCATGCAAATAGAGAGTATAAATCGAACCAAGAAAAAAGTATAATGAAAGAAGATATTTCTAAATCCAGCCAGTTTTCTTACTCCAAATCAAATGGTTTTACAATTTCTGATCAGTGTAAACCTACTAAAGAATCTTCCATAGCACAGAAAAGCCCTTTTACTGAACACTCAAGGATTTCTGCTCCTCCATCAGAAGCACATAAACCTGTTGATTCAAAAAATTGTATTAATAGGTCTAGAAAGGGTCCCCGAACACCTCCAGATACCCCTCCAAGAACTCCTTCTGTTTCACCTGATAGAAGAGGTTTGGAATCACCTTACTTTCAATCTCACAGTCCTATTAGTAGTGTAGAAAGTGTAAGCAGCAACCGCAGCTCACTTAGTCCACCGTATATAAGTCCAGCTAGAGGAAGCAGTAAGGATCGTTCCAGGTCTACTAGTCCATACAGTAGTAGAGCATCAAGTTCTGAAAGACAATCTGAAAAATATTCATCTCGTAATCCCAAGAATGGTTTTCTAGAAGATGTTCATGAAAAGAAATCCAATTCAAAACGTAGATTGCAATTAAAAAATAGCAGGACTGATTTTAATCAACGTTCATGGAATAAAGATCAGGAATCATCAAGATCTAAAGGCAGTCAGGCACATAGTAAGAACAGTAAAAGTGAGTCATCAAATTCAGAAAAATCTACTCATCCTTCATCAAAAACAAGAGAGATGATGCGGCAATTGGATTTTATGAATCAGCAAACAAAGGATGTCCTTGCACATGCACCTAATGGGTATTCAGTTGTTATGACTCCCTCACCTTTGCATGCAATTTATGTACCAACTGCTGGAGTATGTAATCAACCGCCTATACAACCTCAAACGCAAACTTTAGCCTCCAAATCCTCAAATTATTCTGTGTCAAATGCTTGTGGACCCACTCTATCTACTAATCCTATTCTCAATTTTACTATACCACCACCTAATTTTAGTATGCCACCTCCTCATCCATCACCTGGCTCTGTCAACATGCCACAGATATTGTCTTCTCAACAACAAGTACAACCAATACAACTACCTGATGTCACAGTTCCACCACCAAACATGGTATCTGTTACTTCATTTTTACCATCATCAACTCTACAGTCTTGTCCGCCACAGCTTGAGCCTGCTGTGCCTAATAATCACGTGTACAGACAAAACAGTCAATCTCATCCGCCTCCTCTTCCACCGACTGTTACACCAGCTTCATCGTTTAATACTATTGTACAAAATCAGCTGTATAGGTCAAATCAGAAGCCATTAAGCAATGGTACTTCCCATCAACTTGATTATAGAGTACCCCAGCATTGTGCACTGCCTTCTACAGGAAGTAGCAGTTACTACCCAGGTATTTGCTTATAGGCATTTTTCTTTTTATTTCACATACTTTTGATTACTATGTGTGATAGTGCCACTAAAATTTAACATACTTTTAAGGTAGCTTATACTTTTGATGTTTTTAGTTGATGAGCTTTTGTAGTCACTCTTCGGGTTATTTCAAGAATTTCCCTACCAACTTATTCATTAAAAGCATATTTCATGCTGCTGCTTTTTGTATAAAATCTACTAAATCCATGCATCTAGTGTACCCAAAATTTGCAAGTGTTCAGGCCTTTTATTTTGCACATTTATGCTTAATTATTCCAATCCTTTGAATTTTGTTAAAAATTTGTTAAGAGAAATTTATTACTGAGCACACAATATTGGTGTTTTTCTAGACTACTGATACAGGGTGTTTTTTATGTAAGGGTACCCATTTTATTTTGGAATAACTTTAAAATAAAGCATTTTGCTATTTTTAGGGACAATGTATGATGTATGGCATGTGAAATAACCGTAACAAGATGTAGGAACATGTAAATTCTAAAGGATGTATTTCCTGGCCAAATTATCCAAGTTTTTATGTTGATTGGCCTCATTCCCTGATTTGACCAGACCACATATTTTTATAGAGCTCTACTTAAGGAATGAGTCTGCTAACAATTCAACAGCTTGTTCAAGACATTCATGAAGACTTTAAACAAATCACCCTGAAAATGTGGTCGTAGGTGCCCATATTTGTGTGTACACCTATATCGAAGGTAGTCATATTCCATCAAGGTTATTTTAAAACTAAATTATGCTCTTACATTAAAAATACGTCGTATATTGATTCAAATTTAATACCATTTCTTAAAGAAACATTTTAATTTGTCAGTATTTTCTATGCAATTAGAATTGTTTTTTGCTTTACATGTGTGTATTCTGCTTATAATGAATTTTGTTTTTACAGCTCAAGCTCATTTCATGGCTTAGTGTAGCATCACTACCTCAATTTTAATGAAGGTGTAAATCAGCTGTCAGGCCGGTGAATAATTTTGGAGTCCGAGCCAAAAAGACCAACACTGCCATATATAAAAAGCTTTGCAATCGTCAACCTCAAAAGTACAAATTCTTTTATGCTGAAAGATGGGAGCTTTAATTTAATTTTGGCCCTGGATTGTGATGTGATATTATTTGGATTGTACTATAAACCATTTTATTCATCATAATCACAGTATGAAGAGTATCTTAACTAAGACACCAGTGGTTCCCCAAACTAGGATTATAAAAACTTAAAAATAAAATGTTCTTATTAAATGTAAAAAATTTTCACCTTATTCTGACACGCGAGTTTATTCACACTTTTATATATTGCAATTCAGGTTTTCTTTATGCACTGTAAATCAATTGAATACTTGGCAAATAAGCATGTAGAAAAACAATGGTTGCATACTTGCCCAACTACTACGATGTGTCCAGCTACTTTGACATTGAACTATAAATAAGTATAGGTTGAAAAGAATACAAAAATTAGGGACCCTGAATAACCACATCTAAAAATTAAATATATTTTGTTAGTTAAATTACTTCTTTCAGACAGTCAAAATTTACTAAATTATCTGAGCCTCGAGCATAAATTATTTCACTTCCGTGGTTCCTAACCAGTTTTAGCCCTAATCAATTAAGTTTCCTAGGAATCTCAACCAATAGGTGTGGTTAGCTGTTGAATGTGTTCTAGGATATAAACAACAGTACTTTTAGAAATCATACACTTGCAGTATTAACTATTATCAGGCAAACGTGATACACTTAAAAGGAAATAATATTTTTTCAAGGTTTTATTTTGGTTAGGGGCAGGACTGGACAAGAGTAGACTAAATGTTAGCAAGTATGTTTATATCATGATTTACATTCTGTATATGCTGTGGTTCATGTCTGTTTTATTAGTTTCTAAAATACTATATTTTAGCTTGCATTCAAATAAAATTGTTATTCTTTACAAAATATCTTAAAATTTTAGTATGTGCTTTGTAGTTTTTTTGAATAAGAGACTCCCTAAAAGAAGTTATTTGTTAAAAAAATACCTGAAATTTAAATTACAGAAATTTTTATTCCATTATTATATATAACTGCATTCATGGCTACTGCAACTTCTAATTTTCTTTGGTTAATAGCAATAGAATGGATGTTTTTACTATCTCATACTTTCAGCATGTATTACTAATTATTAAATTCATAATATATTAAAATGTTGTTTCTATTTTGTGTGTAAAAAATTTTGTTAATTTATTATCTGTTGTGAAATGTAATGCTAGGTTGTTGTATCTAGTTATTCACTTTGTTGTGGTGTTAATGTACATAGTGGGATATATTTATTCACTTAAGCAGATTTCTATTAAATGCACTTATTAGTGAAATAAGTCTGCAAATACACACATTTCCCAATGTGATAATAGGAAACTAAACATTAAAAACTAAGTCATTTCTATGCAATTCATTTGTAAATATCAGAATTTTTTTTACATGTTTAAAACATTGATGAAAAATCTAAAATTTCAATTTCTCATGTTGCTGCTCACAACTAATATTAACCTTGAATATTTATCCATTTTTTTTATTTCAAGTAATATATACATTTCTTATGCCTTTTTATGATTTTATTAAATTATTTGAGCAAATTTTATGTTTTGTCAAATTTTGACATGTTTGTTATATTTATTTTAAATTATTATTTGTCTATTTATTTCACTTTTGCCTCCAATATAGTTTGTCCTTTTATTTGGTTCATGTTTTTATTTATCAGTTTAAAGTTTACATCTACCATAAAATAAAAAGCAACTTATAATCTTGTATTTAATGAAAATGTTCCATATGACAGAATTAGGCTGCTGTGAAGTGTGCCTAATCCAGTCAGTAAATTAAAAAAAAATTTACTGGATAGCATTAAGGTACTCACACACATGTAGTAAACTATAGAATCTAGAGTGATAATTTATGGTAAAATTTCAGTGGAATGATTTTTAGATAGTATTTTTTTAGTGACATGTATATAAACTGTATATGTTATGCTCAGCTTAAAAGTTCTATATTGATGTGTAGGAAAAGTGAATTCTAATTTTGGGTGTTTGGGCAGTACATGCTTAATGGTTTACTTCCTCTTATGTGTGTATAAATAGTTTAGTTTATATTATTTATTTATTCATTCATTATATAAGGTATATTCAGATAAGTGTTAATTCCTTTTGGTTTATTTCAGAGTACTTCTAAAATTTAATAGTTTTACTTAAATTTGTTAATAGAGGTTTTGTTTTTAATGTGTTTGCTTTCAAATTTGAACAATACATAAAAAATGTCATCATTACTGTGTTCTTCCACCCATACAGTGTTACTGCAGTGAAATATTTTTCTAAAACAATAAGACATTCCTACTTTAAAAAATAGAAAAATATCTGGTACAAATTTTTTATGTAGAATCAATAGATTTTGTTGCAAATATACTCGTATAAGTCGGTGTTGGAAGTAGTATTTGTGAACTTATTTTTATAAATATTACAATACTTCAAACTAAATTTTTTATAAGCAGCTCTTTTTAGCGTTAGCAAGAATTTTGTGAGTACAATGAACATACTCATTTTGTGAATTTTCAGTTAGTTTCAAGTACGTAACATGACTGACTCTCGAACATTGTTGTCTAGTCTTCAACAAAATTAATTATGTTATTAGAAACTGTTTTTAGCGATTCAATAGTAAAACCTTGAGATATTTAAGTACAGATCCTGACTAAAAAGCTTTATAAAAAGGAAATTAACCTTGTTTGATGTACTACGTATATAATACTTTTTGTATGTAAAATAGGTACTTGAAATGGAATAATTTTCAGTTTCTCAAATTATCTGAAATTGTTCTTCATTTACAGTTTTGTTATCATTAGGCATTTGGTGATTACTACTAGTCCAAATTTACACGAATAGAATTCATGGCAAATGATTAAATCCATAATGATGCATAATTTCAATTGCAATCTGTTCAGTTGATTTTTTTCCTTTATAAATGTATGCAAATTTTTGTAAACCCGAGTGATAATGCTTGCTTTATTGTAAAAGATGTGTATGAAAAATGTATATATTTTTGCTATTGAAATGAATTTTGTTTTTATGTCTCTCCTATTTTAGATAAATTTGAAAAGATCCATAATAATCAAGTGTCCAATAGAAAAATTGTTGCTTTCATTTTTAAGTTAAGTAACTTTGAGCATTTTGCTGCAATATTGTACCATGCATCCTAGCCATTTTTAGTTTTCGTATACTTGTATATAAGTTTTTAATAATCGTGTATTTTATTTTGTAACTTAATTTATCTTGCATATGATTTATTTGTTTACTAATTATGTGGTAGGTTTTGATATACTTTTATTGCATGCTATGCTATAAATGCGTCCATGCAGTTTGCTAGTACACAGGGTGTAATAGTACAAAAAATACTAAGGGTCTGGTCAATTTTTCCATTGTTACACTTGTATATGGGCAACAAAATGTGTTTATTTAAAATGTTGGTAATTCATAATGCATTAAGTCATGTTTAAAAAGCTTCTTGAGAAATTTATTTCTAAATATATTCACTGTAAAAGCTTTGCAATGTGTTATTTATAAAATGGGGTACACAGGGGCATATTGAATCTGCTGTTCAAAGATTTGCAAGGTACCAGTTAAGGAATTAAGTGTAAAAATAAAATCAGCATTATTGAAACAATTACTGGTATTATGTATACATTAACAGGCTAGAGTCGGTAAAATGTATTTCTCAAATATATTTTGCATGAAAATTATAGCAAATAATTATTTGTAAGTGGTGTTTGCCATCAAATTTATAAAAACGTTTTGTATCGATAACTAATGCTTAAGAACTCATCAAGATTTAAAATAAGTTACTTTGTAAAATTGGACAATCTTTCTACAAATGATCCAATATATTTTGTTGCACGTTTTTTTAACTGTATAAACTATTACTTTTGCAAAGTATTTTTAGTTTAAATATTGTTTTCTGACAATTTGGTGTCTTGTTTTGATTTTAAGTTATACTCGTTTAAAATTTAATTGCTTCAAATAACTACTTCACCTTGCACTTTTCTCATGGTTTTCCTTTAAACATCCATTTGTTGTAATTTTTCTAATTTTGGATCTATATAGCTTTTCAAATAGCTGTGTCTGTGATGTATGTCAATAACTAATGAGCCTCCTTATGTGTTCTGTAGCTTTTTTTATCCTTTAAATATTGTCCTTGTAAGGTTTGTTTCAGGGGCTACACTAAACTGGTTATGAAGCACTTTTTTAATGTTGTGGTATAGTTTTTATTTATTTTAACTTATTTAACATCACTGCCACTTTGTATTGTCTATTTATTTCAGGTTCTTTGTTTTGTATTAGTAATTCTTGAAAATGTTTAATTATACAATTTTGAGGTATTTGAATATTCTAATATTCAAAGTACCATATATTGCTAAATCTGCACATAAAATTTCAGCAACTTTTCTATTTATACCTTGATTGTTATGTACATTATTATGAGCAATAATGAATTTTCTCGTATGAAGTTCACTGCCTGATGCATTTTAAAATATCCTGATTATCTTATCATTTGGAGTACTAAATGTATTACTCGTGTGTCATACAATTGTACATATAGCTTTTGTCATTATTTTCAGGACTATTAAGCTTGAAAATTGCTGTAGTCGTTACTGCATTGTTTAAAGCTGTAAATATAGTGATAATCTTTGAGCCGGTCTTAACTTGTAAATATTTAATCATGGGAACTCCTATGATTGCATGTAAAAAATTTGTTTTTAATGTATTGATCCTTTAGAAATTTTCTATAATGGCTGGTAACTCATGTGATATAAAATTAAGTGTTTAACTATTAGTGTTGTATAATGTAATTAGGAAAAACTCCGAATAAGAGTCAACACTTCTGTATCATGGGCAGCATAAAATTGATGATATTAATGTTACATGATTTTGGTTACACTTGAGTTCATAAAATTTACAATAACATTTGCTCTCAACAGTATAGAAATCCATTAGTTTAAAATATTCTGTTTCCTAAGAGAGGTTTCAGGATTACATCTGGTTTAAATGTATAATAAGGTTTTATTTCACTTACCGAAGAAGTGGAATCTATATTCAGAAGTGTTTATCTACAATTTTGATGGATATCAATTTGGACATTTGTAAATTAACTTAAAGGGTTTTAATTCTTTTTAAAAAAAGTTACTTCAATATATTGACATCTTGATTATGTATAACATTTAAATTATAGTTTTCAAAATTAAATTGTCCTATCCAACTAATCATTGCATGTCAGTTAACAACTTGCCTTCTCTTCTCAATTCAGAATGTCTGTATTTTTATGTTCTGGTTTACAGCTGACTTGTGCTCTGTAGTCTTTCTATTTATTAATTACATATTTTATCTTGAGTTTGAACTTTCCATGATTAACCTTACAGCAGGTATTTATCCCTCTGAGGGCTATGTATTTAGCACTTCCCCTTAACTTATGAGAATAGAACAAGTAATTTGTTATAAAGCTTATTAAACTGAAATACAATTAAAATTTGTTGTATTGTGCAGTAATTTGTGTAATACATTTTGTGATAGCTACAATGCCCTTATACCTTTTTTTTTACAGTTAAAACCAAAAAGATACCTACAATTAAACTGTTACACTGTTAGAACTATCTAATGTTTCTGTGACACATTAGCATATCATTCTTGTAATTTCGCTTATTAGGAAAATAAGTTTTAGCATTTTTACTTACATAATATCTTGCACATGGTTTTAGTTTGTTTTATATGCCATGTAATAAAATAAATTGTATCAGTCATCTGTTCCACTTTCCTCTACATCTTGTGTAACAAAAACTAACTTGTGACTCGCCATTTTAACAAACTTATCAATAGTGTTCAGCTAGTTTATATACAGTGGAATTGCAGTTAATGTTTTTATGTCAAACAATCCCAGTAGTATTTAAAATATGGCCCTTGCACCATAAAACCCCAAAACAAACCAACCCAATGTTGTGTAATTTTTCAAACTAGTTGAGCAACTTTAAACATGATCTAAAATTAAATTTCATACAATTTGAAACTTCGTCATTTGCTTCGACAATTACATTACAAATTTGTATCATGGATACTTAATATTAGGTTTGCAATTTAGTGCTTAATTTGTTATCCTTTCATTCTTTAGTCATTTTCTATACTGTTGAGTGAGTATAATTTCTTGAATTCATGTTTTGTAAATTTTATTTGAGGATTTACTGTTAACAGAAAGAATACTTGTAAAAAGCACTGCCATGCTCCTTTCATATTTCTGTTATACTACCACTGCCAACAATGTTCCGAAATTTCTTTAAAATACTGATGTGTACCATAATTTATTCTGTGTTATGTGTTTCCAAATATTGGTGAAAATTTGTTTTGGAATTGTATTAAATACTCTTGTCTCATGTTTGCTGTTTTCCTTTTTTGACAAAAGAACCGGTCAATTTTTCTGGGGCTATCAAGACATACAATGAGCTGTGTTTTGGCATTACCACCAATAACTGGACATCTTTCTACAGTAGTGCCTTATCCATTGATTAAAAACAAATTTAACTAAAATAATAAACCGATATCAAAACCCCGCTAATCTTAAGATTTTGGAGACATATTTTCTCATTACCAAACATTTTATGATTTTCATTGCAAAATGTTTACATTTAATTCATTTTATCTTACTAGGGGGCTCCGCCTCCTGATCGCTTTCGCTCGCCAACCAACGGTGATTGCAAAGCAATCCCTTTTACTTTAACATTTAATGCACCCAAACTAAGTAGCCGCGTCAGTATAAAACCTTCTCTATCTTGTTCCCTGTACGATTTTGAATAAACCATGTTAATCTCGTAATTTTCTGATCTGTAGTTTTTCGGGAAACCGAAATTCGAGGAAAAAAAGTGAGTTTTCAATCTTGCGTCTCGCTGCAAGGCTTTTTTAATGTAGAGATATATCGAATCCCTTGTATGTGTGCGTCCAAAGAAAAAACACTAAACGTATGATATACAGTTCACTGTCTAATATGCGTAACTTGCTATCTAACTAAATTTCAGGATATATATATGTTGCAAAAGTTTATGGTTTTTAAGTTGTGTATAGGTATGAAATGACTCGCAGAGGCACATCTTCATTTAGTTGTGCAGTAGGGAAATCGGACCACCTAGGTTAATCACGACCCTGGAATGCCATCAAACCGAAAAGGCAAAGAGTTGGAATAATGCCTGCTATAAATGGCGTTTTTATTTGCATAAAGTTTGGTCATATTCTGATATTTCATGACAAAACCCACTTACAATACTGTGGGGAGGTTTCTGGTTCTTAAAATAAACTATTAAATTGATCGATGATTCCCAGGGATATGGAGGGGGGGGGGCTGCAGTAACTGATAAGCAATCGTATGGTTGCTAGTTCTAATCCAACTGAAGACCGTCGCGTACAAAGAGGGCTGGCATGTTAAATCTGTCGTACCTCTAATGTCCGCGGTGGGGAAACAAAGGGCGTCACCTCTTCATCCAACCGTGGTTCATAATTGCGTCTCCCCGAATCTCTTTGGTCGTTGATCCCGGACTGTCGCCAATAGCCAGTTGTGTTTCTCCAGTCATAGGCGTAACCATGGGGACCCCCCCCCCCATTCAAGTGAGAAAAAAAATTGCTTTTGTATTTATATGAGTTTTTCTCAAATTAATCCCTTGTTAATAACTACACAAACTATTCATAACTTAATTTTAATTGATTTTATGTTTTGTGTAATAACCACATAGCCGTTGGGGGTTCAACCCCTCCCCCATTCAGTTGAGAAAAATTATGCTAATATATATATATAGTACATATAATGAGTTTCACAAATTAATCCCTTGTTAATAACTACACAAACTATTCATAACTTAATTTTAAATAATGCTTTTCTTGTGTAATAAATAAATATAAACAATGGTACATTAGTTCATAGGCGTAACCAAGGGGAGTTGGGGGTCCAAACCCCATTCAGTTCGTCATAAAAGATAGTCAAATTTGTTAATGAAGAGCAATCGTTTTAAGCTTTATGGCTATTTAAACCCTACTTGCCAACGATGATAGCTTTAACCTGCTAATGATTTTCCACAGTGTCCAGGCGGTCCAGCTCATGATATCCGACCTCCGACGAGGTGATGATATACTGGACATTAGGATTCATTATGGCTCTTAAAAGAAACTCGGGTAGGGTCTGAATGAGATTGAAAACTCTCCAACTGTTCGCCACGATTTAACTTAGCAGTAAAGATGTGCAATGATGAGCGTTCTGAGCTTTAAGGTTGTCTATTCGCCCCCTTTCCAAAGATGACCGCTAATGATCTTCCAAAAGTGTTCCGCACCTGATGCCGGACCTCTGACTGTGGGTGATTGACAGATGATCAATTCAACAATGGTCAAGGGGAGCGGCTGGTGCTTGGGAATTTTGTTTATCAGTGCCACTTATCTTCGCCGTGCAGCCTTAAACATGTGCGGTACATAAGGTTTCATTTACCCTTGGAAGCGATGTGTATGAAAACATATAAATTCTAGTACGGAAATGGCATTGGAACTGATGATGATACACATCAGGACATCCCAATGAGTGAAGCCGAATTTTACGAACTATTCGGAAACACGGAATTTGAAGGATTTATGACTTATTTTTCTCTTTTTGCTTAAAGGCTGCATTCAAAATGTAAGTTAAAATACTTTAAAAATTGGAACAGCTGTTGGATCCGAGTCCGGATGGCACGAAGTAAAAAAAAGTGTTGCTATCCCAACACCCGTTGGAGTTACTATAAAAATCGTTAATCGCTCGTAAAGAATTCGGAGTTGCTGCCACGCCACCGGAGGGATATCCGAATCCAACAACTGTATAAAAAAATGTTCCCTTTCCAATTGTTATTTTTATGTGCTAATTAAATACGGTATTCAATTATTATTTTGTGTGCTATATTTGTCGATAGTTAGCGATTTATCGCTTGCGCCCGGCTAACAAAAATGTACCTTAGTTTTTTGCGAAATTAGTTGATCCGTATATAAGCCGACCCCCCCCCCACACACACACACTTTAGCTTTAGAAAAAGTTCCAAAAATTCTCGGCTTATACACGGAAATATACGTAAATGCATGACGAAAGGGAAATTTGTATTCACTTGATTTTTTTTTCAGGGCTCCTAACAGGTTTAAAGGTCTAAAAAGGTGACATAAGTGACTAATTGAACCAAAAGAGTGACAAATAACAATAATGCTAAATATATTCAAGTCTAAAGATAGAAAATAAAAAGATCCTCCCCTATTCTTTCAATTCTTTTTCTTTCTTTGGAAGGATATTTTTATTTAATTCATTTAAAAAGTACATAATTTTAAAATATTAACAGAAAAATAAAAAAATCGTAATGATGATTTTTTAATTCCATCATTTTTGACACAGCTTGAAGAATTTCTTCCTTTTCTTTGAAAGATTATATCTCATTTTTCTTGTTGAAAAAGTCTGAAATTAATTTTGTCTTTTTCTTCTCAATAGAAGAATGCGCATTTTTTAAAGTCTGTCTTTGCTGACCAGCATCATCTGAGACTTGTCGTTCTTACAATCATTGCCTGAGCAAGTGCTGCTTCCTTAAAATTTTTATTTTTTATCGCCTTCTGGAGCCTATTATTGGTTTCCTTTAATAATTTTTAAGCACTGTCCAATATATCATTTTCTTCCTAACGCATAATTTTAAGTTTCCGTTCGTCTTCTATCACCTTTCTTTTCTTTGCCAGCTGCTTCAAATTCTTTTTTCTCTACTTCCAGTCTATCTTTTTTTCCCCCTGTCCTTTAATTTTTCCACAGCCTGATGTTTTATTTCTAAATAGGCATTGTAGGCTTTATATGCAACCCTTCCCATATCCATTAGCTTTGATGTGATTGGCACCAAATAAGGTTGATTTTCAAAATTTGGCAAGCTACTTTTAACCGTCATCAATGCATTGAGTGTGCGTTTTGACATTGCTGCGACATTGATCTCCTGTCAAAGCTCTTCCTGAGGCTGAGAAGCTACATTCAATGTCAGCACTACCATGAGACGGTGACAGAGCAGCTTTCACAAGCTTTGACACAACTGGGTATTTAGGATCCACACCACTAATGTCTAACAGTCTGAAGAACTGGTTCTAGTAAACATCAATAGGCTTCATTCTAGATCAGGGGTGGCCAAGCTGTGGCGCATATTGGATGATTACAAGTGGTGCATTGCATTATTGTGCCTCCTCATTGTTTTGAAGTAGGCGCCATAACTGAAAATACCTTTATATTTTCAACATCTCATTCAATTCTCATCATCTTAGTTCAATTCATAGAGCTTTCTTACTTCTTATTTCGTCGCAATTTTTTGAGTTTGAAGTTTATATTTTGTGTGATACGACGTACTTGTGATCTATTTGTTCTTTTACAAGATTTTTTGTACTTTTTAATGTTATTTTTTTTACATTCCTGTTATTTATCACTGTGCAAAAGAAAATGAGCAAAAGAAGCGCAAAAAGTATGAAAGAAAAAGTGAATTTAACGAACAGTAAGAAAATGAGTTATTTACATTAAGTCCATCAGAAAAATCGTCTTTTGCATTGTTTGCGAAACTACTTTCACATAATAGAAGACATGATCTTAATACACACTTTAAAACACAGCATCAGGCTTACATAGAAGGAAAAATTAAACTTGTTCTCGGGTCGGAGTTACGTAAAGAATATGTGACTAAAAAAAGGAAGAAATCAGAAGACGAATTATTTTTCTTAATGTAAGTTGTTAAGCCGAGACGATGACAGAAGCGTTCTATGAAATAGCATTGGCTTTATCATTGGCGGAAAAAAACCTATTCTGACGGAGAAGCCTTGTTTCCAAATATTTGCACACCATTTTGGCTATAAAGGTATTGAAAAGAAATCAGACAAAATTGCTATACCAAGGCAGACTATTGATGTATCGTGGAACTCTCTCTGGATATATTTCAAAAACTGGAATACTTTTTTTCTCTAGCTTTAGATGAATCAATGGACATATTTGATGTAGTCCAGTTCTAAGCATTTTTGTAAGAGGAATTGATTATAATTTTAATGTCTTTGAAGAACTTGCCTGTCTGGAGTTATTGCATGATGAAACAAGAGGATCAGCTATATTTAAAATGTAAAACCATACCAAGAAAATCTAAATAAGATTATTGTACTAATAAATATGTGAACTGACAGTACGCCGTAAATGGCACTACAACTTTGCTTGAAAATTTTTTTTAATCATACTGCTCTAAAATATCAGATCCTGCTCTACAAACCTTTTGAAGTTCTACGAAAAAATTACTGAGGTGCTGGATAATAAGAGCAGTGTAGATATCATGTACATAGATTTTCAAAAGGCTTTTGATAAAGTACCTCATGAGGCATTACTGTTTAAATTGGAAAGGTTGGGGATTCAGGGAAAAACATTGATATGGATAAAGAATTGGTTATTGGGTAGAAAGCAGAGAGTGCAGGTAAAAGGAAATTATTCACAGTGGACAGAAGTTATAAGTGGAGTGCCTCAGGGATCAGTTTTGGGTCAAATTTTATTTATAATTTTCATAGATGATATAGGTCAGGGGATTAAGAATAGAATCAGTATATTTGCAGATGACTTAAAAATATGGGGGACAGTGAATACCAAGTTACAGATAGAGAATTTACAAGGGGATTTTGATAAGATATCCGAATGGGCTGTAAAATGGGGTATGTCATTTAATGTAGGGAAATGTCAAGTTCTGCATATGGGTTACAGGAACAGTGGAGCCGAGTACTGTCTGCAGGGAGTAAAGGTAAAGGAGGGAGAAACAGTCAAGGATCTTGGGGTGATAATTCACAGGGATTTTAAAATGGGTCACCAATGTTCAGCTGCGGGTAAAAAGGCTAATAGGTTATTGGGGTGTATTAAAAAGACTGTAACTTCAAGGGATAAGAATATAATCTTGCTGTTATATAAGGGTTTAGTAAGACCACATCTAGAATAGGCTGTACAATTCTGGGCTCCATATATGAGAAAGGATATAGAATTAATTGAAAAGGTTCAGCACAGAGCTACAAAAATAATAAAGGGGATAGCAAATCTCGACTACAATGAACGTTTAAGTAAACTAAACATGTATACACATGTGACAGAGCAGCTTTCACAAGCTTTGACACAACTGGGTATTTAGGATCCACACCACTAATGTCTAACAGTCTGAAGAACTGGTTCTAGTAAACATCAATAGGCTTCATTCTAGATCAGGGGTGGCCAAGCTGTGGCGCATATTGGATGATTACAAGTGGTGCATTGCATTATTGTGCCTCCTCATTGTTTTGAAGTAGGCGCCATAACTGAAAATACCTTTATATTTTCAACATCTCATTCAATTCTCATCATCTTAGTTCAATTCATAGAGCTTTCTTACTTCTTATTTCGTCGCAATTTTTTGAGTTTGAAGTTTATATTTTGTGTGATACGACGTACTTGTGATCTATTTGTTCTTTTACAAGATTTTTTGTACTTTTTAATGTTATTTTTTTTACATTCCTGTTATTTATCACTGTGCAAAAGAAAATGAGCAAAAGAAGCGCAAAAAGTATGAAAGAAAAAGTGAATTTAACGAACAGTAAGAAAATGAGTTATTTACATTAAGTCCATCAGAAAAATCGTCTTTTGCATTGTTTGCGAAACTACTTTCACATAATAGAAGACATGATCTTAATACACACTTTAAAACACAGCATCAGGCTTACATAGAAGGAAAAATTAAACTTGTTCTCGGGTCGGAGTTACGTAAAGAATATGTGACTAAAAAAAGGAAGAAATCAGAAGACGAATTATTTTTCTTAATGTAAGTTGTTAAGCCGAGACGATGACAGAAGCGTTCTATGAAATAGCATTGGCTTTATCATTGGCGGAAAAAAACCTATTCTGACGGAGAAGCCTTGTTTCCAAATATTTGCACACCATTTTGGCTATAAAGGTATTGAAAAGAAATCAGACAAAATTGCTATACCAAGGCAGACTATTGATGTATCGTGGAACTCTCTCTGGATATATTTCAAAAACTGGAATACTTTTTTTCTCTAGCTTTAGATGAATCAATGGACATATTTGATGTAGTCCAGTTCTAAGCATTTTTGTAAGAGGAATTGATTATAATTTTAATGTCTTTGAAGAACTTGCCTGTCTGGAGTTATTGCATGATGAAACAAGAGGATCAGCTATATTTAAAATGTAAAACCATACCAAGAAAATCTAAATAAGATTATTGTACTAATAAATATGTGAACTGACAGTACGCCGTAAATGGCACTACAACTTTGCTTGAAAATTTTTTTTAATCATACTGCTCTAAAATATCAGATCCTGCTCTACAAACCTTTTGAAGTTCTACGAAAAAATTACTGAGGTGCTGGATAATAAGAGCAGTGTAGATATCATGTACATAGATTTTCAAAAGGCTTTTGATAAAGTACCTCATGAGGCATTACTGTTTAAATTGGAAAGGTTGGGGATTCAGGGAAAAACATTGATATGGATAAAGAATTGGTTATTGGGTAGAAAGCAGAGAGTGCAGGTAAAAGGAAATTATTCACAGTGGACAGAAGTTATAAGTGGAGTGCCTCAGGGATCAGTTTTGGGTCAAATTTTATTTATAATTTTCATAGATGATATAGGTCAGGGGATTAAGAATAGAATCAGTATATTTGCAGATGACTTAAAAATATGGGGGACAGTGAATACCAAGTTACAGATAGAGAATTTACAAGGGGATTTTGATAAGATATCCGAATGGGCTGTAAAATGGGGTATGTCATTTAATGTAGGGAAATGTCAAGTTCTGCATATGGGTTACAGGAACAGTGGAGCCGAGTACTGTCTGCAGGGAGTAAAGGTAAAGGAGGGAGAAACAGTCAAGGATCTTGGGGTGATAATTCACAGGGATTTTAAAATGGGTCACCAATGTTCAGCTGCGGGTAAAAAGGCTAATAGGTTATTGGGGTGTATTAAAAAGACTGTAACTTCAAGGGATAAGAATATAATCTTGCTGTTATATAAGGGTTTAGTAAGACCACATCTAGAATAGGCTGTACAATTCTGGGCTCCATATATGAGAAAGGATATAGAATTAATTGAAAAGGTTCAGCACAGAGCTACAAAAATAATAAAGGGGATAGCAAATCTCGACTACAATGAACGTTTAAGTAAACTAAACATGTATACACATGTGACAGAGCAGCTTTCACAAGCTTTGACACAACTGGGTATTTAGGATCCACACCACTAATGTCTAACAGTCTGAAGAACTGGTTCTAGTAAACATCAATAGGCTTCATTCTAGATCAGGGGTGGCCAAGCTGTGGCGCATATTGGATGATTACAAGTGGTGCATTGCATTATTGTGCCTCCTCATTGTTTTGAAGTAGGCGCCATAACTGAAAATACCTTTATATTTTCAACATCTCATTCAATTCTCATCATCTTAGTTCAATTCATAGAGCTTTCTTACTTCTTATTTCGTCGCAATTTTTTGAGTTTGAAGTTTATATTTTGTGTGATACGACGTACTTGTGATCTATTTGTTCTTTTACAAGATTTTTTGTACTTTTTAATGTTATTTTTTTTACATTCCTGTTATTTATCACTGTGCAAAAGAAAATGAGCAAAAGAAGCGCAAAAAGTATGAAAGAAAAAGTGAATTTAACGAACAGTAAGAAAATGAGTTATTTACATTAAGTCCATCAGAAAAATCGTCTTTTGCATTGTTTGCGAAACTACTTTCACATAATAGAAGACATGATCTTAATACACACTTTAAAACACAGCATCAGGCTTACATAGAAGGAAAAATTAAACTTGTTCTCGGGTCGGAGTTACGTAAAGAATATGTGACTAAAAAAAGGAAGAAATCAGAAGACGAATTATTTTTCTTAATGTAAGTTGTTAAGCCGAGACGATGACAGAAGCGTTCTATGAAATAGCATTGGCTTTATCATTGGCGGAAAAAAACCTATTCTGACGGAGAAGCCTTGTTTCCAAATATTTGCACACCATTTTGGCTATAAAGGTATTGAAAAGAAATCAGACAAAATTGCTATACCAAGGCAGACTATTGATGTATCGTGGAACTCTCTCTGGATATATTTCAAAAACTGGAATACTTTTTTTCTCTAGCTTTAGATGAATCAATGGACATATTTGATGTAGTCCAGTTCTAAGCATTTTTGTAAGAGGAATTGATTATAATTTTAATGTCTTTGAAGAACTTGCCTGTCTGGAGTTATTGCATGATGAAACAAGAGGATCAGCTATATTTAAAATGTAAAACCATACCAAGAAAATCTAAATAAGATTATTGTACTAATAAATATGTGAACTGACAGTACGCCGTAAATGGCACTACAACTTTGCTTGAAAATTTTTTTTAATCATACTGCTCTAAAATATCAGATCCTGCTCTACAAACCTTTTGAAGTTCTACGAAAAAATTACTGAGGTGCTGGATAATAAGAGCAGTGTAGATATCATGTACATAGATTTTCAAAAGGCTTTTGATAAAGTACCTCATGAGGCATTACTGTTTAAATTGGAAAGGTTGGGGATTCAGGGAAAAACATTGATATGGATAAAGAATTGGTTATTGGGTAGAAAGCAGAGAGTGCAGGTAAAAGGAAATTATTCACAGTGGACAGAAGTTATAAGTGGAGTGCCTCAGGGATCAGTTTTGGGTCAAATTTTATTTATAATTTTCATAGATGATATAGGTCAGGGGATTAAGAATAGAATCAGTATATTTGCAGATGACTTAAAAATATGGGGGACAGTGAATACCAAGTTACAGATAGAGAATTTACAAGGGGATTTTGATAAGATATCCGAATGGGCTGTAAAATGGGGTATGTCATTTAATGTAGGGAAATGTCAAGTTCTGCATATGGGTTACAGGAACAGTGGAGCCGAGTACTGTCTGCAGGGAGTAAAGGTAAAGGAGGGAGAAACAGTCAAGGATCTTGGGGTGATAATTCACAGGGATTTTAAAATGGGTCACCAATGTTCAGCTGCGGGTAAAAAGGCTAATAGGTTATTGGGGTGTATTAAAAAGACTGTAACTTCAAGGGATAAGAATATAATCTTGCTGTTATATAAGGGTTTAGTAAGACCACATCTAGAATAGGCTGTACAATTCTGGGCTCCATATATGAGAAAGGATATAGAATTAATTGAAAAGGTTCAGCACAGAGCTACAAAAATAATAAAGGGGATAGCAAATCTCGACTACAATGAACGTTTAAGTAAACTAAACATGTATACACTGGAAAGAAGAAGAAGGAGGAGGGATTTGATTCAGCTTTTCAAGTTGGTAAAACAAGGGGACACAGAGGGCTTAAATTTCAATAGGGGTAACAGAACAAGGGGCCATGGGTATAAATTGAATAAGACACATTTTAATCGGGATTTAAGGAAAAACTACTACTTTAATAGGGTAATAGACAGTTGGAACGCGTTGCCAGAAAATATAGTTAATTCAAAGGGAGTGTACGAATTTGAGATACAATTGGATAGTCAGTGGGAATTGGGGAGTTCATAAACAAAGGACCAGCCTTGTTGGGCTTGAGCCTGTAGCTGGTCGTCAATATTTGCATTTGTATTATACACCAAGTATTATACACTGTGTGTAAAATTTAAAAAAAAATGCAGCATGTTTTGTTACCGGTTGTGAAATGTGTGATTTAAATTGGAACAAGGGCATTAAACAGCCGAGAATTCAGAGAATATTGAACTATTAGATTTGGAATATGGTGAACCTTTTCTTTATTGTGAGGTGCGCTGGCTTTCTAGAGGATAAGTTCTGAGTAAATTTTAGAAATTAAAAAATGCTATTTTTATTTTATTTTTGAGAACAGGAAATTGAACTTTCCTGATGAAAGAACCCTATTATTTGATTACAACTGGCTATTTGAATTGGCATTTTTAGTTGATGTACTAGCCATCTCAATTATCTTAATTCGACGCTAAAGGCAAGAATAAATTATTTCCTAGCTTAGTAAATAGCACTAATTCATTAAAATGACATTAAATCTGTTCATCTTTCAGTTAGAAAATACGGATTTGAGTCAATTTCCACAGTTGAAAGAGGGGAGGGGAGGGGATGTGCTGCGGATAATAACAATTTGACCAAATATATTAAAATTAGTTATTACAAGGGTCATTTGAAAGTCATTTTCATGATTTGGCTAAAGAAGAGAACTGCTGCTCGCATTTATGAGCCAATTTTCAGTTAGTGAACAAAACTTATGAGATGCCTAATAATTAACAAATAGTACTTATTGATTTAAAAACAAATTCATTATTGAAAATTAAATTTGATGCGCTTTTTCAGATCGGGATGTTTCTGACATGATTAATTTCTGGCGTTCATCACATTGTAAACACTTTCCGGAACTAAGGAAATTTGCAAAAAGTTATATATGTCGTGTTGGAACGACATACAGATGTGATCAAGCATTTTCATCCATGAAATTTATTAAAAGGAAAACGAGGTCGCAAAGGACTAATTCATATTTGAAGATTTCTCTGTAATAGACATTGTTTTACATACAATATAGTTAAATCATTTAAAAATGTTAATTATGTCGATAAACGTACTTTTATTAAACTGTATGGCGCATATGAACACGTATGTGAAAAAAATTGGGCATGGTATGTAAAAGGTTGGCTACCCATGTTCTAGATCCTTCTTACTCAAATTCTTTTTGGAGTAATTTCCACTCATCCAGTAGTATGTCTGTCTGGACATGCCGTGGAATTGCTCTTGCAACTTCTAATACTTGTCGCACACTCTCGCCACTGAGTCTCTCAAGAGGATCAAGACAGGATAAACTTTTAAGGAGAGATGAACTGAAGGAGGACTTTCAAAAGATATTTAACACTGCCAAGTAATGCTTCTGAGCCTTTAGAAAAAAAGAAATTAATTTCCTCCTTTTTCATATTCTGAAGCGCTCTAGAAATTTTATCTCCAATCGCAATATCAGCCAGAGGCAACAGTTTCTGAGGACATGTATCTTCCAATTTATCCATTTTCAAATCTTGAATAAATTCCTCTTTGTAGATCCTACCCGAACTTGTTCTTGTAAACAATTCAAGTTGAAAATGAAGGTTACGTATTAGAGGTTCCTTTTTCTGAAGAAATTCAGTCACATGATTAAATATACTTGCACTTGATACAACAAATTCAGCTCAGCCTTCATAGTTTCTCTTCTAAGTAAATGAACAATTTTTTTTGCCTGGTCTTTGTATCATGTTTGGCTTCTTTATAGGAATGTGGACAAGGAAATACTTTCGCACTGTAATCCAATGTTCAAGCAACCTTTCAGCAGCTGGCTTTAGGCTTAGCCACCTGCTTGAACAATGCTTGATGAAATGGTGAGTGGGAAGTTTTAAGTCTTCTTGAATTTGTTTGTATGTTGACCAACGCTTAGGCCACTGATTAAAAAAGCTGTGAATAGTAAAAACTAGTTCAGACACATCTTCCCCTAACTCTTTTAGACCTTTAAGAAAAGAATTATGTATTGTGTGAATATTACGTGTCCCAATGTTAATTAGTTATTTTTTTCGAGTAGAAAGTAATGAGTCATTAATCTTCTTAAAAACTGACTTTCACTAAAAAAAACCTCAAGAATTTGTAATAATTAACTTTGATGGTAACAGAGAATGATTTTCAATATGTTCGTAACGCTCCTTCAATATTTAACCCTTTGGATACAGAGACGGCCGAAATTTTTGCATTCTCTGGTTACAGAGGGGTTTGGAATCTTTCAGATCTCAAACTCCTGAAGAAACGGCTGAAGTCCATTAAGATTTCCATGCCCTCATTTCTGTGCCACAAAGAGAGCAGCGCGTGAATAGCCTCCGTTACTTAGACAGGAATGTCGGTGTTCTCGATGTGGAGCTTCGAACGCTTAAAATTTGTGAGAGGTTGATGATCTATCCCCTTAAAAACTTTTCACATGACACCTTTGAGTGTAAATTATCATACATATTGAGGATTCCACCGTCCTTTCAGAGTTTACCCTGACGTATCTATATCTTCTATACATAATCAGACCCACAATAGGAACTGCAACATGTGATGACAAAGGTACTAAACGCCTTACCTCTCCTCCTGGGTTAACGTTAGTTAATATCAGCTTGATCCGTCCGTTCTCTTGACCTCTCCATTCTCGTCTTATTACAGAATCCGAAAATAAAATGGGTCTGTTGAGACCGCCCTCAGATCTGTGTATGGAGGATGTTACCCCCCTTTTAAGTGACCACTGGCATCGATCACCATTTACGAGCTGTCAGCGTCTGACCTCCTAGAGGGTTCCTCCTTTTGTTCGACCATGTTGACCGGTGATATCTATCTTGGCCAAATGACATGCGACACAATACTATGAAAGGAAAACGTTAGTCGTAAATGCCACTCAAGTTAGGTAATTAGGTAAGAGGGGTTGGACATACAGTTGGCCATGCTTCCCTGAAACTTCGCCGCTTCGATTTACTGATAGCCTTTTCCTGTGGGAAAATTTCGAAAACTTGCTGCTAATGCACCGCGGCAACGTGAAGTATCCTTTTACAATTGAAACGGTAAGTTTCTTAATCCATTCTTGCGGTGTAACGTAGCGCGCATTTCGGAATTTAAATTGTGTAAACCCTGTTTTTATAGAGGAAATTGAGTACCAAAAATTTTTCTTCTCCAAATAGAATTTAAGAACTTAAAACCCCTGAGAAGGTGACAAAATGTCAAAAATAAACAAAAAATAAAAAGGTGACAAAAGGTGACGCGTCAGGAGCCCTGTGATTTTTATGTTTGACTCAGAATATGTTTTTCGAAGAACCAACTTGGAAAATGTTTATATGTATTTATCGCAGCAAAAACTAATTAATTTTATCCAAATGTTTACAGTTCATGAAGTTCTAGTGATTATTTTTCTGTTCTTTCTAATTTTATGGTATTCTAAAAATCTGAATGTATGTGCATTCTTACCAATGATGTTTTTAATCAATAATTGTAATATATGTTGTCACTGATTTACTGTATTTTGTTTCACAAATTTTAAAAACAGGTAGTTCGGATTAACCAAACTCGGATGAACAGGGGGATTGAATTAGCAAGGTTTTAGTGTAATTCAAGACTATCCTCAAATAATTTGTTGTTAAACCAAACAATGTGTTTCTCATGTATGATAATACACAGTCCAGTCACATTAATGTGACCACCACCTACTTTCGACGTCAACGTGTAATAAACCAATCACAAAAGGCAGGTGGCAGCACATTGCAGTGGAGTGTATATAAAGGATGTCCTAGGGCATCGGAAAGCATTTCAATCGTTGGCGTAATGCAGAAACGTAGCGATTTATACGACGTCCAAAAGGTCATGATAATTGGCTTTCGGGTCAAGGGTGGAAGCATTTCGGAAACGGCTAATTTTGTGAACCGTTCGCGTGCCGCCGTGGTAAAAGTATACCGTGTATGGCAAAATGGCACTATCCAAAATCAGCGGCGTGGCACATGTGGTGCACCACGGGCTATAGATGACAGAAGCGAACGACGGCTACGCAGTTGCGTTCGGGCGAATAGACCAGCAACTGAACGCCCAGATGAACCAAGGGGCTACAAAGAGTGTATCCACAATAACGGTGCAGTGAACGTTGCTGCGCATGGGCCTCCGCAGCAGACGCCTGGTTAATGCATCTATGATGACTGCTGTTCATCGGCGACGAAGGTTGGAATTTGCATGCCAGTACCGCAGATGGACGTCCACAGATTGGCCACAGGTGGCTTTTTCCGATGAATCACGTTTTATGCTCCATCGGACGGATGGACGTTGGCGTATACGGCGTGAAACGTCTGAAAGCAAACACCCCGCAACAATTGCCGAAAGGATCCAGGCTGGAGGAGGGAGCATTATGGTTTGGGAAATGTTTTCCTGGCATTCACTGGGTGCACTCATCATTGTGGAAGGCACGATGGATCAGCACAAGTACGCATCTGTCCTTACGGACCATGTCCACTCCTACATGCGAATTATTTTTCCTCAGAATGATGGCATCTACCAGCAGGACAATGCGAGGTGTCATACACCTCTTAGTGTATGTGCGTGGTTCGAAGAGCACCAGGATGAGTTTACCGTACTCCCCTAGCCAGCAAACTCTCACCGGATATAAGCCCAATCGAGAATCTGTGGGACCATCTCGATCGGGTGTTCGCGCAATGGATCCTCAAGCGCGTAATCTAGCGCAGCTGGCCACGGCATTGGTCGTCATGGCTCTGTAGCGACCGCTACCGAGACTAGTTCCCGGTTCGCAGGAAACCAGGTAAAGCTGTAGGACCTGGGAGCAAAAAGCTCCACCGCTAAAAGAGGGAAGAAGAAACGAAAAAGAGTCGGACCATTCCATGGAGAGGACGCCTTGTGGTGTTTACGTTATTTTGATATTGTGTAAAAGTTATCCTGCATATATTCCAGTCTTTAAGTAAATAAATTATGTTTTTTTAAAGTCGATTGGTCTTATCTAAAAGACTAAAGTGGTGACCTGACGAAGCACGCAACCGAACTGGCCAGCAAACTTAAAACGGCTACTTAGGCTTAGGCAGCATCGCAGAACTCTCGTACGGACTCGACAATTTAAAATGACTTCAGAATACGACTCCGAGCAAGGAACAATCGCAAGGGTTGCTGTGAAAGCACCGCCCTTTTGGAGAGCAAAACCGGAGATATGGTTCAGACAAATGGATAGCCAATTTGTTTTGGCGAATGTGACTTTAGAGTCTACGAAGTTCCACTACGTCGTATCTGCTTTGCAACCAGAGGAGCTCGACGTGGTGGGAGATATAATCCTCAATCCACCGGAAGAGAAACCGTACACAGCAATCAAAAATCGGCTATGCTCCCAGTTAGCCGATTCAGAAGAGAAAAAACTGCAGGACCTAATTACAGGTTTGCAACTTGGTGACAAGAAACCATCGCGCCTCTTATTGGAGATGAGGAGCAAGGCATGTGCGCCTATAAATGACAGTCTGCTTAAATCTCTGTTTTTACAGCGTTTACCTACTAACGTCCGGCAGATATTGGCAATTTCCGACAAGCCTTTAGAGGAACTTGCACAGATGGCTGACGGAATCATGGCTGCTGCAGATAACGGTATCTCAGTTCATGAAATAAAAACTGATGATAACCAAGCAATTTTGATGGACATTTCAGCGCGACTTGCACGCCTCGAAACACGCTCTCGAGCACAATCAAGAGGCCCACAACAACGTTATGACAGTCGCCGTTCAGACATTCCGCAATCCGAAAATTCGGAGCACTGCTGGTATCATCGGCGGTTCAAGGAACGTGCCACTAAGTGCACCCAACCATGCACATTTCAAGCGGAAAACCAGTAGGGCCGTCACTCGACGCCCCGGGTGACGGCAAGGCCGAGATTCATCGCTTGTATCTCACAGACAGGTCAACTGCTGCAAAATATCTTATTGACACAGGAGCTGATGTTTCCGTGATTCCGCGTACAGCTGTGGAGCAGGGGCTTCCTCCTGCCAAATTACAACTGTTTGCCGCCAATGGAACAACAATCCCCACATTCGGACAAAGACTGCTGAAGCTTGACCTGGGTTTACGCAGAGTTTTTCACTGGCCATTTATAATTGCCTCGATTCCTCAACCCATCATTGGTGCTGACTTCTTGCGACATTTTGGGTTGCTGGTGGATATCCGACAAGAACGTTTGGTCGACCCTCTAACTCAACTACATTCGAAAGGAACAGTGACTGCCAAAGATACTTGCATCAAATCAGTCAGTGGGAATACAGCATTCCATCGTTTGCTTGCTCAATTTCCAGCCCTGACAGAAGCACACACAATCACAAGGCAAGTCAAACACAACATCAAGCACTGCATAAAAACGACTGGACAACCAGTTTTTTCAAGACCTCGAAGGCTGCCTCCTGATAAACTCAAAGCAGCCAAACAAGAATTTGAGTATCTGGTCGCAACTGGAGTCTGCAGGCCATCCCAAAGTTGCTGGGCATCTCCACTACATATGGTAATAAAAAGCAATGGAGATTGGCGCCCCTGTGGAGACTATAGAAGGGTTAACGGTGTAACCATTCCCGACCGATATCCGGTACCACACATCCAGGACTGTCTCCAAGTATTCGAGGGAAAGCAGGTGTTCTCAACCATTGACTTGACTAAAGCATACAACCAAATTCCGATGTCTGAGGAAGATATTCCAAAGACAGCTGTTGCAACACCATTTGGACTTTTCGAGTTTTTATTCATGCCATATGGACTGTCAAATGCTGCTGCTACATTTCAGCGATTTATTCACCAATGCCTAAGAGGCCTGGATTTTTGTGTTCCTTACTTCGATGATGTTCTGGTAGCATCAGAAGATGAGACCGAACATTTACAACATCTTAAGCAAGTTTTCCAACGCTTTGAAGAATGGGGTGTGGTCCTCAATGCATCTAAGTGTATACTAGGCAAGCCATCTGTCAAGTTTTTGGGTCACATGATAACTCCAGAGGGCATTATCCCTCTCCCAGAGAAGGTTTCCTCCATTATCAACTTTCCTAAACCTGAAACTGTTAAGGAGCTCCGTCGGTTTCTGGCAATGAGTAATTTTTACAGACGCTTTGTACCTCAGGCTGCAAAAACACAAGCAACGCTTAATGCATATCTGACAGGTGCAAAGAAAAATGACAAGACGCCCATTGTCTGGACAGAAGAGGCCACAACTGCTTTTGAAAAATGTAAGAGGGACCTAGCGGATGCCACCATCTTGTACCATCCCTCCACTACTGCTCCACTGGCCATAGCAGTTGATGCATCAGACACGGCTATGGGGGCTGCCTTACATCAGCAAGTGACCAAAGGATGGCAACCTCTTGCTTTTTACTCTAAAAAGCTGACCCCTGCCCAGCAAAAGTACAGCGCTTATGACAGGGAGTTGCTTGCTGCTTACATGGGCATCAGGCATTTTCGACACATGGTGGAAGGCCGTTCTTTCACTTTATTTACAGACCATAAACCACTGACATTTGCATTTCGTCAGAAAGAGGACAAATGTTCCCCTAGACAAACCAGACAATTAGACTTTATAGGTCAGTTTACTACAGATATTCGCTATCTAAAAGGGGTAAACACCGTGGTAGCTGATGCACTGTCCAGGGTACACATTTCTACCATAAGTACACCTTCAACTATCAATTTCCAGCATATGGCTCTGGAGCAACTAAATGATGCAGAGCTGCAAGACGTCCTGTCGTCAACAACTACTTCACTCGTGCTACAACCACTCCCTGTTGGCGAACCAGCTGTCACGCTACAATGTGATGTATCCACTGGACGCATTCGCCCATTTGTGCCAGAGTTGTATCGTAGGGTAGTATTCAATGCCCTTCACTCACTATCACACCCTGGAGTTCAGGCCTCAATCAAGCTGGTCAGTGAAAGATACGTGTGGCCTTCCATGAGATCAGATGTGACATCTTGGGCTCGGGCATGTCTACAGTGTCAACAGTCTAAGGTGTCGCGCCATACAAGAAGCCAGATTGGTAGTTTCGTTCCCCCCAGCGCTAGATTTGAACATGTGCACATTGACCTGGTTGGGCCACTCCCTCCATCACAGGGTTTTCGATACTGCCTTACCTGTGTAGATCGTTTTTCAAAGTGGCCAGAGGCTTTTCCTCTGGTAGATATATCTGCACATTCTGTGGCAACAGCTTTCTACTCTGGTTGGGTCTCCAGATTTGGACCCCCAATGCGGTTGACTACCGACCAGGGCACACAGTTTGAATCGTCTCTGTTCAATGCTCTAACCGATTTTTTGGGCACCGCTAGACACCACACCACCGCATATCACCCAGCTGCAAATGGCCAGGTAGAGCGATTTCATAGACAATTGAAATCTGCGATTATGGCCCATGGCAACATCCAGTGGACAACAGTACTGCCTACAATCCTCCTGGGGTTCAGGGCTACTTGGAAGGAGGATCTACAGGCAACAACAGCAGAAATGGTCTATGGAACACCTCTTCGCATCCCTGGAGAATTCCTATGCCCTGCTCCTGGCAGCCCAGATCCGGCCACTTTTGTAGGGAGACTTCGGGAAAGCATGCAGCGCCTCCTAGTTCCTGTGACCCAACCACATGGGCAACAGACTGTCTTTGTCAGCAAATATTTGAGGAAATGCAGCCATGTATTTCTGCGAACTGATGCTGTTCGAAAAAGTTTACAGCCACCTTATACAGGGCCCTTTGAAGTCATTGAGCGCAGTGCCAAAACTTTCAAGATCTTGACGAGGGGAAAGCAAACAACTGTGAGCATTGATCGAGTAAAGCCAGCCTACATCACCCGAGACGATGCACAGAACTGGAGTACCCTCATGCCAACCCCAACCCCAACATCTTCCTCTGAAGAAGGCATTGAACAACCGAATCTTGAAAGGACAACACGTTCAGGCCGGCGAGTTCGCGCGAACCCACGGTACAACTGATATCTCGCTGTCACTGGCGGGGGGCTACCTGTAGTGACCGCTACCGAGACTAGTTCCCGGTTCGCAGGAAACCAGGTAAAGCTGTAGGACCTGGGAGCAAAAAGCTCCACCGCTAAAAGAGGGAAGAAGAAACGAAAAAGAGTCGGACCATTCCATGGAGAGGACGCCTTGTGGTGTTTACGTTATTTTGATATTGTGTAAAAGTTATCCTGCATATATATTCCAGTCTTTAATAAATTATGTTTTTTTAAAGTCGATTGGTCTGATCTAAAAGACTAAAGCTCAATATCCCAGTGAACACCTTCAGAAACCTAATTGACTCTTCCTGCACGTCTTGCAGCGGTCCGCTCTGCCAAAGGTGGTTATTCTGGCTTTTGACAGGTGGTCACATTAATGTGACTGGACTGTGTATAAAACAAAATTGTTTAAAACGACTTTATTTGAAATAAAAGTGACTAACATTTGCTAGACGCAAAATTTTTAATAATTTTATCAATGTTCTACGAAAAAAAGTATCAATATATTGTGTGATTTTTAACATAAAAATACGAAAATTTCCTTGAGAAGGTCTCCAGATGCTTCACCTTTTTATTGGTGTACAGTTCATACTTCTCGGGACTGAACTCCTCCCCCCTCAGTCATCAAACCTAGTCACGCCTATGCTTCTGAGTACTACAAGGGTCTGCGCAAAGGAATTCTCGATACTACACTCGTCAACGAATAGAGATTTTTGGTAGTTCATTTCCTTTTCGACATACATTTATATATTACTCATTAAGTTCTACTAGTTTCACTTTATAATCATGGTTTCTTAACCGCTTGCATATTATTAAAAGTCTTAAATTCCTGAAGGGGTAGAGGACATATTCTCTTTACAGAGATGTTGTGGCGAATCTTATCCACAGCACATCTTCTGTACTTCTGCTTTAAAATGTTTCAGTATTAAAAATGTTGCATACTTCCTTTAAGTTTTTATATTATGAGTGCTTTTAATCACGAATGTTTACACATTACTCTTCTCGGCATTTAGATTTATGATGTCATGTGTTAAACATTACTGTTTCTAGTAAATATATATTATAATCAGTTACAACAGGCTGAAGTAATATTTTATAATACGCAGTAATTGACCCAATTGCCTCTGAGTTATTACGCTGTTCGTTTCGTACTTATCCCTGTCTATTGTGATGTCCCTTTATAATTATTAAATATCTTGTTGGACTTGGAAGTACACTGTTTTTCCTTTATTACAAGACATAACAAAAAATAACAGTGCGAAAGCATTATAGCAGCTTTAAGGTAAGACATATTTGATGTAATTATGTTAGAATTTAAATAATACTTTCGGGAGATGACTTTTTTACTAAAAAAAGTTCAATAGAAACGGTAATGTGATTCGTATAAGTTATTTTTCCTCTTGTGGACGTTACAACAGTGATGTTTCTTCCAATACTGATCATAAATATTACAGTTGCATGTAGTTATTCACAAGTATATAATTAATACACTTATTAAAAAATTGTGAGCACTTATAGACGCGGCGACTGCGGCAACGTTTCTTTAAATATAAAGCGATAAAAAAAATTGTGATTTTAAAAAATCAAGTGTTAATTAATAAATATGCATCATTATAATTAATTAATTTTTAATAATAATATATATCAACCATATTAATATAATTAATTATAAACAATTAATAGGTGTTAATTATATTAATATAATTAATTTAATCTTCCCCTTTTTACTGGGGCGCAATCCAAACTTTTTGGGAGGACCCCCCCCCCCCTCTTTTAACAACCCCAGTTACGCCTATATCTTCAATTGCGACTTTAATTAAATACCTACCCACAACTATAAGCTAAAATCTGTTCAGGGTCAGTCTCAATATGTGGTTACAATATGTCTCAATTATAATTGAGACTATATGTCTCAATTAGTGGAGGTTAACGTCGCACTGGTGCAACACATTGGCGGACGGTCCGGGATGAATTCTGAACCACGGTCAGATGAACGAGGCACCACGTGGTTTTGCACCCCATTCTCCAAACTTCCACTCCAAAGTGAAGGCTTTTGAGCCCACGACAGACTTAACGTTCACCCCAGCTCCCGTGAGCAGGGTGGTCTTTGACTGGACCTAGTTTCGAACTCGCAGACCTCTGATGCTCTTCCAACTGGGCTACCTCGACCTCCTAAAAATATCAAGAGCATTGTTAATATGTCTAGGAAGTTAGGCACCGTTATTTCTGAATTGTAAGACGATTACGAGGACTTTTAGAAAGAAAGGTATTAAGTTGGTATTTTAATTAACGTCGTACCTGAGCAATACAGCGGGCTATTGACGACGGTCAGGGATCATTCTCAACGGGAAACACCTGAGCTGGCACCTCGCACTCCAAACTTTCACGCTAACGTGAGGACGGAAGGTAATTTTTAATTAACGTCGTACTACGAGGGCTGTTCAATAAAGAATGATCATAAATTAATAAAAAATAATTTTCTGTACTAATCCTCCAAATTTTTATGCTCTTTCTCAAAATACTCTCCATTACATGCAATGCACTTATCCCACCTCTTTTCCAGTCTTCAAACAGCCATTTTTTGACAGGTCCTTCAAAATCGCCTACGCACCTTTTACCACTGCCTGTGGTGATGAAAACCGCTTTTCCCGGAGGTGTTTCTTCAAATTCGGGAAAAGAAAAAAATCGTATGGTGCTAAATCAGGACTTTATGGAGGATGGGGAACACACATGACTCTAACCATAATCTTCCTGTAGCATCTGACGATTTTTTACGATCTCAGCTGACGATTTTTTTAAGGCGAAATCAAAGTTTCAATGCAGTGTATTGTACTTCGCATGTCATATCCATTGCCGTACGCTAAAGTAAACCTAGGCGTTCTTGGCCGGCTGCCAAGGCCTCATCAATGACGTCATAACCGTGAAACTTGCGCAATCTATTCACCGCTTATCCTGTTACACATTCAATGTGAATTAAATTTTTCTTAAAATTATGATAACTCTTTATTGAACAGCCATCGTAGAACAACACAACGGGTTATTGACGACGGTCCGGGATCAATCCCCCTAAGGGAAAGATAAGAGGACAACACCACGTCATTTTGAACCCCGGTCGCCGACCAACCGGTATAAGGGTTAAGGTGTTACCCTATAGATCGGAAGGTTCCTGCTTCAAATCCAACTCCGGACATGGATGTTTGTACTCTGGGGTAAATCCGCGTCTCATGAGATGGGCTCTTGCACTGCATCTCTGGAACTATGAGGTAATCCATCGTCAGGGCAGAAAACACCAGAATGCTGACAGCCTTAGCCGACTGTTTTAAATAGCCAAAATGTCCTTTGAGTTTATTTTTATAGTTTTGTAGGTAACTTGTGTGTGTGGCAGTTGTATGTTTGTTTGTAAATATTTGTATGAAATTTTGTAGAATTTAGATTTTTTTTTAAAGTTATGGTAACTTTTTACAGGGTAAAAAGTTATTCTAAGGGGGGAAGAGTTGTAACGTATACTTCCGGAATATCTTTTAAATATAATGATAGTATTTCTTTTTCCTTATTCCAAGACATTGCGTTACTTCCTTTGTTTATTTATACTTCTTATTACTCTTGGAAAGGATATCTTTTTCTTTTGACATATTTATGTGAGCTTAAATGGTTTTCCCGGAAGTTTATTATTTCTTTTATGTGTGTATAACGTTGGTGAAATGTTATTTTAAAAAAATGCTTTTTAGTCGATTGGAGTGGATTGGATTGGATTGGATATGGTTTTGTTATATGGTTAAAACCTAATAAATATATATAAACCCAATATCATGTAAAAAACTAAAAATATTTGGATGAGGATTCTCTCCAACCATGTCTTCTAAAGCCAAGGTATAAGAATTAAAATGTTTAAGTCGTTGATTATTAAAATGAGAACATTCTATTAAAATGTGTTTCACCGTTAGTGGACAAATACAATAATTATAAATTGGGTGATCTTCGAGGAGGAGGAGGTGTCTATGGGTGATTCTAGTATGTCCAATACGGAGGCGTGTCATTATTACCTGCTGCCTTCTTAAAGGTAGCGATTTCCAGTCAGATACACTTGGTTTGATGGCGTGAAGTTTGTTCTCCGATTGTTCATTCCATTCGTTCTGCCACTTGTCTTCTAAAAATTTGTAAATGATAGATTTTATGTCATGATAAGGAATGGTATGGTTAATATAATTTACGGCCGATTTGGCGGCTTTGTCAACTAATTCATTTCCAGATATCCCAACATGAGATGGGATCCAACAAAATAAAAAGGTAAAATTTTTGGATGAAAGAGATGATAAATAATTTTCAGACTCCAAAACAATGGGATGACTGGCATGATCAGGATGTTTCAATGACTGTAAAACACTTAATGAATCTGTGAAAATGATACATTTTTTATAACAATGATCAGATATATTTTCTAGTGCTTTATAGAGGGCCATTATTTCAGTGGTAAAAACAGAACATGAAAAATGAAGTTTAAAACTGTGAAGGGAATCATAAATAGTGAACGCAGCTCCAACATAGTTTGCCCTTTTAGATCCGTCTGTGTAAACTTGTATAAAATTTGAGTACTTTTATAAATACTTTTGAAAAAGTTGTTTATAAATAATATCAGAAGTATATGCCTTATAGAAATTTTGGAAGCAGTTTTGAAATTCAAAATCATGATTAAACCAGGGAGAGAAAGCATACAGTTTTTTCTGGGTGACATCAAGTGAAGAAATTTTAGATCCGTTCATCAAATCCATTATTCTTAAGTTGAATGTAGGGATGAAGGACGTTTTAGCTTGATAAAGGCGTTTTAAATATGGGCTGTGATGAATGGCATGTCATGGGTGATGAGGGGTTGAGTTAATTCTAAAATAATATTCTAAGGACAACAACTTTCGTCTTAAGTCCAGGGAAGGTTCATAAGAGTCTACATACAAGCTGCTTACAGGTGAAGTCCTAAAGGCCCCAGAACATAAACGTAAAGCTGCGTGGTGGACAGTGTTCAGAATTTGAAGATCAGATTTTCTTGCTGAACCATACACCACGCAGCCGTAATCTAATTTAGATCGTATTAAAGCTCTGTATATTTTTAAAAGACAAGCTCGATCAGATCCCCATGATAATTTTGATAAAACTCGTAAGACGTTAAGAGCCTTTTCGCAACGTTTGCGTAGATTTAAAATATGCGGTTGAAAAGTCAACTTCTTGTCAAATATGATACCTAAAAATTTGAAATTGTCCACAACATTAATTAAAATATCTTTGAAAAATATTTCAGGGTCAAGATGAAGATTTCGCTTTTTGCAAAAATGAACACAAGCGGTTTTAGAAGGTAAAACTGAAACCACTTTTGTTAGTTCAATGTGTGATTTTGTTAACGGCCTGTTGAAGTTGTCTTTCTATTAAACGAATGTCTTTAGCTGCGCATGAAATTTTTGCATCGTCAACGTATTTGCAGATCGTCAACGTAAATAAGACCTTTTACTGATGGAGGCAAATTAGAAACAATATCATTAATCTTTAAAATAAATAGAGTCACACTTAAAACACTGCCTTGTGGCACTCCCTCCTCTTGAATAAAAACATCGGATAAAATCGATCCAATCCTTACTTTAAAATATCTTTTCTCCAAGAAATTTTGGATAAAAATAGGCAGATTTCCTCTTATGTCATTTTAAAAAATGTGTTTTAAAATTCCATGTCTCCACGTTCGATCATAAGCTTTTTCGATGTCGAAGAAAATCGAGACAAGATGTTTATTTTCCACAAATGCATTTCTGATTTCAGACTCGAAGACTAGATTGTCAATAGTAGAACGATTTTTTCTGAAGCCACTTTTTGAAGTGGGGAGAGACATTTATCTTTTTCTAAAATATACATTAGCCTTGCGTTGACCATCTTTTCAAGAACTTTGCATAAGCAGCTTGTCAAGGCTATTGGATGGTAGTTCGAAGGATTCTTGGGGTCTTTGTTCGGTTTCAGTATGGGTATTATAGTAGCATATCGCCATGACTGCGGAAAAGTGTGCTCGGTCCAAATTCTGTTGTAAAATTTCAGGAGATGATTTAGAGAACTATTTGATAGATGTTTGAGCATGATGTCACTAATATTATCTGGGCTAGGGGTTGATTTGTGAACTAAGGATAAAGCCTTTGTCGATTCGGGAAAAGTAAAATCACAATTATAAGATAGTATACGGTTTGAGGTAAAATTAACTTTATTCTTTTCAGATGCAACTTTATTTTTTTTAAACTTTCAGTATAGTTGTTGGAGCTGTATATTTCGGAAAGACATGAAGCAATTGTGCTTGTTATGTCTTTGGGTGCCAATAATAGTTGATTATTATGTTCTAGAATAGGAATTTGTCTATTGGGGTAAACACCGGAAATTCTTTTAATACTGTTCCATACTTGTTTACTTGTGGTCTTACTATTTATACTATTGACATAATTTATCCAAGAATCCCTCTTACTACGCCGTTGTATTTTTCGAAAGGCCGCTTTTGTTTTTTTATAAATGATATAGTTTTCACTTGTTGGATATCTATTGAAGATATTCCAGGCTTTCCTTTGTTTCCGATAGGCATCGCTACATTCCTCATTCCACCAAGGTTTCTTTTGTTTTTTAGGCTTTTTAATGACTTTTTTAATGGAAGCGTCAGCACTTGCTATAATTATATCTGTTATTTTTTCAGTGACTTCATCTATGTTATCAATTTCTATCGTGTTAGAAATATCAGCAAGGATAGTAGAAATATCAGCAGGTTGGTATTGCCTTGCATATTTTAGTTTAATTGGATAGTGGTCGCTATTGTAAAGGTAAGAATCCACAGAAAAAGTCCAAAATGGTGAAATTGAAGGAGTGCAAATTGCCAGATCTATTGAATGGCAAGTAAGTGAGGGTGAGTGAAAGTAAGTAGGTTGGCCGTTATTCATAACACATAAATCATTGTCTGTTATTAATTTTTCAATTTGTTTGCCTCTACGATTAATGTCTGAACTGCCCCAGAGAATATAATGGCCATTTAGGTCACCAAGTAGAATGAATGGTTGTGGAAGTTAATCTATTAAATTATTTATTTCAGAAATGGCGATATGGGAGTTAAGAGGTAAGTATAAATTGCATATTGTTATTAAAATATTGACATGAAGTCTTACAGCAACAGCTTGGATATTTGTTTTAAGGTTAATTTGAGTGACTGGTAAGTCATGGGAGGTAAGCAATGCAACAACTCCACATGCTCTTTGGCCATCATCGTAATCTTTTCTGAATATAGTGAAATAGCGAATATTGGTGGTGTCATCGTTTCTTAGATAGGTCTTCTGCAGGGCAATTGCAGCTGGCTTGTGGTTATTTATGATGTGTCTAATATCATCAATTTTTTTATGAAAACCTCGGCAGTTCCAGGAAAGAAAGGAAGCCATAAAAATAAAGTAGAAAAGAAAAGGAAAAACTACTTGTGATTTCTCGTCCTAGGACGATGTTTGTCTTGCCGTGGATCCTTCTTGGGCTTCAGTGGCGAAGTCTCCAAGTCCTCATCTTCTACCGATGAAATATCGCTTTCAGTGTTATAAAGATTAATGAGGTCACTGGTAGAAGGATTAGTTATCAAGTTTCTGGATGAAACGTCAGGATGAAGAGAGGTCTGAGAAGAACTTTTTGGTACTTTAATGTTACTTTGTTCAGATGATATGGCTCTTTTTAAAGAAGTATTTTTAGATCGATTTGGTTGGTATATGATTTTTGTATTGGATGAGGTTGTAGCTGATGCTTTATAAAAAAGAGGCGTTATAGGTTGGTTCATTGAAGTTTTATGTTGGTCTGATGGCTTAAACATAGTTACATCGGTTTGAGTTCCGTTAGTTTTGAAAGTTTTTTTAACTATTGAAGAGTAAGATATTCCAGGTTTCGGGGTGTGATCATTTACAATTTTTCGGACCTCCGGAAATGAAATGTTTTGCTGCACTTTAATCGTTTGAATTTATTTTTCGGTTTGAAATTTAGGGCAAGACCTGGCAAAAGCTGGATGGTGACCTTTGCAGTTCACACAGCAAAGGAATGATGACGTACAGACATCGGTCTTGTGATCTGTACTACAGCATTTTGCGCAGGTTTCTTTGCCACGGCAAGCAAGGAAAGAGTGGCCGAATCTTTGGCATTTAAAGCAACGAACTGGATTAGGAATAAATGGTCTAACTAGGCAATTCATAGAAGCTAATTTAACGTGTTTTGGTATATTTGGTGTATTGAAAGTTAATATAATATGTTTATTGGGTATTTTTTGACCATTTCTTGTGATAGTGATTCGTTTGACAGTGATTACATATTGTTGGGACAGGGATTCTAAGATATCTTGTTCCGTATCATGAACTAAGTCGGATTCCGAAATTACGCCTCTTGATGAATTTAAAGTTTTATGGGGTGTTACACTTACTGCTATTGGACCTACAAATTTTTTTTTTTGGATGTTTATAGCCTGTGTTTTATTTGATACTTCTATAAGTACATCTCCTGCTAGGGTTTTTTTAATGTTTTTTTGTATCGCCTACAATTTCTAATATACTTTTATGGAGTAAAATAGCTTATATGTTTTTTAAATTGCCCTCGTTACTTTTCATAATAAAAAAATTTTGCTCTGGTAAATTAATTTCATTATTTTTGCTAGTTAGGTGCTCCACTGAAGGAGAAGATGAGTTTTGATTTTCCATGATTGAATTATAAAATTTCAGTCCCCGGCGGCACCACCCACCATGGAGTACAACGAGGGGATACAGGTTCCTGTACCGGTGCTAGCCAGGGACTATTCGAACCCAACTCACCCCTATGACTGCCCTAAGGAGCTAGTTGGTGAGCGGGTCCTTAGCCCAAGCAAGGTGTTCCCACCAGCCGATTAATGTACTGGGACCAAAGTACACCTCCTGTTTATCCGAAGCAGGAGTCGAAGCAATGTATTGGGGCGTTATGTTGTCCCTTAATCACCAGGATCACCTTTTCCGAAGACACAGGTCTCCACGCAAGGCAAACACGTGGGTGATATAATCCCCAAGAGGAGCTAAAAGCACAGACTGGCGAAAAGCTTCTTAAGGGGAGCCCTCACCTCCGAAAAGGCAACCACAAAGAGGGAGGAAGAAAAAGCAAAAAGCAAAGGGTAGGGGAGGAGGAGAACGAAAGGGAGGGGAAATCACTCAAGTACCCCGGGGTTGTGAAGCCCGTACAAACCTAAAGAAGGAATGCTCCTGGGGGCTTAGTCGATTGGATGTTTATTTGAAGAGTGGACACAGTGCTGTGTTAGAGTGTCATGTTTCAGCTTTTATGTTTTCTACGTATATTGAGATGTAGTTGTGACTGTGATATCGCTACCAATGTGTAAATAATTTTTTTTTAAATTCTTTAAAAAAGGTTATTTCTTTTATCACGATGTTACACTAGTTATAGTAAAATAAATTAAAACACTTCCTCCGAGCATTGCATTCGTGGTAAGTAGTTAATTAACGTGTCGCACTGGAGCAACACAATACGTTTTTACGACGGTCGAAGATCGATTTCATAGAGTAATGGTAATTTGTAATTTTTAATTAACGTCATACTAGAGCAACACAACGAGCTATTGACGACGGTCGGGGATCAATCCCCTTGGGTAAAAATCCGAGAACACCTCACAAGTGCGAACCACAGTCAGATGACGAGGTCACACCTGAGCTGCCATCTCACTCTCCGAACTTCCACACCAAAGTGAGGACATTTGAAGCCACGACAGATTTAACTTCCACCAGCCCCCATCTACACGAATGTCTTTGGATCGAATTTCGATCTCGCAACCCTCAAGTTGCTCATCCTATTTCTTCCAACCGCTGTAAGTAGTTAATTAACGTCAGACTGGAGCAATACACCGGGCTATTGGCGACGGTCCGGTATCAATCCCCCAAGGGAAATATCTAATTGAAATTCCTTTCCCAGTTATTTTCATTGGCGGAAAATCCCTAACCTCATGGCTGTAATGTACGACTTGTAATTAGGGTTAAGTATTTACACACGGTGTCCATGAACTGCTTAGAAAAAAATTGGAGGGGTGATAGTACTGTACCGTATCGACGAAAAAGTGAAACAACTTCCTGGTTAAAATAGTTATATTAAGAATTAAACTTTTTACAGAATTTATACAGCTACAGTTTTATAATTAAAGACGATATCCCTCACCGATACTACACAGCCTCCTAAATATCAAAGTTTCACAAATCGTCTCCGGCTAGAAAAAGCCTCTCTTACCAAAGTGTCTCTTCCCTGCCCGCCTCCTCCAGTCGTCACTTCCACAGTCGGACCAGGGGGTTGACTTGGTGAACGATTCTCGTTGTGAGCTCCCACGATTCTGGATGCTCTCATGACGTTACAGTACCCATCAAAACGACCAATATTTACAATGAACCTATGGTCGCAATCCACTCAGTGTGTCAGAAAAATGAAACTTAAAAACGCGTCCAACAATCATAAGTACTCACTTCTGATATCAATTCTGCTCTGCCAGAGAAACAATATTTCTCCAGAATATCACCATGAGGCGTTCGCCGTATGCCAATGTCTCATGCGAAACGCAGCATTGATACTCGCAGGTGGTTAGCTGATCAAGATCAAAGTCAGCTGAAGCAAACGTTGGCCTTTAAAAGCATTACATTCTGACTGCCTCAGATTATATCGGAAATAAAAACGTCCGAAACTATTACGTAAAAGTAGTGGTATGACCTACACGTTCGCCGGACCTAAATCCACTGGACTTCTTGTGGGGCCACATGAAATCATTGGTGTACGAGACACCTGTACACTGCAGAAGACCTCGTCGCAACAATCCTTGTTGCAAAAGACATGATCAATACGACACAAGGAATCTACGAGAAGGTGCGTCAATCTTTCGTACAGTGCGAACAGCGCAACGAAACTCTTGGACGTCACTTTGAGCATCTCATTTGAGCCCTTCGCTTATCTGCACGAGGTAGTGCAACTTACGATTTTGTTGTCTCTTTTTTTCACTGTTGAAACTTCAACGTGGATAATTTACTTTGCGTTTTTCTGACACTTTAAGTGGATTGCGACCATAGGTTCCATTTTAAATATTGGTTCGTCTTGATGGGTACTATCACCACTTCATTTTTTTAAACAGTTCACGTACACTGTATATTATTAAACCTGCCGACCAACCGGTATGGTGGTTAAGGTGTTAACCTCTAGATCGGAAGAATATTATTAAACCTATAGTTATACCCACTTTACCCCACCTCATTATAAAACACCTAGTAATAAAAATGTGGTAATTTTTGGTCTGGTTATTAGAATCTCTTAACAAGTACTTTATCTAGATCAGAACAAACACATGTAATAGCTTTAGAAGGGCATTTTTAAATAGGACGTTTCCCAGGTGTGGAAGGTAGGTATTTTAACTAATGTCGTACTGGAGAAACACAACGGGCTATTGACGATAGTTCGGGATCAATCCCCAAGGACGTTTCTCAAATAACTACAATATGATTAGATAAAAAAAACAAGGAGGCCACCAGTATCTTCTAGATGTTACCACTAAAATGGTTTCGTATGAAAAATTTTATGAAGAACTTAAATATGTATAATGTGAATTTTACTTCCCAACTTCACTGGGTTTGTAATTAATGAGGTAGTTATTTTGTTGATTTTTTTTTCATGGATTAACCCCCTGACCCTATAAAATATTGTTTATTTTTATATGAAGTTGGTTAGTTAGTTATATTGGTTAGACTTATTTTCAGATAAAAGAATGACACCAATAGAAAGTAAAGTAAAAAGGAATGTGCAACAAAATTCATGAAACAATACCTACTTCTCGTTAACATTTAGCTTGCAAAAAGTACTTATTTGTGAAAATAATGTAATTTGTGAGTATAAAGTGTAAAAAATAAAACAAAATATACATAAATTAAAATTTAAAAAATTCCTGTTTTTCAAATTTTTTCTGAATTGATAAGTATTTTAAAGTGATATTCTAAGCACACAAAAGGGGTTTTTACATAACAAACATCTCTATGAACAGCATAGGATGTGAGTGTAATAACATTCCCCAGAACATGCCAATTGAGTGGAATTTTGATCGCACATTGATACACTTTGTAATTTTGAACCATGATCAGATGATGAAGCAACACCTGAGTTCGCACCCCACTCTCCAAACTTCCACACCAACTCAACGTGAGGACTTTCAGCCACGACAGATTTAAGGTGCACCAGCCGCTTCTACATCATACGTTTACAAACAACCATACCCGGACCCTGATTCGAACCAGGAACCTTCAGATCTAACGGCTAACACCTTAACCACTATACCGGTTGGTCGGCGTGTTTTCTCTTATCTTTTCCGAAAAGGATAGATCCCGGACGCATATTACCAACCTTTACTGGAATAGAAGACATGGGGAAATTTTAAGCCCGCAGATTCGTTGGTTTCAATTTTAAGCTCGCTGATTCGTTGATTTCTCACCCCGTGATCTATAACGTCACGCACTCATAGTGCGCACTAGGCATAAGTGAGAAGTATGAATATTTATTTGCTGGTTGGTTGGGTATTTTTTCTTGGCGCAAGGGCCAGATCTGGCCAAGCTGCGCCAAACATCGAATATATATATATATATATATATATATATATATATATATATATATATATATATATATATATATATATATGACTCAAAGTCAGGTGATGTAATCTAAATATACAGGGTGTTTCAGTGAACCGTTTCAGAACTTCTAAGAGGGGTAGGGTACATCCTGATAACTCGAAATCATATAGCAATGTGGGGTCGGAAATGCTTTCCTGAAGCGGTGTTGTACACAGAAGCACCGTAAAGAAAAGAGACCGTAAGTGAGAAATCGTTTTAATAATACATGAAAAGAAGCAAAAGGTATATGGATTAAAGTAAGTGTTCGAAGTTTCTTCCACGGGCTACAATGCACGCCTCATATCTCCGACGCATGGACATCCGAACATTCTGGAATACTCCAGGCATATCTCGAATTTCTCCGGCAGCTACTGCAATTCTTGCAACCAGCTCCTCAACATTGTCAACAGGGGTGTCATAAACTAGCGATTTCAGATGACCCCAGAAATAAAAATCAAAGACATGATAGGTCGGGTGACCGAGCAGGCCAACGCACGGGACCACCACGTCCGATCCACTGCTGACCAAATATGACATCCAGGTAGTTACGAACATCTCCGCTATAATGGGCAGGGGTTCCATCGTGTTGAAACCACATTGCCTGCTGCGTCGATGCAGAAATCTGTTCATCTCTCAAAAGTTGTGGCAATACTTGCTGCAGAAAGAGCAAGTAGTTAGGTCCGGTTAGACGAGACGGTAACAGGTAAGGTCCGATGAGGTGATCTCCCATAATACCGGCCCATACATTGACCGAAAATCGAATCTGTGCTGCATGACATCGTATTGTATGCGGGTTCTCGACCGCCCAGATATGGTCGTTATGCGTGTTGAAAATTCCTTCCCTTGTGAAGGATTCCTCATCGGAAAACAACACTTCAGCAGGAAAAAGGGGATTTGTAGCACATTTTCCAAGGTACCACTGTGCGAAAGCAATACGAGGTGCATAATCCTCCGGTTGCTGTGTCTGGACACGCTGCACGTGAAACGGATGCATGTCTTCTTCTCGGAGAATCCTCCAGACGCTGCAATGGGAAACCCCGACTGCGTTTGCTACACTTCGTGTACTCGTTCTTGGATTCCCCTGTACATGCTGCAGCACATTCTGTTCGACGTCTGCAGTCCGTGCTGTTCTTACCCTGTCCCTGTCAGCTCTTTCTAATGAACCTGTCTCAGCTAACCTCTGCTGCAGTCTTGCAAAGAAATTATGACTGGGGATACGCCTGGTCGGATATCGTTCCGCGTACAAACGCTGTGAGGCTGGCCCACTACAATTTGCAGCCCCGTACGCAAAATGCATATCGGCTAACTCTGCGATCGTGTAATCATCCATCCTACTAACTTGGCGTTCTTGTGCGAAATGAAGATTCCCTACACGAAAGCTCGGGATTTTCGCACAACGCCATCTACCGCGTCAGGAAAGCATTTCTGACTGCCCATTGGTATATGATTTTGGTTCGTCAGGATGTACCCTACCCCTCTTAGAAGTTCTGAAACGGTTCACTGAAACACCCTGTAGTTTATAAAACCAATGTCTTTTAAAAATAAAAACAGGTTTTGGTGGTAAGGATCCGATAAAAGTTCATGTAAACTGGGGTGATAAATACCAAATCGGACGAGTCTGTGGAAGTTAAAATCAGGGAATTTTATTAAGATGTGTCTGACTGAAAATATAGTGTTACACTTGCGACACATTGGAGCAGGTTCTCCACGTAAAAGGTGTCCATGAGTAAAATAAGTGTGTCCTATTCGGAGTCTTGCAAGTTTTGTATCATGATTTCGATATAAGATAGTTTTATTAAAGCCTTAATGGATGTCTGGTTATAATTTAATTTGTTTTGTACTTCGAGGTCCCAAGTGTTTTGCCAACATGAGTTTATGGATTGTTTTAGGAGTGATTCAATATCTGGAAATGGTAATTTTGAATTTAGCTGCTGTGTTGCATTCTTGGCCGCCAAGTCAGCTCTCTCGTTACCTCTAATACTCACATGTCCGGGAATCCAGCAAAAAATAATATCAAATTTTTCGTCCTTTAAAATAAAATATTGTTTAATTGCGTACAGTATTAAGGGATGGCTTTTTGGGGTAAAATGTTTCAATGCATCTATGCAGCTCCTGGAATCGGAATATATAATACACTTTTTATCTTTTAATGTAGGTATCCTTACCAGTGCCAAAATAATAGCATATGCTTCAGAAGTAAAAACCGAACAGCAACCATGTAATTTTCTAGCGATTATCGCCTCCTCGAATACAGCCGCAGCGCCAACGCGACCGCCATTTTTTGACCCGTCGGTAAACACAGTTTTATAAGACGAATATCTTTGTCTATGGCAATAAAAAAATTGTAAATAAATAGTGTCTGGTTTAGAAGATTTCGGCAATTGAATGAAATCATTTATGACTGGCAAATTTCTGTCACTCCAAGGTGGAGGTTCGTTTCCTCTTGAAAATATCTCGAGATTTTCGATATCGAGTGAAGTCAAGATATGAGGAATTCTTAGTCCAAATGAAGGTATGAAAGATGGTTTCAAAGAGTAATGATTTTTAAATTTGGGATGGGTTATGCTGTTGTATAATGGATGAGAAAGGTTAGTTTTAACTTTAAAATAGTATTGGAAAAGGGTGTCCAATGTGTAGACTTGGGGCATGTTGATCAGGGGGATAAGGTAACTAGAGGGGTAGTGGTTGGTGATTCAATGGTTAAGGTTTTGGGAGAAATGGTAGGGCGTAAAAAGCGCAATTTTGCAAGGTGTTGCTTGCCAGGTGCCAAGGTAAAACATGTAGTTGAGGCAGTTAAGGCAGGTGTTGTTAAAGGGGAGGAAAAGGCAGTAGTGTGGGTGGGAACAAATGATGTAGAGAGGACTAATAATGTTGAGTTTAAGAGGGAAGCAGAAACACTTTTAAGAGGCATTAAGTCTCATGGGGCAGAGGTAACAGTATTAGGATTACTACCTAGGTATGGGTTAGGTAATGGGTGGTTAAATCAAAGGGCCAATAAGATGAACGGGTTGTTAAGAGATTTGTGTGAGAGGGAGGAGGTTAGATTTTTAGATGCTTGGAAGGAGTGTAGGAGGGATTGGATAAGCAGGGACAATTTGCATTTAAGCTTGATAGGTAATAGGGAGGTTGGCAAGCGGGTTTTGAATATTCTGGAGTCAAAAAACTAGAATACAAGCAGGGATGGGTAGGACATAGAGGGTTGACAGTACACTGTAATTACTTAGGAAAACTAACAGGGTCTAAATTGTAGGAGACAAACAATACAAAGGGAAAGTGCAATGTAAGGGAGAAAAACAATACCAAGACAAATAATACAAGGGGAAAGTGCAATATAAGGGTGAAAAATAAGCTAAAAGTATTTTATTGTAATGCTCGCAGTGTGAGAAATAAAATGGATGAGCTCAAGGGAATTGCACAAGCAGAGGATATAGATATCATTGGGATTACTGAAAGTTGGGCAAGCAGTGACGATGCACAAATTTTAGAATTAAGTGGATTCACAATGTTTAGGGAAGACAGAGTGAATAGGAAAGGGGGTGGGGTTTTGATTTATGTGAGAGAATTCTTAAACTGTACGGAAATAAAGTTAAATAGTAAAACTGAGGGTATAGAATCAGTCTGGGTGAAACTGAATACAGACAAAGGCAAAGGACTAATTCTGGGCAATATATATAGACCTCCTGTTTGTAGTGAAGAGCAGGAAAAGGGCATGTGCAATCTGATAAACGAAGCATGTCAAAAAGGAGAATTAATTTTAATGGGGGACTATAACTATCCAAATATTGACTGTATAAACAATCTAGCTACAAATGGGAAAGGGGCAAAATTTTTGGAAGTGATACAGGATTGTTTTTTGTACCAGATGGTGTATGAGGATACTAGGGACAATGCAATATTGGATTTGATTTTCAGCAATGATGAGGATAGTGTGCAGGATTTGGTTATAGGTGAGCCACTGGGAGAAAGTGATCATAGAAGTATCAGATTAAGTATAAATTTTCAGTCAGCATACACAATCAATAGTGGGATAATTCCAAATTTCAGAAAGGGAAATTTTCATAAGATAAGGGAAGAGTTAAAGGAAACATTCAAAGGGGGATTATTAGCACTGCATCATTCTGAACAATGGGAGGAATTCAAGAATAAATTAGACAGGGTGTTAAAAAAACATGTAACGTCCAGGAAAAAAGGAAAATCTCTCCCTATGTGGTTTTTAAGGGAAACACACAAAGCTTTAAAATTAAAACAAAGAACATACAGGGTATATAAAAGCACTGGTAACGACAGGGACAAGGAGGCATATCAGAAAGCCAGAAAGGAGTTTAAAACTATTAGTCGGAAGCAAAAGGTGTCCTTGGAGGAAAAATTAGCAAGGGAAATAAATATAAACCCAAAAGAATTTTTGCATATGCAAGTGGCAAAAATAAATTTAGTACTACACTGGGCCCGTTGGAGGGGAAGGGAGGTGAATTAATTCAAGACGAGGTGGGAATGGCAAATGTATTAAATGATTTTTTTCTGGGGGTTTTCAATGGTAAATATAATTTAAAAAAGGATCCCAAGGATGGAGCCTTTGCAGGGGGTATAATTAAAGAATGCAAATTCAACAGGGAAGAAATAGTACATCAGTTGAAAATAATTAAGCCATCTAAAGCACCAGGGCCAGACGATATTTATCCGAGAGTACTAGTGGAATGCGCGGAAGAACTGGGGGAAGTAATTCACACGATATTTAATTCAACATATAGCACAGGTTGGGTACCAATGGATTGGAAGTTGGCCAACATAACTCCAATTTTCAAAAAGGGAATACAAAGTGATCCGGGCAACTACAGACCAGTAAGTCTAACATCAGTAATTTGCAAAATATTTGAATCTGTTAAAAAAGCATATAATTTTATACTTGGAGGAGGGGGGACTGTTATCAGAGAATCAGTATGGGTTTAGGAATGGCAGATCCTGCTCTACAAACCTTTTGAAGTTCTACGAAAAAATTACTGAGGAGCTGGATAATAAGAGCAGTGTGGATATCATGTACATAGATTTTCAAAAGGCTTTTGATAAAGTACCTCATGAGGCATTACTGTTTAAATTGGAAAGGCTGGGGATTCAGGGAAAAACATTAATATGGATAAATAATTGGTTATTGGGTAGAAAGCAGAGAGTGCAGGTAAAAGGAAATTATTCACAGTGGACAGAAGTTATAAGTGGGGTGCCTCAGGGATCAGTTTTGGGACCAATTTTATTTATAATTTTCATAGATGATATAGGTCAGGGGATAAAGAATAGAATCAGTATATTTGCAGATGACTTAAAAATATGGGGGACAGTGGATACCAAGTTACAGATAGAAAATTTACAAGGGGATTTTGATAAGATATCCGAATGGGCTGTAAAATGGTGTATGTCATTTAATGTAGGGAAATGTCAAGTTCTGCATATGGGTTACAGGAACAGTGGAGCCGAGTACTGTCTGCAGGGAGTAAAGGTAAAGGAGGGAGAAACAGTCAAGGATCTTGGGGTGATAATTCACAGGGATTTTAAAATGGGTCACCAATGTTCAGCTGCGGGTAAAAAGGCTAATAGGTTATTGGGGTATATTAAAAAGACTGTAACTTCAAGGGATAAGAATATAATCTTGCCGTTATATAAGGGTTTAGTAAGTCCACGTCTAGAATATGCTGTACAATTCTGGGCTCCATATATGAGAAAGGACATAGAATCAATTGAAAGGGTTCAGCACAGAGCTACAAAAATAATAAAGGGGCTAGCAAGTTTCGACTATAATGAACGTTTAAGTAAGCTAAACATGTATACACTGGAAAGAAGAAGAAGGAGGGGGGATTTGATTCAGCTTTTCAAGTTTGTAAAACAAGGGGACACAGAGGGCTTAAATTTCAATAGGGATAACAGAACAAGGGGCCATGGGTATAAATTGAATAAGACACATTTTAATCGGGATTTAAGGAAAAACTACTACTTTAATAGGGTAATAGACAGTTGGAACGCGTTGCCTGAAAATATAGTTAATTCAAAGGGAGTGTACGAATTTAAGACACAATTGGATAGTCAGTGGGAATTGGTGAATTCATAAACAAAGGACCAGTCTTGTTGGGCTTGAGCCTGTTGCTGGTCGTCAATATTTGTATTTGTATTTGTATTTGTATTTGAGAGCAAGTTTCTCTCGTCTAAGTTTTAAACTTGGCTCACCTGCCATAACATACAAACTCTGGACGGGTGATGTTCGAAAAGCTCCTATATATATTCGGAGGCCCTGATGGTGAATTGTATCTAGAGCTTGTAGAGTCGATTTTTATTTATTTGCAATGTTTACGAAAAAAAAGTTGAAACTGCTTCGACCGAAAATAGAATACTAATAAAAAAGAAAGCGATAGCTTTTAGATGATTATATCAAGCGATAGTTCAACGGTTTGTGCCGTCGTATGCACATTGTGATCGAAAATGTTTTGTGTTTAAATGCAGTTTTAATTCGAGTATAGATTCTACATGCACAGTTTAAAAATAGTCCATTTTCGAACTTTAAAGGACACTTGGGTCCTTGAACAGAATAGAAGGCGGAAACTGAAGTTTTTCCGTTATTACTGGGGATCTGTTGTATGGATTCGTTATTTATGTTCCAGATGTTTTGCTATGTGGGTCTTAAGACTTTTAAGAGAGTTAATTTTAAGATCGTGTCTTATTTTTCGGTATTTCGCTTAAACCATCTGGCTTTGGAGATGGTTCTGAGGGTGGTAGATTGGAGGATTTCAAGGATGTTGTTATTTGTAGATCCCCAGATTTGGCTTGCGAATATAGTACTTACGATTGACACGAAGCAGAATAAAGATTTTTTTGCTTCGCAAACATTTAAAAATTCGAAAAAATATTGTGCTAAGTAATTCTTCAGTTGTTATTAAATCACATCCATCATAAAACTATTGTAGTAGTTAAAAATGTGATCAGTAGGAGCTAAATTCATCCTTCAATACGAATTATTTATCAAAAGAATTACTTAGTCATTCCAAAAGCCCTATTATAACCCAAAAATAGTATTTCTTAAAGTAATACCAATTATTAAATTAGAGATGGCTGATAGCTAGGTTGCTTTCGTTTGCTGCCGGTTTTCACTAGAAACTTCGTACCGAGTCCACGTGAAGGCATCACGTACTATTTAAGGCGTCACATTGTGACGTCACAGACAACAGATTGAAACCAACGAATCAGCCGGCTTAAAATTTCCATATGTCTTCTACTCCAGTAAAGGTTGGGACCAACCGGTATAGTGGTTAAGGTGTTAGCATCTAGATCGGAAGGTTCCTGGTTCGAATCCGGGCCCGGGCATGGATGTTTGTAAACGTATGATGTAGAGGCGGCTGGTGCACCTTAAATCTGTCGTGGCCGAAAGTCCTCACGTTGGGTTGGCGTGGAAGTTTGGAGAGTGGGGTGCCAGCTCAGGTGTTGCTTCGTCATCTGACCGTGGTTCAAAATTACGAGGTGTTGTCCTCGGATCTTTCCCTTAAGGGACTGATCCCGGACCGTCGTCAATAGCCCGTTGTGTTGCTCTAATACGACGTTAACTAAAAAAAATTACCAAATTACCAGTAAAGGTTTTTAATATGCATCCCGGACAGTCGTCAATAGCCCGTTGTGTTGCTCTAGTACGACGTTAACTAAAAATTACCAATTACCCTGTTAATCCTGTTAAATCCCTCGCACGTCTTCATGTCCCAGCTCAGGTGTGGCTTCGTCATCTGACCGTGGTTCAAAATTACGAGGTGTTGTCCTCGGATCTTTCCCTTAAGGGACTGATCCCGGACCGTCGTCAATAGCCCGCTGTGTTGCTCTAGCACGACGTTAACAAAAATTACCATTACCATTACCATTACCTTGGTAATTGGTAATTTTTAGTTAACGTCATACTAGAGCAACACAACGGGCTATACCATTACCTTGAATGTCCCCACGTTGGCGTGGTTTGGAAGCTTCTAAAGTGGGGTGCCAGTCAAGATATGACCTTGTCATCTGACCGTGCTTCAAAATTACGAGACCGGGAGGTTCCTGTTTCGAATCCGGGTCAGGGGATGGATGTTTGTAAGTGTATGATGTAGAAACGGCTGGTGTACCTTAAATATGTCGTGGCCGAAAGTCCTCACATTGGGTTGGTGTGGAAGTTTGGAGAGTGGAGTATCAGCTCAGGTGTTGCTTCGTCATCTGACCGTGGTTCAAAGTTATGAGGTGTTGTCCTCGGATCTCTCCCTTAAGGGACTGATCCCAGACCATCGTCAATAGCCCGTTGTGTTGCTCTAGTACGACGTTAACTACCAAATTATTACCATTACCAATACAGGAGATTGTGGCCACTTCGGGACCACGTTCTCCATGACCTCATCAATACCATGCCTAGAGCATTTGGGCAGCGGAAGTTCAATTTCTGCTTTTGTATGGTTTGTTTATACTGAAAATCCCATTGACGTACTTCGGATTTTTCCCTTGAGGGACTGATCCCGGACGCGTATTTAGAAACACTGGCGCTTCCAGCACAAACGGAAATACGTCATATACATAGATGCGCAGACGCGCCCGCGCAAGCAAACCCGCGTTCCGTCATTTACTCATTTCACCGTGAACTGGTCTCGTGTACTTTTTATTTAATTCCAACTATTAGAATCTTTTCTTGGTGAAAAATACAATCTACTTAACAATTGCAACATGTCCATGCACACATGTTAAAGAAATTACCATTTTATAGGGGTTTTGTGTTTACTTACACTGCCGTGTCAACATTATTCAGGCAGATGATTTTGACATGCTTTCATGTAACTTTCATTTAATTCTTTGTAATAAACTCCAAGTTATACAAAAGAAAGAACACAATAAAAGAAAGTTATTAAAGCCAAAAAATTTTGGAAAAAAACAAAAAATAAAAGTTCTGGGTCAAGTGTGTTCACCTTCATCAATGCATTTACACTGAGTACTTTTTAATTAATTCTAACTTTATAAAATGTTTTCTGGGTGAAAAAGTGAAAGCATTTATGATTTCCAACCTGTCAATCCAAAGGGAATCAAGAAATGATCACTTTTTAGAGTTTTGTGTTTGATTCTAATATGCTCTGTTACCATTGTCAAGGCAGGTGATTTTGACGTTTCCATGAAATTTTCATTTAATTATATTAATAATCTCTTTCCAATACATAGAAAACAAAGAACATAATAAAACCAAGTTATTCATGCAAAAAATTGGGTAAAAAACAATAAATAAAAATTCTGGGTGTGAAAGTGTGCATCTTTGTCGAAGCATTTCACCGTGAACTTGTTTCATGCACTTTTTTAATAATTCAAAACATTAAATGTTTTTCTTGATCAAAAACACAAACTATTCGATAATTTCAAAGTATAAATATTAAAGGAATGAGGAAAGTAGTCGTTTTTAGAGGTTTTGTGTGTATTTTAAATTGGATGTGTTAACATTATGAAGTCGCCTGCTTTTGACATGTTACCTTAAAACTTTATACTAATTCTATGTAATAAACTATTTACAAAATATATAGAAAAGAAAGAACATAATAAAATCAACTTATTGATGCAAAAATATATTGGAAAAAGCAATTAATAAAAATACTAGGTCTTAATGTGTGTGTTCAGCTTTGTCGATGCATTTCACCGTGAACTTGTTTCATGTACTTTTTACATAATTCCAACTTTCTAACAGTTTTGTTTGTGAAAAACAGAAAGTATTTATCATTTGCAACCTATCCAAGCAAAACAAATCAAGAAATTGGCACTTTTTGAATATTTTGTGTGTCTTTCTAACATGCTGTGTTAACATAATGAAGACAGCTCATTTTGAGATGTTTACATGAACCTTTGTGTTAATTCTAATTAATAAACTATTTCCAAGGTATATAAAACAAAGTATACAATAAAAGAGACTTACTGATGCAAAAATATTATGGATAAAAACATTTATAAAAATTTGGGGTATGAATGTGTCTGTTCAACTTTGTCGAAGCAGTTCACTGTGTAGTTTTTTCATGCAACTTTTGGTTATTTCCTACAATTAAACTTATTTCTTGGTACATAATTCAAAGTAAACACAGATACAAATTTATAACTGCTAAAAAAAACATGAATGAAGCTTTTTTTTTTAATTGGCTCTGAAAGTACTTTGTTGATCTAGCTCACCATGAACATTTTGACACTCATCCTTTAGTGAAATTCAAGTGTTAGTGTTTTTTCTTTGTAAAAAGGTGAAACTATTAATAAAAACAAACTTTTCCATCCCAAAAGTAAAAAGAAGTAAGCATTTTTAGAGAAGTTGTGTGTGAAAATGAGTATGCAGCTTTGTGAAAGGGTTTCACCGTGAACTTTTCCCACTCCTTTTTAGTAAATTTGAATTACTAATGGTGTTTCTTGGTGAAAAAGTGAAAGTAATAATTAATTCGAACTTCTTAATATCAAAATTAAAAAGAAGTAAGCATTTTTTAAAAAGACAACCTATCCAAGCAAGCAAGTTCAACTTTGTCGAAGCAGTTCACTGTGTAGTTTTTTCATGCAACTTTTGGTTATTTCCTACAATTAAACTTATTTCTTGGTACATAATTCAAAGTAAACACAGATACAAATTTATAACTGCTAAAAAAAACATGAATGAAGCTTTTTTTTTAATTGGCTCTGAAAGTACTTTGTTGATCTAGCTCACCATGAACATTTTGACACTCATCCTTTAGTGAAATTCAAGTGTTAATGTTTTTTCTTTGTAAAAAAGTGAAACTATTAATAAAAACAAACTTTTCCATCCCAAAAGTAAAAAGAAGTAAGCATTTATAGAGAAGTTGTGTGTGAAAATGAGTATGCAGCTTTGTGAAAGGGTTTCACCGTGAACTTTTCCCACTCCTCTTTTAGGAAATTTGAATTACTAATGGTGTTTCTTGGTGAAAAAGTGAAAGTAATAATTAATTCGAACTTCTTAATATCAAAATTAAAAAGAAGTAAGCATTTTTTAAAAAGATGTGTGAAAATGTGTGTGCAGCTTTTTCCAAGTATTTCACCGTGGACTTTTCATTCATCTTTTAGCACTCATCTTTAAGTTAATTCCAACTGAAAATGTTTTTTTTTTTTTTTGTGTGTGTGAAAAAGAGAAACGAATAATTTATTCATACTTTTTAATGCCCAAGTAAACAAGAAGTAAGATTTATGAAAAAAGTTGTGTGTACATGCGTAACCCAACTTCTCTCTTCAAATTTCAGATACACGTGTTTGTTTATATGGAGTTATGCTACACACACAGTTGTTCACCATTATGGCTTTATTTAATACATTTTTCATTTGCTAAAAGAAATGTAAACCCAACAATTATTAATTTCTAGATAAAACGGCCATTACACATCTCTCAATATCAATACGAGCGAGGGTCGTGTTTACTGTTTAGGCTCGCTGTGTTTGCGTGCGCGGACGCGTCTGCGCATCTATGTAATGACGTATTTCCGTTTTGTGCTGCAAGCACCAGGGTTTCTAAATACGCATCCCGGACCGTCGTCAATAGCTCATTGTATTGCTCCAGTAGGACGTGAATTCAAGCACCTACTTACCTGCAGTTTGACTTTCTATTTTGTATTTGGAATAACTGTGGCAACAATACATTAAAAGCGAAAATCGTGCTGGTTTTGTATCTGGAATAGAGAAAAAAGAACCGAACATACAATTATTTATTCTTTTATCATTATTTGAAGAATTTAATTTAATTTAGTTTGCGTGCTAGATAATTGAATAGAAATATAGGACAATGAGTGCAAAGTATTGCTTTGAACTTACAATTTTGTTAGTATTATTAAAAGTTGACTTGGGCACTTGCTTGAAAGGAGCGGTGTCCTTAGATTCGTACACTTTTGATAAGGTAAGCATATATTTCGACTGATAAAAACACCAACTTCATTGAAAAATGTTAGTTTTTATTTTCGTGGCATTTCTGTTTGCCAGGTGTTGGTTTTTTTTATCTTGATCTTTGGTAATTGTAAACTGTCAGCTTATTTTTAAATTGGTTTCACTTTAAAAACCTAGGTTTTAGCATGTAACGTTGATTTTTACAAGCTATGACACGCGACAGCTAGTTCAATCGAGAATTAGTAATTCTCCAAAAAATGAGTAGTTTAGTTACTGCGATTTGTTTCTTTTCTGTCAGCCGGCTTGTGCCTTGGTACCGTTCTTGACGGGTAAACAATAAATGAAAGAAGACTACAGTGCAACCAACATCGTGCTTATTGGAACCACAAAAATACTCACTTCTACGAATCACTGCATCACATTAAAGTACAGAAATTTAATCAGCAAAACAATAAAATTTCGGAACATAAAAAGTGGATGAGGAGAATTTAATAAACATGTTACATGAAACCAGTTTGACTAATTCGGACACCAAATGTTAATATTAAATATCACAATAAAAGCTAAAATAAAATTCACTCAATATAGACCTATTGATCTATCAGTCTTCCCGTATGATGTTGCTAAATTTGATTTTCGTTAAATTTTAGAAATTTTTATCCATTATATCCAAATTAGATGCAACTTCTTAAAATTTCAAAATTAATATTGAAAAACAATGATACGGCTTTGTGCAAAAATTTGTATTGGCAGCAAAAATAAATTTATAGTCTTGTAGAGTTCATATAAAATCAGTATTTTGATTAAAACAAACATTTAAACTAATAATAGTCCATGGTTCTTTCAGATTTTATTACCAAACTTTAACCATATTAAAGTTTAAAAAGGTCTAAAGCCAGGTTGAGCATGTTTCATAGCAATAATATTTTGCTATCCAATTGTATGCATTAAAATAATTTTTGTGTGTGTTTATGACATTAAGATCCTGCCTGAAATTTGTCTGTGCTTGTCTATAGTACATGATGCAAAAGAGTGAAAAGAATACTTCATCAATTTTCAGCTTGGTCATACATGATGTATAAGAATTAAAATATGATTGTTTATAAGGGAACGACACATCTGTCAGTAATTTTAGAAGCGAAAAGAGAAATAGTTTTTTTTAAAAAACCTACTATTATAAAAGGAAGCGTTTGTCTGTTTTTTTTTGTGGCTGCAAAATCCTGATGATTCTATTTTGTAAATGTATTACATATTTATATTGACTGCTTAAGGACATTTTGTGATTGAAAAAAATCCATGAGATACAAATAGATTCAGAACACATTTTTTTCTAAAATTTAAGAAATATTTTCCGTTACTCTTTATCTTAATGTTAAGCATGCAGTACATCAAATCGTCTAGGTTTCACTACCTTAATCCATAAAAAAAAGGTTTGTTTCCTGTAACATGAGCAAAAATATTAAGGTCGGTTGGTAGGAAAAAGTTTTTTTTTGCTAAATATATTTAGCAAATATTCAAAAATATGTATTGTTTGAGTATTAATGTTGGATTTAAAATTGATCAGAGGTATGATAAATGTTGTAAAATACCTGGATATATTTATTTGTGCGTGTCAATATCATGTTCGATAATATATTAATCGATTATGATCTCTGTGACACATCGTAATCAATTAATCTTTTTAACAAATATGTATTTTTAATTAAGATAAATCTAAAAAGAACTTCATGGTCAGAATTTTGGTATTGTAATTTCAGGGTCAGTCGGGTTACATGAAACAGACCATTTTTTTTTTGGCCTAAGTTAATGATGATACCTAGCTAAGGCAACCACCAGGAAGGTTAAGTATGAAGATCATATGAAGATTTTTAAGGAGGCTAATTTTACCAAGAGACAAGATGATCACACAGTTTAGGTTTTAATCAGACGTCAATTACAATTAATTACAATTTTAATTACAATTTTGAAATGAAATTTACTACATTGATCTCTACTATTATAAAAGAAGTTGTCTGTTTGTCTGTATTTTTCGCGGATGCAAAATCTTGATGATCTATGGCACTTAAAGCAATGCGATTGGGCACACAGGTAGTCCAAATTTTTTTGAAAATTTTAGTTGCGGCAAAATTTTAAAATTCAATTTAGAAGATTTTTTAAATGAATTTAATAGTTTTATTCTCCATTGTTTTTTTAATGCGTTTCTACCAGAGAGAAGAACGGCGGAAATGACCTTGCCATGTCAGCCGTTGGTGCATGCCAAGTTTTTTTTCCTCCGACCGAATGCGGAGAAAATAATTTTTTTGTTTCTGCTTTGATTTTGCCTGAGGAATGATTCACAGTCACAGTTCTTTTTTTCTATCTCCTATACCGTTAAAGATAGTAAAAATTTCAACAGATTTGAAATCTTCGGAAAATTTCAGCTTAGATTGATACCTAAAAATATGATTTTCGTTGAATAAATAATTTTTGAATTGAATATATCTTCAATGGATTTGAAATCTGCGGAAAATTTTACACCAGATTAATACCTTTCATCACAGTGTTGCCGTCGGAAACCAATACCGCGGGCAACGCCGGGATAGCCACACAGTGGCTAGTAACAATATATTTATGTCAAGAAATTTCTTCTCTTATCAACTATGAGGGCTGTGGTAGTCTGATTGGAAGAGTAACAGATTAGTAATTAGAGGGTTGCAAATTCTAATTCAACCACTGACTGTCGTGAACATAGGGTATGGTGCATGTTATATCTATTGTGGCCTCAAATGTGCAACATTGGCAGCATGTTGTGGAAGTTTGGAGAGTAAGGTGTCAGCTTAGGTGTGACCCCATCATCTGACTGGTTCAAAATTATGTGGTGTTGTCCTCCAGTTTTCCCTGAGGGTTTGATCTTGATCTGTCGCCACTGTCCCGTTATGTTGCTCCAGTGCAATGTTAATTCAAATACTTTAACAACTATAACTTAAATTTTACCAATCCCCTTGTAGTTTGATAGTAAATCTATGGATTAAAAATTGGTGTTACTTTCCTTTGGGTAAAGCTGGTAAGAATATCTAAATACAGTAACATGGCTAATTGAAAGGATTTTGGAAATACAAATGTTTTCAAAGATATTTGATATCTTTAAATTTTATTGAAGTTAAACATTTTCATGAATTACTATTTTTTTGTTTTAGATTACTTCAAAGTTTAAAGCTTCATTAGTGAAATTTGATATTACCTATCCTTATGGAGATAAAGAAGATGAATATGGAAAAATTGCTGAATCTGCTCGCTTTTCACCTGATCTCTTAATATCTGAAATAGGGATACAAGGTATATATCTTAATACTATATAAGGAAGTGTTTGTTATATATGTAAGGAAGTGTCGTTTCCATTTTCATTTTGTACAGAGGAATGATTTTCCAGCAGACTATAAAAAACAAATAAGCTTTTAACTGGAGTTATTTAGTTCTTTTTTCTATCTCCTAGACCATAAAATGTAGAGTAAAAATTTCAATGGATTTGAAATCTGCGGAAAATTTTACTTTAGATCGATACCTAAAAGTCTGATTTTCTTTTAAATAAATAAAATTTTTAAACTGAATATCTCTTATATTTTTGCAAGAGAATGTGACGTCACATCAGCCTTCGCGTTCAAATAATGAACAGATTACATTTCCTGTCCTCTTGCGATTTCCGCAAAAGAAAGCAAAAAAACAATTTGGCTGGCATTGTTTAGTTTTTTTAAAAATTGGTATCGTTAAAGATAGATTGAAAATTTTAATGGATTTGAAGTCTGCGGATACTCATATACTACATTATACATTTGATTTTCTTTTGATAAATTATTTTTCAGTTAAATATTTATGTTTTTGCTAGAGATTGTGATGCCACACCGAATTTTTTCCCATTTGGTTTGTTGAGCAAACTACACCATGGGCAACCATGATTTCAGTTATGGCTTTTAACCAATTTGCGAAGCAAACCATAGTTTATAATATTCATAATTTGTTTTGCGAAGTAAACCAAATTGGAATTCGCAGGGAATTCAATCCAATAGGCTACAAATTTGCATTTGGTTTGCAAAGCAAACCAATACCAGGGCAACGCCATGATGGCTGTTATCCAATAGGCTACGATTTCCCATTTGGTTTAAGGAGCAAACCATATGGAAATTCGTAGCAATCGCCCATTAGGGAGCAGTGGTCACCTGACCCCACAAAAAGAACTGCCACGGGCAACACCATTCTGGCCACACAGTGGCTAGTATGCTATAATGCTTAGTTAAAAAGTATTTTTCCTCTTAACTTTCAGTGTTCGTTTTACTTTGTTGTGATAAAATTTAAACAGTAAGATATATTTGTTACTGTAATTCTGCAAAAAATAATTAAACTGCATGCGGAACCACAATGTGGAATTAATATTATTTATAATTATGTAAAATGCATATAGATAGTAATCAGTGTATGCTGATTGAAATAGGTCCAATGTGTACTTTTTATTGTTTTTTGTGATTTAAAATATTTTGGGGAGGGCTCAAATGGGCTCTTCATTTCATCTTGCTTAGTCACTCATGTCTTGGTGAATGTGCAACAGATTTTTCTTATCTTGTCGAATCCCTTCTCATCCAGACAATCACCAAGTTCATAGCTGAATTCTTCGCTTGCTTTAGAAACCTTTCAGATTACCATAAAACTAAGTAAGCATTTATCATTTACAAATGTGTTTGAATATTTTCAGACTGGTCTGCAATTTTTCTACTTAAGGGATTTAAAAAAATTCGATTACATAGGTTAAGATAACTTCATGTGACATTCGTACTGTTAAGCAAATCTATGTGTGGGACTGACCCTTTCCCTCCATGCTCAGGACTAGAAAAAAGGTTCAGGCATTAGAACCAAGATAAGGTAGTGTAGGTTCAAAGAACTTGTGGTGGTCACCGAAATAAGGCATAGTTACTTGTGTATAAATTTCTACTTGAAGTATTGTGAGTTTAAGCACTACCCAGACTATAAAATAGTAGGATGAATAGATAGAGACAAGCCTCTATTTCTCCCCCGATTTAAAGAACACCAATCAGGGTCCTTATAAGGTTGATCTGAGGGAACTCATCTCTGGTCATGCATGATCACATGTGAGGACCCCTTACCAATCTCCATGGTCAGCAGGCAATGATTAAAGGTTAGTTTCACACCATATGAAAAGCAATTCTTGTACCTACTCATCAAAACCTCTGCCAAAACTCCTGGGCCATTCCATATATCCATCATGATTTCAGCTAGTCAGAAAAGAGGATGTAACGTCGTGGGTATAGTTTACGTTGCGAGTGGCTTGAAGGCAATTAAAACAACATTTAAAATTACAGCACATTAATTAATTATAGAGATATACATATAAGTTAAGACTATTTTGAGGCTAATTGATATTGTACACAAATAGGGTTTCAGTCCCGCGGCTTCAACCGGAGCAGAGTCGTTCTGCATCCGCTCACGTTTTTGCTTTCCACGATTCTCCTTTTCTCGAGAGAAGACCCCACACGTTCTTCCGAAGCCGCTATCGCCCAAAGAGAAGGGGATACCCCCATCCGGTCATAAATTCATGGACCACCATGAAAGCTGTGGTCAGAGGGACCCCTACGGTGACGCTACAAGGGGCTGTTCCCCCAATCAAGACCCATTTCCTCTTCACAATTTAAGAATGACTTTTTCGTCCTACCCATTCAAGTGTGATGTCTTTCTTTTGTACCTTTTTCCCTTTTGAAAGCATGTGCAGAGTACAGTACAACTCCACTTATCCGAACTTAAGATATCCAGATCACCAATAATCCGGATTGCTTTGAGAAAAGTAAGAAATCAGCAACATCCCCATTTTAATGTCCACTTGTATGATTCTTTGGATCCTGGATTCCAAATTCTCAGTGACGATGAACTCATTCAAAGTGTAAGAGAAGAACTCATTGATGACCTGTAAGATGATGACGATATTGCTACTTAACCAGATAGAGGACTGTCAGCTAATAAGGCGTTTGAATGCCTTGACACAGTGTTAAAATGGATGGAGTGGCAGCCTAATTGTGACCGTCTACAGCTACTCACTATCAAAAGCATGCAAGACTTGTCTGCATGAAAACGAGTTAAAGACAGTGAAACAACTGACTTTGACCGATATTGTCAAGCAAATGATAAATTTTAATACAGTAAGTACAAAATGTAAACAAAATTGTTTTCAGTCGTAAAATTACATTACATACTACAGCAAAATTCATGTTTTTACTAAAAAAATAAGCTTTTTTGTGAATTATCCAATTATCCAAACGGGGTCTTGTCTTCCCAATTGATATGAATAATTAAAGTTCTACATGTACTTCCAAAGAAGCCTATATTTAATCTTAAATACATTTTTAAAAATTTCAGTAATCATTTGGAGTCAAAATTATTAATTGTTATACATTAAAGACATTTTTTTTGGGGGGCGGGATTGTGCCTTACTCTCATTCCTGCATATTGTACCATGAATGTTCCTATCTACTACAGTAACAAGTGAAAACCATTCAAATAATCTATTCAAGTGAACTTCTACGAGGATAAAATCTCAGTTTTGTTTTAATTTTTATTAAATGTACTTAACCTTGCTTTTGATAGGGATTCCTTGGTTCGGTGGATTTGCTCACTGTTCTAGAAATCTTCGAGTTGTAAGCATTACAGGTTTGATTCCTTCCTGAGTGTATTGCTCATTTCTGCATCAGTGAAGGTTTCCCTGTATGTGTATGTTTGTTCATTACTTGATGTTGCCTATCTTGTGCTTGGTGTTGCTTTGCCAAATATAGCCCTTGCGGTATAAAACCCTACACCAACTAATCAAAACTTATGTTTGATATTCTATTATATGATCTAATTAATATGTAAGCTTGAAAGCAGAACTTAACGTATACAACTACCACTATAACCACAATTTTAATCTATGATATAAAATTATAAGCTTTGAAGAAACATAATTTGTATTTGTTAGATTTAACACAAAAGAGCAAATATTATTCTTGTACAATATAAGATTTTATCCCATGGACTTACAAGTCCAAGGCATAAAATCTTTAGTTGCCTTTTTTTTTTATTCAGATTTCATTGAAGAATAAAATAATTACATAAAACTAGTTTATTTTTATTACTAGCATTATTTTTTATTACAGCATTTATAAATGTTATTACAACAATTAGAAACTAAATAGTTGATAATTAAAGTGTATAACATTTTAGTATTCAAATCAGATAGAACTTAAATGGTAGGGGTTGGTTTACATAATGTACACAAATGAATGAAATTAAACCAGTTTCTAAAATTCTGTTTGACACTAATCTAAATTTTTATTGAGTTCAATTCTGTTGGAATTAATAAGTTAGACCTTATCTACTATTGATAATGTTGCTTATGCTGTAGGAAAAGCCTTCACACACAAAGCTTTCAAAAATCAAAAATTGTCTCTGGATTTAAGGTGACAGGTGACCCTTTTAAATGAAAACATTTGCCAGGAAAAATCATTTGTAGCCCTTGACATAATTGAACCGTGTACAAAATCTGTCCCAAGAAAAAATCCAGGTGGGAGACTAAAAGAAAAGACTAAAATGTTAAACTCCAGAGAAAATAATTGAAAAGATGAAACGAAATAATGTTGATCCAAAAGTATCTAAAGAAAAAAAGAGTGCATGCGTAATGGGAACTCGGATGAAGAATTGTTTTTACAAGAAACGCGTATTGAAAGCCGTTTTTCTGAATTTCTTTTGGTTGTTTAAGTTTTCTTATTGTCTGTAGCAATAGAAGTGTTTAAAAATTTTACGATTTTAACTTGATTCTTAATTTAGGCTTTCTTTTATTCATTTAAACCTTATAGTTTAGAAATAAATATGAATATGCTTTTCAACTATTATTTCCTGTTTCTGCTGCTGCTTTTAGGAAGTAGTAACATTGAGTTTGTTTTAGATTATGGAGAGAAAGAGAATGCTGATATTGCTGAGCGCTTTGGTGTGTCAAAAGATGACTTTCCTGTCATTAAGCTTTTTGTTGAAGGAAAAAATGAACCTATTACATATACTGGAAACATCAAGGCTGATGATATTAAAAACTTTATCAAGCAACACTCACGTAAGTACTTTAATTGTTTGCTGCTATTATTATATTAAAAAACTAATGCCATTTCAATACTTTTAGTTATTATTATGTTACTGAGATGTGTATAAATCAATCAGCAGTATCAAAATTATATTGGTCAATTTTAACTTTTAACTATAAACAGTTGGTATTTTTCTTTGTGTACCTTGAAAACCTTGCAGTTTCCCCTACATATTATATCTGTTTTCAAACTTTATAATGAAAACTTATTGATGAAATATTTTGTTTATTTTTGACAAGTTCTGTGATATTTTGTTTGTGACAAGTCGCCAAGAATGAATGAAATACCTTTTCTTACTCATTCAACTTTTGAAGCATCGGCCTTCTAACTGACTTTGCAGATCGATGATTTTAGTCAGATGTTTTTGAAAGAATATTTGTTAAATTTTAGGTAGGTTAAACGTAAACCATGTGTTTCTACAATTGGTGTCTTGTGCTGATTTTGGCTCCCAGTTTAGCGATTGATGCCAAAACAATAGCAGTTATAACGAATTTCCGAGACAAATAAATCACCCATGGCAATTGCCACACATGTTATGGCATATGGCAGTCTATTCAACTGTTTTGTCTTCTTGATCTTACCACAATTTACACCCCCATTGCATTAAAGAACGTTGGAAAGGGATCTTCCTTCTCAAGGCTATTTTCTCTCCATTGGTACCCACCATTTGGCGATTCATGGTTTTATGAAATTCCAGGAAAACAGACTTGATACGAGTCCAAAGACATTGTAATTGAGATGAAACTGGTCTGAGTTATCATAGGCCTTCAAGAAGTCTGGCATTGAAAGACGAGCTGTTATGAAGCAAAGAAAAGTAAAGCATACTCTTACTTTGCACTAATTCAGATGGCTCTGGAAAGCTGACTTCTTTTTGTGATAGGCAAATCCTAAAAACCACATTGCTTTTAAAAGGTAAGAAATTTTCCTTTATTGAAGGAATAATTACCTTTCAACCACCTTTATTGTATTATTATCAAAACGTTCTTCCTTATTGAATTCCACTGCTAAATTCTGTTGATGACTACTAATGGCTACACATTTGTGTGAGTCGATTACAAGTGCAAATAGTTTAACAGATATAGTTCATTTTTAAATTTTATTTAAATTCCCATCATTACCTTAAACAATAAAAAATATATAATAGCAAACAAAAATGATGGAAATTAAAACAAGTTTACTTTACACCTTTTTATATGTTCTTTTAATATGCCACACAGACTGCTGAATCTAATGAGGTTAAAGGGTTTAAATTGGTTTGTAATGCATGAAGCCTTCTAGACTTTGCAGGGTTACTATTTAATTCATTGTTAAGCTAAATGTTACTTAAGTGATGAATTCTCACTTTTCTAGATATGTACCAAGAAGTTATCAATGCATTCTAGGTTCAAGTCAATTTTGTCTTCATTTGAAGCTTTGTTGCGACATGTAGAGATATGCACATGTGTGAGATGATCAATGAAAAATAAATGCATTATTTAAATTTTTTAGTGAACAACTTATTTATCAAATTATTTTATCTAAAATGTGTTCTAAAGCATTTAATTTGTTCATATATAAAAATTGGAATCCAATACTTTAGAGAGAGGACAAGAAGCCTCAGAGTGGTTATGCCTAGTAACAATAATTACAGGAAAGAATATTTCAATTAAGAACTTCCACTAAAATCACTACTTTGATTAATCATTGCTACACCTACACTGACTACGATATCCAAACGGCATCATCTTAAACAATAATTTTCTAATGTGCATTTTATGATGAACATATATACCTTGTTTATAAGTGAATATCAAAAATATTATAAGAAATGATACAAAGCTAATCATAAGCAAAAATATATTTCATCTATAAATAATTTTGGCCAACATTAATGGGTTAATTTTTTCTGTTTGTATTAGAAGGTCAGTCCTGCTGAATTCTCTCTACCACACATGACATTCTTAATCCTTCCCAAAAACATTCTTTCATTTCAGGAGAGACATTTAATATTCACTTGTAAATGTTCTTATTGATTTTGTCTTGTGTTTGGTGCAGTTTGTTCATTATTGAACCCTGTGTAATAAATTTCCAACTAACCATCTACTCATAACCCATGCATGTGTTGTACACAGATACCAACTCCTAGGGGACCAAACACCTTGTCCCCTTCAATAATTTTAAGAGATTGCCTCCCTCCTCGAATAGGAGAGGTAAATATTACCAATGATTAATCATCTAACAAGGGAATGGCACCAAGTGCAACATATAATCTTACTTTTTTTTATAGATTTTGAGGAGCTGAATCCAAATGTTATTTATTTTGAGGCTACTTGAATGGTTCACGAGTTATTCGTCCGTCCATTTTTGACGTTTGGGTGATAAATTCAAAGCAAACGAAAATTGATGCTATTTTAACTTATATTTCTCAAGAAATTGTTGAATTTTTGTTACCAAATACTGTTTTGAATATTTTAAATACTGTTAAAAAGAAAATTTTCGAATAACCCACCAAAGAATTGAGCAAATGAGGAGTAAAATGAATGGGCACAAATAACTATATTCCTCAGAAATAATTCTTGATTTCAAGGATATCTTACCTTTTCTCACACTGATTCAGATCTACCAAGTAATTCACAAGGCAGTTTGAAAAATATGCCTAGAAGGCTTCAAAAAGATTTTTAAACCTGTAGTACCAAGGTATAGAAACGAAACTTGTAACTTTGTAGAGACAAAACTAGTCAAAAAGAATTGTCAATGACCACTGAAGTAAAATTCAAAAGTCAGGTGTACAATATTCTACTTCGAACCATCAGAGAGCTCTTTGCTGCTTTTCTGGAAGAGGTTCAATTATAAAAACAATCTGTGTCTTAGTAAAACGTCAGTAAAATTATCTGAAAATCGTGTACTTGGGCTAAGAAGTAACATTAATCTTTCTATGCACCAATATAAAATTACATAAACAAAGAAAAGAGCATTAACTCTAATTTGTATAATCTGTATAACACAAAAATGAGCTAAACGGTTGTTAGTCTTCTAAGATGATTATCACGGGAACTTCAGCTGTACCCTAACTCACTACTAGTCACTTATCAACTGCTCTGTTAAACGGTTACGTACAATCCTTCATTCTGATTTTGTCGAAAGACAAAATCAGAAATACAATTATAAGAAGGAGCTGTGATGGTGCTGAACAGAATTTTCCAGAAATTATTTTCAGAAAAATATCACTATAAACAAAGTGTGTTTAGTATGTCTTTGATACCTTTACTTATACTAATGAGGGTAAAAAAATTATTTGTCAAAATCTCAACTAGACATTGTTGTTCCATCAAATTTTTTTTGCCAAATAATTAGTAGATTTAACTTTAAGGGAAGTTAATGGTCCATGGAAATATTATTTCACTTCTTGTATTATTTCAATTGATAATTGTTGAGCTTCTTAAAAGCACAAGTCAAGGAATGAACACAATAGACGATAAGAGAAATATTTTCTGTAAAACTGTCAAGAACTGATACGAATAGATTCGTCATTACCTCCATCCACTAATTGTAAGTTTACGAGCAAGGTCTAAAACTAAACGCAGCCAAATGTTTCCAAAAGGTTGAATTCTGTAAGAACTTTCCCAGTGGGGGGGGGGGGGGGAGGAGATTCCAAGTATACAATATTTTCCCCTTTAGTTTTTGAATTATATTTTATTTTTAAACGAAACTGTTATTGGTATATCTGACCATTGTTCTTGTGTATATTAATATAAAATTGCAAAATATATGGTTAATAATTGATCGAAGTATATACTATCTACCAATAAGTATTTGGACACCCATGCAAATGACGATATCTGCAGTCCTGATATACTTCACGCCCCTGATATACGTCACGCCCTCCGCCTTTAAATATTGTGTTGAAAACAACCTTGGCATAAGTCACATGCAAGATGCCACGAAGTGCAGATTTATCTGATTTTGAGAAAAGTGTAATAGTTGGATATCGCAGAAATGGGCGATGCTTAAGGGACCTATCTAGCGAGCTGAATTACCCAAAATTGACAGTGGCTTATGTGATTCAGAAGTGGAAGGTGAGCAGTGATTGTCAAAATGTGCCCATAGTCGGCAAACCCACGAAACTAGGATATAGAGACCGATGGGTGCTATCCTGAGAAATTCGGAAGAACCCCACCCAGCTGACAGCCTCCATGCTCCAGGAGTTGCAACAGGCATCCGGGAGTGTTGTTTCAATTAATAACATCCGTAAGGAAGCATATCTTCCAACCGTGCTACTCGTTTAATGTGGTGCAAAGCATGTTGAAAGTGGACCGTAGATCAGTGGAAACGATTTCTCTGGAGCGAAGAATCAAGGTTCACCCTCAACTGTTCGGATGGTAGGGTCTGGCGTCTGCCTGGAGAACGCCTCCTGCTGAAATGCATTGTGCCTCAGTAAAGTTCGGGGGAGGTGGAATTATGGTCTGGGGTGTTTCTCCTGGTATGGACTGGGGCCCTTGGTCCAAATTAATGGTAAGCTCAATGCCGAGGCCTACTGCACTACTTCGGATGACAGTGTGCTTCCTATGTTGTGGCAGTTTTACGGGTTGGATCCATGTTACTTCCAGGGACGACAACACCAGCTTTCATGTTGCAAGGGCCATCATGGATTCTTATGGTGACAATGGGTTTAACTGAATGGAATGGCCTGCCCAGAGCCCAGACCTGAACTCTATCGAGAAACTCTGGGATGAGTTGGATCGCCGAATTAAGGGGTGCAACAACCGTCCAAAATCGGTGAAGAAACTTGCATGTCTTCTCCAAGCCGTTTGGAAGAAAATACCACTAGCCGTCATACAAGGACTTTTCAAAATGCTATTCACCTTTATCTTTAACCCAGTTGTCCTCTCTCTCTATGAATCCTTAAATTCTAAAATCATTCAATTTACTCTTAAATTACAAAAATGTGTATTTAATTTTTTATAAAAAATAACTAATATTTCTTTTCTGAAAGTTTGAAGTTGGAACATACATTGGTTTCCACTAAAAAATATTTAAAGTAGTAGGTAGAGAGAGTTAATCAACATCACACTGAAGCAACACAACGGGCTATTGGCAACAGTCTGGGATCAATCCTGAAAGGAAAGATCCAAGGACAAAAGCTCATAAGTTTGAAACATGGTCAGGTGACGATGACACATCAGCTTTTACCCCACTCCAACCATCCACACTATGCTAACCTGAGTTGAAGATCCACCATTCTGTTAATTTTATCATCTCTGTTTTATTTCTTGTGGAAATGGAATAGTGTAAACAATACCCATAAACACCTGTATCCTTTGACCTGATGGTTGAATCAAGATGAAACAGGACTCATTTGGTTTCGTGTCCAATTCATTTTATTGAGTTAATTTTCTTCTATTTTAACTAGCTGAAAACTAACATTTTCAGCATAATTAGTCAATTCTATCTTTTAAAAGCACCTTGTAAAAAATGAACCTGCCTGCCTTACAATGGCAGGAGGGAGGGGGGCTATAGCCCAGGGCGGCAAAATTTTTTGGAAAAATACCAAAGGCACAAGTCAAAACAATAAATAAAAATTTTAACCAATTTAAAAATAAAAATAATTTGTTTGAGTTATGAATTTTAATCATAACACTATGTTTATGTCGATAATGTTAAATGTCAATCTAGTTATGGTTTTTAATTTATCCCAAACCACTGTTGAACAAAATTAGGGTAGTATACTAATTATTTTGTGCTGTTGATAAACCTATGGGGAGAAAGCGTAAAAGGGAGTGAGGAGTGAGTTGGCTCTTTAAGGGGATGGGAGGTGTAGTGAGAATATCATCGCTGACTGCAAAAAGCAGGGGGTGGAGTGGCTTGTTGCCGGTAGCCCCTAGGTGTCATAAGTATTCAATTTTCATTTGTTTGATTCCATCATTCCATTAATTTTCTTTTATTTCTTCTAGATGTACGCCTCGTATTAGATAAATGTTTACCTGAGTTTGATGAACTAGCAGAAAGATTCATGGCTGCTGATAGCATAAAACAAATGGAAAATATTTTAGATGAAGCTAAAAAAGTGGCAGATGGGCTATCTGAAGATCTAGAAAAAAAATCTGCAGATGTTTATATAAAAATGATGCAGAAAGTTATTGAAAGAGGAGTTGGATTTATTGCAAGTGAAAAAGAACGGGTGAAAAATATCAAGGATGGCAAAATTACATCTACAAAGAAAGATGAAATGCAAGGACGTTTAAATATCTTACACTCATTTGCTAAAAGAGATGAACTTTAGACTTTGAGAAGAATAGAATGACTAAAATAAATTTCTAACTACTAAATCATTTCACTTTTGTAATTTCTTAATGCATCTATGAATGGAGTACAAGCTATTTTCTAGAATGTGAATGTGTTAAAACTAATTTTATAAAATAAATATAGAATGTAAAGTTCCGTTTGCAAATTTATTTTTAAATATGAGGATATATCAAAAAGGTAAACAAATTAGTTACCTTAAGTTAAAATTAGTATTGTATTGTTTCAGTACCAATGTGTGTGCTGATAACCAGATATATATTTTTTATATTTATATGTATAATTACAGTGAAATGCATTAATTTTGCGATTGAGATTCATAATAAAGTTTATTATTTGCATCTTAATCTCTATAATGTAATATATGGATTCAATTTTACCCATATTTAATTAATGTCCCATTTTAATTTTCATTAGTATATATCTTAAAAATCATGGAGGGTATGCAATTACATTGATTTCATTGACCCTGAGGTATATTATACCACTTGATATTCTTGATAGAATTTAGTAACAGAACATTGCATGTTTTTATAATGATTAACTCATTCAAAACCTGCTTCAAAATTAAATTTCTTTAAGTATCATTGAGAAAGTTTGATATAAATTGCATCATCATTGGTAGAATAAATTCATATCTGCAATTAGATTGGAAATAAAAAGTACTGTTCTCTAGGCACATTAAAAAGTATTCTTTAAATAATTTATGTATATATATTATATTATATATATTTTATATTTATCTTACTTCAACTGTTTACTTTGTTACAACCTCATTCTTTGTATAAAAAATTTACTATTAAGATAGATATATTGCATAGACATTATTTCTAGTCTACTAGATAATCATATTTTAGATTTATAACTGCACAAGTAGCTGAAAAGAATTCTGTTACGCTGCACATACAAATTTAACTTGTATGATATGTTTCATTCTTCACAATGACTCAGAACACTGCTGTGTAAATACTTCTGTGTTTTATTTTGTTTAAGGTATAAATTTATAGATGAAATTGTGTTATTTGTAAAGAAATAATTGTTTTCCGCATCAGTTTTTTTCTATTATATATTCGAACAGTTTGGTATTCTATGATGATAATATAATAAAGATTTTGTATTGTACTTGTGTATAAAATATATATTTAAAGTTTAGTTTTGATAACCATATGTTTATAGTCAAGATTTCACCCCTTAAAAGCATATTTTTGTGGATGTGGATGTCTTCCTAATTCCTTTGTTCAATCATGAAAATGCCTCTATTTTACACTAGTACAATCACTATATAAATGTCTATGAGGAAGAAAATATATGAATTTTCAACAAGTATAAACATTACAATCATGAGCTAGGCTAAAAATGGGCATTTTTGTGCTAAGTAACTGTCCACTAGTAATCATTTATCGAATTTCTTCATTTAAATTATGCTGCTAAATCTCTCATATTTTGGTAGTTGCATTGTGTCCTTGTAAAAGACATACTGCTTTTTGTATTCATCTGATGGTAATCTCAGTATATATTAAAGATTACTTCCGTACATGTGGCATCAAGTTTGATTTGAATAAAATGTGCTGTTAATATCTGAGTAGATTTTCATGATTTTTGAGTGCCACCGGAATCTCCTTCAAAAATTCTCCAGTTTACTTCTTGCCAGCTCAGGTTGAGTCCTCGTCATCTGACCGTGGTTCAAGATTATGTGGTGTCCTTGGCGATCCCGGACCATTGCAAATAGCCCGTTGTGATGCTAAAGTGCGACGTTAATTAATTACAATTACAACTTAATATTTTGGATGAGAGAATCCAAATGTGCGGTTCCCACCACTTTTTCAGTTGTTTAGAATTCTGAGATTAGAAAATTACCTTACCAGTGGTGGATCACCCACTAGGAGAACACATTTAGTATTTGTATGCAGAAGGTCCTCAAAACGGAAAAATGTTATTTATGAATAGATATGTATTAAAACCATTTTATACAAAACAAAATTGTTCTGATTTTAAAATTTGCTGAAAATTTGAAAAAGTTATAAAATAAGTTGAAATTTTATTCAAATTGCAAAGTACAGAAACAAATTAACACAATTGAGACTAATGGAGGGAAAACTAAAATGAAATAATTTGTAAATCAGGCCGAAAAATTTAATTCTTCAAATGTTAATTTTTATTATTTATCTTATGGCACAAGGGCCAAATATGTCCATGGCGCCAAACACAAGACAGGCAGAGTCAAGTAGTGGACATACTCAAAGTTTTTCTGACAGAAGAGAGAAATACATACAGGGAGGAATAGAACCTGACATAAACTAGTGTAGGCGTCTTGTAGTTAAAATTCTCAATCAACTTTGCATCATGTTTGGGTCCTGTTCCATAAGGTAGAGGATACTAGCTAATACAAAACATTTAAAAAGACATCAATAATGGTTATTCCTTCAATCTAATTGGATCTATCCCTTAGGGCAGTGTTTCCCAAAGTGTGGTACGCGTACCCCCAGGGGTACGGGAAGAGTTTGGTGGGGTACGCGTTGCACCGGAGTTTGGTGGGGATATGAACTGCACTGCATTGTGCTTAGCTGCGCCTAATTCTACGTTCTAATGAGTCAAGTCAAGACAGTCTTGTGTGGCGTGAGATTATCCGGATTGACACGGCGGAAATATACCACACTTCGTTACAGAAACAACTTACTTCGTTAACTCTCCGTCGGGCGCAACCGTTCCCCACTCCTCTTGTAGAAGGGGTAGAAATCTGCTTATTGTAGTAGTCTCTTATCTTTACCGGATGTCTGGACCCAACCTTTTAATTTTATTTGCCCGCTTCGTTGACAGCTATTAGTGTCATTCTGGCACGTCTCAGGCACATTGCGCCCGAAAGCGTTACACATATAAAGGTACGTAATATCTGTTTTAATATCAAAGTTGTTTGTTTTATATTAATTTCATGACTGCACCATGCTAAATTTGTGGCTTTTTCCGTAAATACGTGGAAAACGGGTTTGAGAAGGATGACAAATTCTGAATGTAATAATAAGCACAGATGGAGCAAAAAAGTATGGTCGGAATTAATAAAGGACTCGTTGCAAGAAATCAAAATGTTGCCCCAAATGTCATATTCACACATTGTTGCATACACAGAGAGGCTTTGGCAACACTTAAGATTCCCGCTGATCTACAGAAAGTTCTGGATGAAAACGTGAAAATCGTTAAGTACATTTAAAACCGTCCTTTGAATGCACGACTTTTTTCGCAAGTATGCGAAGAAATGGGAAGTAGTCATACCCAGCTTCTTTATCATACCGATGTTCGTTGGCTATCTCGAGGAAAAATTCTAAATTGATAGTTTGAACTTAGACATGAACTTCAATGTTTTCTTAATGATAGATTTGAGTTGAGAAATTGTTTACATGACTGGAAATGGCTTTGTAGCATACTTAGCAGATATATTCTCTGTTTTAAATTGCCTCAACTTATCGTTACAAGGCAAAGAAATTTCATTGTTTCACGTTCAAAATTAAGTGAACGCTGCCATCGCAAAACTAAAGTTATGGCAAAAGAGAGTTGGTAATGGAGAAGTGGACTCGTTTCCCTCTCTTCATGAGTTTATAACAAGTTCGACTACTAAAATTGATTCTGATACTCTGAAATGCATAACACAGCATCTGGAGAGTTTGCAAGTGGGCTTGAAAAACTATTTCCCTGATTTAACCACAAATATTGAATGGATGAGATATCCGTTTAACATTTTCACAACATCCATGCCAGAAAATTTGTCGCACGCGGAAGAAGAGCAATTGTTGGAATTCAGACGGATTCTTGAAAAACAAATATAAGGAGAGTACTTTAACATCATTCTGGTTACAAATGCAACTTTTGTATCCGGTTTTAACAGAAGTTCTAATATACACATTGCCTTTTCCAACTGTTTGAGCTCTCCGTTGGCAACAGCCAAAAAAGGGCGCTGCTGTCGCGCACTGTAACCTTGCGACGCCTGGCGCCCAGTGCGAGTTTGTGTGAGCTGCGAAAAAGGCGCGTGTGAGCGCAGCTCAGAGAGAGAAATTAATAAATGATGTGAGAACTACAGTCCATTATTCCTTGTGATGTGTTTGGTGAATTTTAATGAGAACATAAGGAGACCTGAGCTATCGAAGAGTTAAAACATGGTCACGTCTCTCGGAGTGGATTAGTGAAAGGTTGTGTTAAAGATCCATTGGTTTTTTGGAACTATGCAAGTGAAAACAAAGGAAATGTGTAATTGAGAAAAATTGTGAATTCGTTTTAGAGGTGAGAGCAATTTCCTTGGTTCTCGTTTGGTTTTGGTCTCAAATTGAGTTAGTCTTGTTTAAAATGTCAATGTTTAAAAATCTTAGGAAAGACGAATTTTGTCTTGTCGCGGTAGAATTAGGATTAACCATACCTGAGAAACCAAAAATTATTGACCTTAAAACAATAATTGAAAATAGCGACATTTTCCAAAACGATAAAGAGTGTGTTCAAAGTGTAATTAACTGCGTTCTAGAAGAAAAGAAAGCTAAAATGGAACAAGCTAATCGAGACAGTGAATTGAAATTAGAGTTAGAAAAAGTTAAATTGGAACAGTTAAAAAAAGAAATTGAATTAACTAATGCTAGGAGTAAAATGCCCGTAGAAAAGTTAGGAAAGGTAGATTCGGAGTCGAGTAGTATTGAAAACGTGATTAAAAGTGTAAAAACTCTAACAATTCCTGTACCTTCTAAAACGGAAGCGTTCCATTTGTTTTTCCAATCCATTGAAAAAGCATTCAAGACTAAAAATGTGGCAGAAGAATTTAAAGCCGAGATTTTGTTAAATATGTTGGGGGAAAGAGTGGGTAATTTAATGATTTATGTTCAAGAAGAGGAATTGGGAAATTATGAAAAAATCAAAGAATTAGTGTTAAAACAATTCCAGCCAACCCCTCAGGAATGTTTAAACCAATTCCGAAAATCCCAAAAGTTACCGACTGAAAACTATCTCCAATTTGCGACTAGAGTAAGTGCAATGTTTGAATACTATTGTAAATTAAGAAATGTTTCTAAGTTTGAAGAACTATGTGAACTTATGGTGTCCGATAAAATATTTAGTTGTTTGGACCGGGAAACAATGAGTCATATTGGTATCAAACAAGGGGAAACATGGTATAACCCGCAGACGTTAGGGCGAGAATTAGACCTTTACATAGCTTCCAGAAATGGAAATAAAACGGATGGTAATTCGTATTCTAAATCGGATCGTGTGTGGAAAAACGATTTTGGAAGGCATAATCCTAAAAATTACGGTGCCAGAGTTTTGGTGTCAAATGTTAACAAACCCAAATGTGTAATGTGTAACTTGGATCACCCGCTTACTGCTTGTTCCGATTTCAAAAACTTGTCCGTAAATGAACGAGTTGATGTAGTAAAAAGACATAATTTGTGTTTTAAGTGTCTATCGTTGTCCTG